>VZSC01009906.1:206401-367098 GCA_013398225.1 Steatornis caripensis | reverse complement strand
TAGGACGGTGCAGTTTCCCTGTCACTGGACTAAGGACACCGATGGGTCATACCATCTACACAGAGATCTCACGCTATCACTTTTTCTCCCACCCCTTCCTTTGCCACTAATGATGTCACCACCATTTCTTTGCCACTGAGATTCATGACTTGAATGATATCTTGATGCCATCTTCTGCTTTGCTTGTAGCCTTACTTTTTGCTTGACTTGTACCCCTGNTTTTGATAATTAGGACGGTGCAGTTTCCCTGTCACTGGACTAAGGACACCGATGGGTCATACCATCTACACAGAGATCTCACGCTATCACTTTTTCTCTCACCCCTTCCTTTGCCACTAATGATGTCACCACCATTTCTTTGCCACTGAGATTCATGACTTGAATGATATCTTGATGCCATCTTCTGCTTTGCTTGTAGCCTTACTTTTTGCTTGACTTGTACCCCTGTGTCTACACCTCAGCTCCTGTATCTTCCTTCACACTGGAAGAGGCATCTTCTTTCTCTTTTTCTCTCCTCGGACAAAGCAGTTATCAGGGCCTTCCTCAGCTCCTGCTGTCCTCCCTGCTTCCTCCTTATGTCCGACCCATGCGGAGTCCCTTAGGCACAGGCTCTGGTGATGCTGTGGCTCTTCTCCTTGCCTGCCATGCTCATCACATTATGTCTGCCTTTGGATGTCTTTGCCGGCCTCCTCTAAGTCACCATGGGTCCTCTCTGCATGTCACCATGGGTCCACCATGGGTTTCTGTGCATGATAGGGTTCAAGCTAGCTCTGAATGTGTTGGTTTGGGGATCAGGAGCTGTATAGTCATAACAGCTCAGGGATATCTCTTGTTACCCATCCCTGCTCTGCTTACCCCAGGCAGAATTTGTGCTTCCTCCACGACTACCCTGAATGTCTTTCATGGTACTCTATTATGCCGCACTGACACCCTTTGCACTCAAAATGTGTAGTTTTCTCACTCAAGGCCTGGAGAATTGGCCTTTCTGCATGTTCAGTGGTTTCCTTTACTGTTGCATGTCTCCCACTCAGTTAGCAAACTGACTTGTGAGTGACATGCAGTACCAAAACCATGAAAAACATTCTCTCTCGACTCTGAAGATTTTTAAAAGATTGTCATAAAGCTGGAAAGGTGAAAAAATACATGTTTTGTTTGTAGAATGAGATGTTTCATTTGCTCCCTTTTTTAAAATTGCAGTGCCAATAAATAAAACTAAAACTGAAGTAAAATTGGAAGGCTGCATCTGTTGGCTTTGCACTAAAAAAGGCTCCAGGCATAAAACTCCAACTAGCTCTATCTGGTAGAAGAGTTTGCACACTAATTTGTGTGTCTGCTTGTCACGGGGGTGTATCTCTGCTATCCTCTGTCCCCGTCACTAAGCATGAAACATCTGCAGCACTTCTTCAGATGGTCTCGGCTTTCCCTCAAGTCTTTGCCTCAGACCAGCTTCTGTCACAATGTCTTATGTTAAAAAATGATAGCTTAACAACAGTCTTTTTAGGAACGTTTTATTTGTAGTGGTTTTCCTTGACACAATGCACTTTGTGTTCTCCATCAGCCCTTTGCGCATATCTTGTTCCAAACAAGCACTTTGCAACAGGGAAGGAGTCTTTGGATGGAGCCTATTGATACTACGCTGTGGAAATGGAAATACTAGAGTAGTTTATCAATCTAGAGTATCTAGAGTAGTTTAGAGTAGTTTATCAATATTTCGGTTCCTCATCACAAAGTCAGATGTAGCCTCAACATGAATGGAAATTACTGGCCCACCGCTACGCAGTGCGTCATGCTCTGCAGCAAGCGCCACGTGCTGGGACAGGTGTTCACACACACACTCTGCTGCTCTGCAACACTGCAGATTTTCCCCAGCTTTTTGGAAAAAAGACACACGTGTGTGCTAAGGAGAAAGGGGGTCTTGCATGAGTTGCCCATGCTTCCACAGCAGACATTTCATTGCATTGTAGAATTGCAGTAGAAGAACTAACACTGTTGGGAGGAAGGATTAAAACCCTTGTTGATCTCCTTTTTGGTAAAGCCAGGCCTTCTTACTTCAGTAAATTGAGAGAACCCTAGCTCTACGTTCTTTCTGCTTTTATTTGAGTGAAAATAATGAGGCTTTACAAGAAAACTGTATGTTTCTACTACCTCCCTGCTTTCAGTAAGGAGTTCTAGTTGTTCTAAAAAACTAAAGGAGCCCTGGCAGCTAAACAAACCTCATGTTTCCCCATTTACTTCTTTGGAGGCTGTAATTTAGCATAAGAAGTCTTTGTGTACAGAAAGGAACAGAAAAAGCAACTGATAAAGTTTGTGAACAGTTAGCTGATGATTCTGCCTAGATCGATAATTTTGGTGGAAAACTGCGTGGTTGCTCACTTCTAAATCTGAGAGAGCCTAAGGGTTTAGAGGATAGACAGCAGTACTCCTCGACTGTCCAGACAGACACAGACAAGAAGAATTACCTGTGCAGTACGAATGCCCTCTAGATAGGTGATTAACGTGGTGCAAGGTAATTACTACTGACGTCTCTCATTCCTACTTCGAGAAAAAGAGAGTGATGGTCTAGTGCAGTTGTGTATAGATCATGATCATGTGACTCCTGACGCTGCTGAAATGTTCCCTTTGCTCTGATTCAGCTCCCATTAAAGCCAACTGGAATTTTTCTGCTGGCTCTAGAGGCAGCAGGTGGAGAATACACTGTAGAAAAGTCTTAGAAAGGAGTTGTGAGATAGGAACGAACCAGTCCCAGCACCCTTGATTTTAATGCGTTCGGTGCTTGGTGATTGCTACAGCAGAAAATCTCCCCACACACTTTGTGCAGGGGACTGATAGACATAGTTTTCCAGTGTATTGCTCCGCTGTTCTGAGATGCTGTCAAGAAGGGATCATCTTCTTTTTTTGTCACAGCAACTTCAAGACCTGCATCTGGCAGGATGGTACTGTGTGTATTCATTCTGGCTATGTCTGTAGCCAGCAAACAGCATCAGGTCAGTCAGCAAACCAAAAACTAGCTGTCTCGACCGAGCTGGTCTGCCATAAACTGCCTGCAGGAATTTACATGGCTGCTTACTATATTCAAACATGAAATAAAGTACCCGGAACTTGAGTTGTTCTCTCCCCAGCTTTGTGGCCTGTAGTAATGCTTATCATCCCTAACTTGAGCTGTGATAGTGCAGCTATGCACAGTGCAACCATACTGCCAAAAATCCTGGCTCGGATGAGGCCTCTGATCACGAGTGAAGGTGTCTGGGGAGTGGAGGTCAGTGTCAGGGCCTGAGCATGTCCCACCTCCCAGGCTGAGGCTCTTTGGCTGGGAGGAGCCATCGTGGGAGGCTGGAGGCAAAGGCTGCCCCTCCATCCCCAGGGAGCTGTGTATCATCGGGAATGCTCACCCCGGCCCAGCAGCATGCCTGTGTGGAATGGTACCCCTGAATCCAGACCCTGATCTGGACTTAATGCTGCAACCTGGTGGAGGTCTGGAGATTCTGTGACAGAAAAAGAAGTCTCTCCCTTCCTGGCAGATCTGAAAAACCTGGATGCATTGCAATAAAATCGTTGTGTGTGGCTAGTGGACGAATTCTGGTGGTTGGAAACTGTTCCAGTGCCTCTAACATCTTCATGAGGATGTGAAAAATAATGGTTTTTTTTGTAATTTTTTGATATTACAGAGATAGATCATGCGTTTTTAATGTCAGCTTTCTGCTGGTATATATAAAGCATCGCTTTGGGCTTTTTTCTCACCACAAAACTATTAACCTATATCCATTCTGGGCCAAAACCTGTATTGTTGAAGTGTTCAAATACACTGTAATTCAGGAGTACTTCAGAATAAAATAGTTTCAGCGTGGCTGAACAGGCCAGGACTGATGGGGCCAAACCATTAGTCCACACTGACTGGTAAACTGTATTGAACCATTTTAGGCTACGGTAATTCCTTCTGGTGTTTTGAACCCTTTCAACTTAAACAGTTTCATACAAAGGTAGACTGAGTTTTAGAAAGTGAATTCTACCCCAGAAGTAGGATTTTTCAGGCTTTGAACCTTTTTTAATAAAGAAGCTGTTCTTTGATGAAGTAATCAAAACATGTAAAGAGTTTGCTTTCTGCAAACTTTTTGTCCTAAAAGTGAAAATTTGAGCCTGTGAGAGTGGGGTGAAGGCGGGTCCAGCTCTTTCGATTTGGAAGTATCAAAACGCTTTTAATCATCTTACCATTAATCAATTACCATTTTTCCTCCATCCAACATGAAAAAATTACAGCATTGCTGTGATGATTCATAGAAATTGTAGTTTAGCTGCCACATGCCCCCTCCCATCTGCCAGGATGCTTTGATGGGATGCATAATGGATACAATACCCCTGTGATAAACTATGAGGGATCAGTCAGATTACTGTGCATAATAGGTAATGCAACATAGTCGTATAGCTGTCATGTGGGAACAGACGGGTCATAAAACTGAAACACAATTTTCTGAAAGTCACAGAGTTTGGCCACAGTTTATTGTCAAACTGCTTCCAAATTAAACATTTCTCCCTGGTTCAACATGCTGAAATTTTTTATGTAAGTTTTCCCAAGAGAAACTTTTGATTTTCAATTTTGTTCAATGTTTACAAAATCATGTGATCAACTTGGTATTTGGAGAAAAGGGAAGATAGTTCTCCAAAAAAAAAAAAAAAAAGGCAGCTCAATCTATTTATGTCATGGTTTAAAGCTGGGCTGGCTATTAAATGGATGGATTGGTTCTGTCCTAGCCCAAACCAGGATGATTTAGTAAAATGGCAACTGCTTTCCTTACTTCTCCTTGATTCCTTAAATAAACTCTTCTTTAATCTGGCAAGTTAAACTCATAGTTCATAGTATATTATCCTTCCAGTAATGCATCATTTATCCAGACACAATACTTACCTCAGGAAGCAGGGCAATGTGCAGAAAGAAACACCGTGTATTCACACTCCGTACTGAATTTTACAAGGCATTAGCTTGAGACAGGGAAGATGTGTTTGCTAACCTCAAGAAATCACATCCTCTGCAAAATTTAAAACTCAATGGATACTTATCAACAACTGCCATTTTGTCTGTCTAGAAGAGGTACAGCTACATCACATATGGGTAATTTTAATCAACTTACAGTAAAGTTGAAACAGTGGAATCTCTATTTTATTATTTTACTTGTTAAACTTAATCTGGTGTCTCTAGCTGAAAACAATACTCTTAAACATCACTCCTAATTATTAATGTAATATACATAACTTAATGCCAGAAAACTGTGTTATAAATTCTTAGATATTTATACTATCTTTACAGTAATTTATCTCTGTATTTTTTATTGAGTTTTTGTAGCTAATCTCCTCTAGAATATCTAAACAAAGCAACCAATGTATTAATTGAAGCATTAAATAAAACACCAAGAGAGTGTAAAGATGCAGAAAAAAGCAAGTGCATTGAGCAGGAGTAATTCATGCCACATAAGGTCTGTGCTGACGCTTTCCTGTCTTGTTTTTTGTGGTTGTCCTCTTGCTGCTGGCAGTTTCTACCCCTGCACAGAAATAGCAGGTCTGATGTTCCACTTTGATGGTGTTTTTCACGTGGCCAGAGGATGTATTGATCTGTGGCAGATCATTCATTCCGCACAGTTCAGGGGGTACTGTTTTGTGTGAACTGGGTTAGGTAAGCGTGTGGATTGCAGGGTGTTTATCCGAAGCAAATGAAGCCCTGAAGCTTAGATTATGGCAGATAAGCGATCAGATGAGCTGACGCCAGTGGAGCCTGCAGGAAGGGATGTGACTAAGTGACAGGATATGCCCACAACTCTGCGCTGGGGCCCCTGCTCTCTCTAACACGGGAGTGCTGTGACACAGAGGAGGTGACCTACCATCCCCTTACTGTCCATCCCCAAATGCATCAGATGTGGCGCGAGGGTTTGTGCCCTGACACCTATGGCGTGCTTTTATGACGAGGAGGTTGTTCTGCTGGGTCTCTAGGATCCTGCTCACTTGATCCTGCTGGCAAATAACAGGTAAAATGAACAAACCATTGGACAATAACAATAAACAAATAAACTGATCTAAACAAGAATATTATGGAAATCACATCTGATGCTCACAGGTGATCAGAACTTTGAAATGGAGGTACCTGATGAGGAAGGCTAGAAGTAGTTATAAAAATATCTCTGATTAATTGGCTTGGATAAAGGGAGGAATACTAAAAAAATTTCTCACAGTGAAACACTCAATTAGGATGCACAGAATGGAAGAAGTTCATGCAGTTGTCTCTAGCTGGAAAGAGATTTTCTAAACTACTAGTGTTGATTTTCTTATAAACTAACCCTAAGAGAGTAGTAGAGGACTGAAAATGCTGATTTAATGCCAATATTTGAGAGAGTAAATAGGATAATCACAGTGTGTATATAGATGGATAGCCTGGCATAGGTGTCTAGTGAAATTGAAGAAAGGTTACAGAAAATCAAATTATCAAGATAATTTTTCGATAGCAGGCCTCATAGCTTAACCTTGGTATCTTTTCTGAGGAAATTTGATGTTTGAGAAAGATACCAGTGCAGCTATTTTATCATCATCATCATGATTGACTGTGTTTCACCATCATTGCCCAAAACAGCCCTAGGGTTTGCTCTGTGCTACTGTGACATCTGTAAGTGAAATGTCTGGGAACTGGCACTAGCCATTTAAGCTATTGTAGCTTGTGGTAGCACATCAGCCAGTCTAAAGTCTAACGTCTTTTAACGGAGAAAACAGTGACTCCCAGCAGACTGACCAAAATACTGTGTGGCTAGATCTGAAACGTTTGTGTCCTATAGTCAAGTTAGGGTGCTGCAGAGTTTACATGAGCTTTTCATTATTAGTGTTGCATGGGTAGCAAAGAGAAACAACAGAATATTTGACTGAGTCCCATTTGGTGTGCAGATAAAAGAAACACATTCCAGACTTAGAACTCTATTGAAAATAGAGGATATAATAGACATATATTAAAAGTTGCTTGAAAATAACAAAATGGAGGAACAGTGTGCTAGATCATGCAGGGTGTGCTTGTCAGAGATCTGATTTTGGCCAGACGATGCTTAATGACTTTTTCAGTGTGGAAGAAGAACTTATGAAACCAGTATTAGTGAAAGTGGAGAAGAACACAAAAAGTGGAATTTGTAAATAATCGCATGGTTGCATCATTTATATGTACTGATAAGAGTCAGTTGGAAACTAGAGCAATATGTCAGTTCTGGATCATAGTGCTAGAAAAACAATAAGGATAGAATATCCTTATAAAATACAGAATACAAAAAAATTACCCTGTAGGTCAATCTGAAAAATACATAAAAATCATATTAGGCAGCCCATGAAGCATGTGGTCTTATGGCAACAGATCAACTAAGTTTGTGAATGCCATCCTTCATTGCAGAATCAAAAGGCAATAAAAATATGAAAAGGGGTATTATCTCTGTCTCCAACAAGAATAAGAGCATTACCAAAGTATAGACTTCATGTCCTCGCTTCAAAAAGGACACTGAGAAACTGGAGAGTGTTCAGAAAAGGTTTATAAGAACAACTCAGTGTCTATAAAACATACCTGACAGATTAAGATTCAAGCAACTTTGTCTATTTTATTTATCCAAGAGAAGATTTAGAAGTGAATTAATTCCAGCCTGGAAATGCTTACATGGAAAAATACTTCAGAGCATGGCAGATTCTGATTTAACAGAAAAAACCATCTTGAGATCAAGCACTTGAAAGCTGGAATGAGAAAAGCAGGTGAAAAATTAAGTGCAAATCTTTAAAAGGGAAACTACCTATGCACTGGAGTGATTTGGGTATGGATGTGGTGCATTTTCCCACAATTTATGATTTTGTCATAAATGGATATTTATTCTAAAATTCTGTTTGAGCATAAAGCTCAAACAGAAACTATAATCTCAGTGCAGAAGTTACTGGGCAAGGTTTTCCTGTATTGCAAAGGTAAAACTGTGTAATCCTAATGCTCCCTTTGGATGTCTGGTTCTTTCTGTCAGCCACATGAACATGGCAGTAATAGAGCTAAAGAGGATCTATGGTTAATTGTGAAGCTTAAAGGATCTTCTAGATAAAGTTATTCTAGAATTCCATCTGTTGCCTATACAGCATTTTATGAAAGTTTAAAAAACAGCTGCTCTCTATTTCCAGAGCAGGACCAGCTGAAACTCATCAGAAATAAGATATGACCCTAACATCAGTTATGACAACTACTCTAACCTCATGTGATCGTGTTTCCAACAACTCAGCATGTGTGGCAAGCCCTTTGTCCTGCTGCTCTCCTCAGACTAAACTGGGATTCACATGCTTCACACATGAACTGTGAACTTTAACATCTTGGACTCACAGGAGTCTCCCAAACATCTCTAACGTCCTTGAATTCAATACATCTCAATATAACCCATCACTAATCCTGAGAAGGTAAATGCATGCGTGAAGTGCTCTGAGCACTTTCAGGGGACAGATGAGAAAGTACTCTGCCAGGCTGTATGTTGATGGGTGTATACATTAGGTAGAAACACACCGAGTGGTGGAATAAAAGTTATATGCTTGCGGATTCAGAGCTATGATTTCATGGCCAAAATACAGTAAATCTGCAGATCTCTGCAAATCCCTGAATTTTCCTACAGTTTTGCTCTTCCTCTATTATACAGACAGGTGGTCTACAGCAATCATTTATCAGTAAAAAAACCCTCAAAGCTACCTTTGAATGGTTCAGATCCAAGTAATTCTGCGTGCAGTTAGCCAAAAGATCCTATCAGCAATGCCCTGTCCTCCTCACCACATGCCAAAGCTGTCCCCAGCAACCCCTTGCAGAACTGCTTTCCTTCTGGTAGGAGCAGATTGACTTTATTCAAGTCCATCCTGCCTCACTGTAGGGAGATAGAAAGGATGGTAACAGCTGATCTGGATGGGTCACAGGTCACTCAAAAGCTACCTGGAGCAGCTGCTGAAGGAGGAATCGTTTGGGGTTAAGGGGAAGGATGAGGCTGCTGGGGGCCAAGGTAGTTCAGTGCAGCTCTGCTGATAACCATCCTGCTGTCTTCTCTGCAAACACTGATTTTTTTGCCACCAAAGATGCAGGCTTGCCTTATTTTTTCACCCTTCAGGGTGTCGGTCACAGCTGCAGTGTGACATGTCCCAGTGTCTGGCCAGCACACACCAACCTACACTGCGGTGCCAGCCATCTCCGAGGAAATATCTGGCAGGAAGCCACAATCCTTCAGATGTTACCCTCCACAATTTCAGATTTCTAAACAGAGCATTCTTCACCTGCCCTTTAATCAGTTGAAACTGTGTATTTGAAGGGAAAAGGATCTAGGGTGTTTTCTACTATTTTTCGTTCCAAGTATTTCTTCCAGGGTTTGTGAGTGATGACTTGCTCACTCTTGCTGTCCTGTGCTGGATTAGGTAATTTCTTACAAAAAGGGCAGTAAACTATTCATGCAGGATATAAATCTTTGAGGAGGGCTGTTTTTCTACTGACCCAGTAACTGGAGCTGATTACGTACATTAAAGAGGTTTTATTTTCATTTTTCTTCGCAGTGGTGGACACTTAACCACTGTTCTCTCAGCAGCCTCATGAAGCAAGTTTGACCTGCCCATTCCCTAATTGCCTATTACTGGACACAGAGAGTCTTGATTACAGAGAGTAAGAAAATCTCTTAAATTCCAGATAAACTATTCCCCTTCTGCCTTTGGATGTTTTCAGTGAGTTCTTTCCTCTTCTTCTGTTTTATTGTATCTATTTCTCCCACCATGGTGGGAGAATCTGACTTCCAAAAAATAACAGCAGAGAGGGAGTTGACATGGTCTAGTGCTGGCAATAATCCTGCTTTGAGATGGAGGTTGGACTCAATGACCTCCAGATGTCCCTTCCAACTAGCATTTTGAGATGTCTATTAACTCAGGCTAAAATTTATCAGTGGAAAAATTCAGGCAGATTTACTGAGGGATGAGCATTCTGGTCCAACCTAGCTTAAAATGAATCTATGTTTTTAGTCATCTTTCAGACCACAGAAGAGACAGAGGAAATGTTATTTACTAGGGTGAAAAAGCAAGGTTGTATGACAGAGCTGTGTGAGCCATTCCTATTTTTATCTAGAATAAGTTTGCCAGCTTTGTGTCAGAAACAGTTTACATGGATTTGCAGGTCCTAAAGTGTGGAAATATATGGATTTGAACAAATCCAGCTTCCCCTCACCCAAATCCTGTTGTGGATTTTAGGCAAGTTTTGGAATCGGTAGTCATATGGATGTTTGCATAGGTTCACCTTACACAGGATATGGCCCATAATGAGTAGTGTAGTTTGAAGAAGAAAGATTATGGAAGATGATGGTGGGAAAGACTTTCAAGAACCACTAATTTCAGTCCTGAATTCCTGTTAATTAATTTAAGAAACCTAAGTTGCCTGTACTGTGTTTGGATGGTTGGTGTGGTGAAAACTGTTGGTAACTCACCAGTTGTACATCTTTAACGACTTCTCAAGAGGCTTATGTTACGTGGCTTGGCACTTTTGCATTTATTCATAGCAGTCAGGTGACCCACATACATTCCTTTTTCATCCACTTAAACTGTTGTATGGGATCAAAGCCAACTAACATATCAAGTTAGGTAGCAACAAAATATAAGAAAAAACCTTACATTTCAGCTACTTTTCCTGCAAAAGAATTTTAAAGGTGTAGAACTGAGAGTTAGGGCTCCCTTGGTAGAAGGAGCATAAAATGGTAGTGCTTAATGCATTGAGTTGCTAGTATCTATGCAAAGAATCCAGAAGGAAAATAAATCACCCATTATTGATTACAACAGCATAACTTGGTGATAGAAAAAGAGTGAGGTGAGAATCAGGCCCATACAACTTCCTCTTTGGATTCATTTGGATGAGATCCCAAATGCCCACACACTTCGGCATGATTATCCTCAATTTGCTGTTTTGTGCAACTTTATTTGGCCAGCTCCATGTTTAGCAGAAATTGGAGACGTTCCACTGAAGTCCTATGGAGAAAGCCAGATGATCAGAGTTCTGTAACACAAAAGAAAGCTCAACACTTGTTGGAATGTATCAAGAGAAATCTCCCATCCCTCCCAAAACTCACATTAAAATCTGGAAACAGTGCTAAGGATTTAATTTAGCAAGTTTCTTTCACAATAGCCCACTCCACAGGAAGACAATAGTGTCTTTCTACTATCATTTCATTCAAAAACCACTCTTTTTTTTTTGTTGTTGTTGCATAAGACAGTAACAGCTATGCAAATTCATTTTCTAGCACAGGCCCAGAGTAAAATCCCAACTTTAATACCAATTTTGCTACTGACGTCAAGAGCAAAATTGTATAGATCGTGCGTACACACTTGCATATGGATGAGAGCTTCGTTCAGTAACCCACACCTACATTTCTTTCCTTCTTTTGCACTGATAGAGCATGTAGCTTCTGATAGTGATCCAGTTATCCTTTGTAGTGAAATTGCTTATCACACTATAAATTCAAAATTCCTTTAGAGAAGTTTGCAAAACAAGACTTGTGAAGATACATGAAACATATCCCCAGCTGTACGGCGTACCATTATATCATTTTCCCTGTGTCTGCCACAAAAGGCAACAACTTGAGTGTAGAAGGCAAGGGGCTGATGAATGCGTGTAATTTACTGAAACTATTGGGCTAATCCCCTTCCCCTCACCCTCTTTGCTGAGCTGTGAGAGCCATAAGCCAGCTGGATGAACTCTCTGAACAGAGGAACAGATACGAGCACTCTGATAAGAAACAGAGCATTCACTTGTCTTAGTCACAGTCAGAGAACAATCAGCACCAGTTCTGCTGTCTCACAAGGAGGATGACTTTCTTGCACGAAAGATACGACCAGTGCTGTATTTAACTGCAAGGTGAGATCCTTTGATACATATGGAAGGACCTCTAGTGGTACGCATTACCTTTTGTTTCAGAAGCAAGGCTTTGCACGTTGTGACTGTAGTTTTAAAGAGTTATTTGGACCCCGCATTACTCAAGTGTTTGTTTGGTATCATATGTGAGGGGAAAAAGGCTTTTGGTAAATGAAGTGCAGATATTTACATCCAAGTATGTCTCCATGCTGGTGGCAGAACAGACAACAGGACATCTCAGACCATATCCGGATGGGGTTTTGTGCATAGACTAGAACTAAGGTGTCTGTTCCAAAGCTGCAACCCTGAAACCTCCCACAGCTATAGCATATCTCACAGTTACCTAAAAATACCTTGCTCTTGATGCTGCTGTAATGCCCATGTTCATAACAGCATGTATTGGTGAATATTCATTGGAACTTCATATATGACAGTGCTAAATAACTTGTAGCCTGAACAGCAAAGACCACCTCTAATAAATGGAACCCTGCCTAAGCTTCCAATGGCACACCAAATTTTGTTAGGCATTTGCAGAAAATACCTGTCCTTCCAGAACAGGGCTTGAAACAACAACAGTGGCAGACATGATTTTATATTAGAATAATTTTGTGTAAATGTTAAATTGAGCGATATAGGACAGTGTCATTTGACTTTTATGTAATAGCCTATCTGGATCACTCCCCCAAGAGATGGGAGGCTTTGAAATAAATTACATTTTCTTCCTGAGGGTTTTGAAGACACATTATTAAGGACACGTTGCTTTTCTTACCCCACTGCAGACTGGAACACTCTCCAGTCTTCCAGCTGAAGCTGAGCAATTAGAAAGTAGTCCCAAGATATATGGATCCAGGAGAGAAAGCCCATGAGAAGCACAGTGAATGGAAGCTAGAATCAAATGCATGACTAGCTATAGAAACTGAATTGATGTTGCCATATTATTTGACTTGACATGCCATGTAGTAAAAATCACAAAGCATAGGAAGTACCAAAATTGTCTGAGTAATCTAACAAAGGTCTTTATCATTTGCTTTCCAGATAATTTTAGTCTGACACAATTTGTTGATTTGTCAAGTTTCTGTTTAACTTTCAGTTACAGTCAGATACTTGACTACTAACCATGTACAAATATATTAGGGACAAAAAGATGATTTGGAGTAGTCAGCATGAACTTAGGAAGGGGAAATCACTCCTGACCAACTGGATAGCCTTCTATGATGAAATGACTGGCTCAGCAGCCACGCGGGCACTAGTGGATGTTGTTTATCTTGATGTCAGAGAGGCTTTTGGTGCTGTATCCCATAACATCCTAATACACTAGTTAATGAACAATGGGCTAGATAAGGGAACAATGAGGTAGACTGAAATCTGGCTGAACTTCTGGGTTCAATGTTTCGTCATCAGTGGCACAAAATCCGGTTGGAGGCCAGTCCCTAGTGGTGTATGCCAGACATTGATACTGGAACCAGTGCTGATCAGAAACCTTTGCTAGTAACTGGGACACTGAGACATAGTGCACCCTCACCAAGTTTGCAGATGATACACGATTGGGAGGAGTATTTGGCAAACCAGATGATGGTACTGGCACTCAGAGGGACCTGGACAGGCTGGAAAAATGGGCTTAAAAGAATGTCATGAAGTTTGATAAAGGAAAATGCAAGGTGCTTCCCCTGGGGAGGAACAAACCCAGGTACATACTGGGAACCTACTGGCTGGAAAACAGTTCTGCACAGAAAGACCTGGGAGTAGACACCAAACTGATCATGAGGCAGCAATGTGCCCTTGCAGCAAAGGAGGTCAAGGGAAGTGATCCTTCCCCTCTAGTCAGTACTGATGAGAAACTTCTGGAGTGCTGTGTCCAGTTCTGGATTCTCTGGTACAAGAGAGACATGGACATACTGGAGAAGGTCCAGTGAAGGGCCATGAAGATGATTAAGGAACTGGAGTACCTCCCATATGAGGAGAGGCTGAGACAGTTGGGAGTGTTCAGCCTGGGGAACAGGGAGGATCTTATCAGTGTGCATAAATATCTGATGCAAGAGTGTAAAGAAGACAGAGAGAGGCTTTTCTTAGTGGTGTTCAGTGACAGGACAATAGGAAATGGGCACAAATTCAAATTCTTTAAATGTAGGGAAAAAACTTTTGCTGAAATGGTGACTGAACACTGGCACAGGTTGTCCAGAGAAGTTGTGGTGTCTCTATTCTCAGAGATATTTGAAACCCAACAGGACATGGCAGCCTGCTCTATGTGACCCTACTCTGAGCAGGAGTTGGACTAGACTATCTGCAGAGATTGCTGTCTCAGCCATGCTGTGATTCTCTAATTCTGTAATGTTCAATTGTCACTTGATGTTTGAGAGGCATGTATGATTATGGCAATATTTTCATCCTCCTTATCACCACAAAGACAGAAAACTAAACTAAAATTATTTTTAAAAAGTGTCTTTAGTATCAAATAAATATCTTTTGCAAATAATTCTTTTCAGCTGTGGGATGGACATAAGGATGTGGCACCTCCTCTGTGGACTTCTCAGTGATGTGCCAAGCAGCTCCATGGCTGCCTATCAGAAAACAATTATGAGCCATGAGGACTGAGGGGAGGAAAAATGGAGATTCTTTTGACAGCTGAAACACTGGAGGAGAGACGAGACAAAGTATGAATGAATTAGAATAAATGACAGGTCATGGCTGACCATGTAATACTATTTCTTTAACTGCATGACCATTGTCTTTCCAATACTCTGTTTTCTTTCATTCATAACACAGTCTGGTTTTGTACCAGAAGCACTTAGGGGCACAAACTGTGCCTTGTTCAGACAGTTGAATTAAAACTTAAATTGAAAGTAAAGTACTGGTATGGACCAATAAAAATTCCTACTCTCACTCTTGTTTTTAATCTGTCTGTATTAAGCACTGTTTTGTTTTTTACACAAAACTCCCCCAACTGATCCATAGCATGCTAGAGAAGGAGCCTTAGCTAATTCAGTACTGCACAATTTCCACATGAGAAAAGTCAACATTAGAATTTGAAAAGCCTTAAGTAGGTGATCTGGATTATGGGTTTTAACATACATTTTTTGTCCTTGCCTCGTTCCAAGTTTCAGAACACCAAGACTGATCATCAGGTTTTAACAGTAGCTCATGAGTGTTCAGTAGCCTCCCCCTCCATCACACAAATGTGAATCAAGGGTCTGTACCCACCAAATTTCAAGTTTGCTTCTTAATTCTGGAGCTTTATACATCCTACCCAAACGGGTGTGAGATCCAACTGATAGTGATGAGCTCCCCATGTGCACTCAGCCCCAGACATGAGCCCCTGCCAGAGCAGAGGAGCATCTCACTGCCCAGCATGGAGATCTGGCTGGGAAGCTGACCCCACTTCTAAACAGCTCTCAAGATTTGCTACATTTTTCTGTCACTCACCTCTTCTACAGTTACTCACTCTGGAAATTTAGTGGAAAGTTTCTGTCTCAAACTTTTGGTGATGAAAGTGATTTTCAAAACACACATGGGGTAAACTGCCAGTAATAAAACCATCCCTCTCCCAAACAGCAATTGTAAATATGATTCTTTTTCCCGCTTTATGTAACCTAAGAGACAGCCAACTGTTGTTGCACAATGGGTCTTTTTTTTTTGTTTGTTTCCTATCCAGGCTGTTTTAACCCTCTTTGCAATTTCTAAGAACTTAAAAGTTCTATTTTAAAGATACTTTCTTCCTTAGATCATGACAACAGGCTGAGGAAGACCTGCCTGTAGCTGTGTGAATCGATCCCTGGAACTGTTCTCGCTGATCATGCAGCTTCTGCTTGGAGAGGGAGAGGATACACTCTGGCAAAAAGCACATTCATGTAAAAGAAAATGGTTTTTGTACTGCAATACCACCTAGCAGCTTGGAGTTTGGTCTTGGTGTATTTTGGACAAGATAACAATTGCAGATATTCTGAAACCAGTAGAAGGCTAAAATAATCTTGAATGGAAGAAAACAAGTGTCTCTTTGTCTCAGTCATTATTTCTCTGAGCTGCTTCAGATTTACACAAAAAACATTTCTTCACCCAGAGAAGGGCCTCAGTCATTTTCTGCCCTATGTCTGGAGCCTCCAAGACAGATCTTCTCCAGCATGGCAAGACATCTCCCATCTGCCAAGGCAAAGTTCCCTTTAAATACCTCAGTTATGCAGAAACCTTTACTGTACTAGAAGACGTTTTCTTTCACTGCTTAAACTGGCTTACCACAAGAGCAAACTATGCTGATTAGAAGGTGTTCATGCTGGGTTTATGTTTGGGTTGGGTTTTTTGGTCAATGTAACAGCATCTTTTCAGGCATTATGGTGTCTGCCAGTGCTGGGGAAGTAGTTGCACTCCTGAGACAGGCCTTGCTGCAAAGTTGACTGTTTAGGGTAAGTTATAGCAATATAACTTACCTTCAGGTAATCCTTCAGGCTACTGCTGGGATCTCTCTGGCATGAAGCTGTTCTGTGCCACTAGATCTACATGAGACAGCTGAAGGTCATCACTGAAACCTCAGAGGGGTGCTGTGTCTGCACTGTGGGGAGGAAGGTGGAAGAAGTGTACTGATAATAGCAGTAAGGAGCTGAAACAAAAATGAAACCCCGCTCCCATAAGCACCAGGCTCTCATGTTTCCTATTTGCTAGTGCATAAGACATAGGCATAGGAGGATGGGGTTGAGGCTGCTTCTGGGACACCATGCGATGGGATGAGGAAGCAGCACAGGCTGCAACCCAAGAGGCTGTTCACGGTTACAACTTGCTAGGGGATAGAGCTCCTGCTAGGTGGCACGTCTGAGGTCAAGGGTTGTGTTGCAATCTGCCTGAAGATGCCTGAGACGGGTTACAAGTGAGACTGAGGCAGGGGCTGGCTGTATCTACCTTGTGTTTAGTGTGATAGGTATAAGCAGTCCAAAGTCCTTAAGCTTAAGGCTTAAGTCCTTGTGAGTTGGGGTCATGATTTGCAGAAGATAACATTGTGACTATAGGACAGAATTTGGAGTTGAACTCAAATCTGATTTGTTTGTCAAACTATGACAGCGTCTCTAGTGGGTAGTGCTGCTGGAGAAAGATATGTTCAAGTATTTACATGGATGAGAGCTACTGTAGCTGCTTTAATAAGAAAAAATGTTTTAAATTAAGGATTGTCTGTTTATTTCATGAGAGTGTGGTGTGGTACAAATAATAAACATATTGAAGACTTAAAGTGTTTCTTAACAGAGTACTTGGAGCCCTGACTATTTTTGGCATCCTCATCCTGCTGCTGCTCTGGAATCCACTCATAAAACAATTCCATAGGAGCCTCTTTTCATTTTATATGCCTTTTGAGGTACAATTAGTTCTTAGAAGAAAGTGTTCTGTATTCAGATGTAAATTCACAAGTCCAAGCTTATTTCTGCCCTTTTAACAGATTAAATCATCTATCTATATTCCTGTTTTTAGTGGGACAGTACAAACCGTTTTTAAGTCAGGCAAAATATATTTTTATGGACATAGTTTGCTGGAAAGCTGCCAGAAACTCTTGTGTCATTTAAGCTTGATGTTGTGGGAAGCAAACATGAGAAAAAGAAGCTGTGGAAGATTGAGATATTGATAGAGCTGCTAGGAGATTACGGGTAAAATCAGACTGTTTCACAGAACATTCTAGACAGGTTTTTAGTCCTGAATATAACATGTCTCTACAAATGGGAGTTTACACAGCACATAATGAAAAATGTTTTCCTGACTAGAAGGTTTATTTTATATCTGTGCCAAAAATAAAATAGTCTCTGATTTACAGTTCTGCTGGCTGAACAAATTGTTTGGTGTGGAAACTTTGACAAAGTTTTCTGGCCTTACTTTTCTCATTAGGCATCTTTCTCTGTCCCCTGAAAACATACTTCATACTAAATTCAGCCCTCTTTATTCATCCTTTCCTCTTGCTGCTGTGGAGTTTGATCTCTTCAACATGGTGACTTAGAGTTTCAACCATTATATCCGCTTTTGTCGCCAAAGTCTTCTCTTCATTCCAAGAACAAGGCTTTTCCTCTTGCACTCTAAATTATTTTCCTTAAAAAAAAAATTCATTTAGGACATCTCTTGGAAGTCCTGTTCTTTTCAGCATCTCCATCTGTTTAAGGTCGTTCCAGTGCATCGCCCTGTGTAATGTCATGTACTTTTTGTGACTACATTAGCCCTGATCATATGTGTCTCTGGACCATTGGTACCATTTAATGCTTAAGGTGAGATTTCGAGAGGTCCCATAGTTTCGCTCTGCCTCTACTAATTTCTCTTTCTGTGCTCTGATATGGACATGCTCGGTTAGGACATATTCACTCATGCTGCTGTGAATGTCACCTGACTAAACCAAGCCATCACATGACCTAGTGCAGAGTCATGTTAAAGATCTGTGAACCTCTTCCAAACAAGTTTGAATCTTCTACTGTCTTGCAGGCAGTACTGCTACTTTAGCACAATCAGACATCCAGGCTAAATAGTCTTATATTGTAGCATGGCTAGGTAGCCCAAACATTGCTCTCTATTGGCACAGCCATGGTCCTCCTGGGTCTAGGACGAAATGCCATCAGTGATACTTCAGGGACCTCTATGCTGATCTCTTTCGTGCAATGTGGACATACTCCCAAACTTCCAGTCCCCTCTTCACACAAAGACACACACATGCAGATGCACACACGCTACCCTTTTCTTCATTCACAATGAGATTTACCTTGTCATTAAAATTTGAATCTATGTTTCTCAGAATCCTGACCTGGCATGATGTTTAACATGCTTAAAATTCACCAAATTGCAATTTATAGCCCTTTCAGCATCCGCATAAGGCAACTGTTTGTCTTTTCATGGAGAAGAACCAACACCTGAATAAATACGATCATGACAAGTTGCACAGCTCTCCAAGAAGTATAAAATTAATATGTGGCTTCATCTTCCATAGTGTGGGTCATATTGCTGGGTTTGTTCTTAATTCTCTGCTGTATTGCAGATCTGGTAGGTATGAACAATGTATCCTAAAATTTGACATCCCAGCTTCTCTGGCAAAACCATGTAAATAGACATGCTTACATGTGGCACTGCGGGAACCATGTAGGCTACATTCTTTCATTTCTTCCAGTAAAGGACCTTTGTGGATGTCCCAGGAGACAGCAGTAAAACTGTGTGGGTTTTAATGAGGGCTGCTTTCTTCATTATAGGTGGCTGGAATCCCTGGCAGTGGAAGAGTGCTGCCCAGAACATATTCCTCAGGTACAGTAGGTTCCTGCACGCACCTCTCTCACTTCCTTGTTAACTTCTGCAATAGTTTAGTCATAGGTTAGACTGCTTGCACTAAAATTCCTCTTCTTGAGCTCTGATTCACTAAGTATTTACAAATACAGTAATGGCTGGAGAATGGGAAAATGATGTGGTAGAAAGTCATTTGGTTACTGTATAATTACTCTGGCACATCCAGAATGAAATTAACAGAATTTCGCCAAAGGGAAAGGATGTTTTACTGGTTTAATTTGTCCTTCATATAACTGTGTTACAAATGTGTTTTAGTATTCTGCCTATAAAAGACACTCAGAGAGGGCCTCACTTTTTCTGGATTTCTGAATGGAAGCATGAGACACTAGTCTTAATAAGAACCCATCACCACTAACTAGACACAGTCTCTACTACTGCCAACACCACTTAGTCAGAGAGTTATGCTCCTAAGTATTTAATTGCAGTCTGGAGGCAAGAGTTCTTATCATCCTGCAAGATCTAGCTCACAGATATCCCCTTTTTTATTTTGATGTAGGAACCACGCACATCTGACCAATCCTGAGAACCTCCTCATGGTAGCAGGGCAACAAGTGGTACCTTCAGTTCATGAGTAATAATAAACACATGTGAAAATAAAAAAAGCAAAACTATCACCAAAACAAAGAGCCTGTCCATCAGAATTCCTTCTACTGGAAGACATTGCTTGACATCTAAATTCAATGGCAAAAAAAAGTAATTTCCCATTGCTCAGCTTTGCTCATGGTCTCAGGGATGAGGACAAGGCAACTGTGGGACGCACTCCGGGATACGTTGGCTGCTGGTGTTTGCATGTGCCTCAGTTCTCTGCCCTCTCTGGCAGCACACTAAATGCACTGAGGCGGGACTCTTCAGTGCTCCTGCCTGCTTCAAAACAGCAGCAAGTACCTTCTCCAGCTCGTTTTTGCTCTCTGTGTTGGGTCACTGAGGAACTGTCCAGCAAATGAGCGCCTTCTAAAATTAGGATGGCTTGGAGTTTCCTTTTGTGCTGTTATGTCTGAGGCCCGTCAGGGACAGAAGAGAAATACTTGCAATTTTCAGGCTATGACAAAGCTCAGTAATTCAGGACTGAACAATGATGAAAAAAAGAGGGGAATCACAAAAGAGAAAGCTGGCCACAAACACTATTAAAGACCCTGCAGCTGTTCACACCATGTTCAGTGCCAGAGATAAAGAAAATGTTCCAAAGAGCAGGTTATTAGCACAGGGTACAGACCTTTAAGGACATTTGTACTTGGCAGCAAAAGTTCTCAGAGTCTGAATGTGATAGACACAGAACTCTTAAAATCACGGCATGAGTATTAAAGCAACTAAGGAATTCTTAATTCCTTAATTTGAGAATTCTTAATTCCTGTCTACTTCCTGCCTCTGGCAGCACAGGGAGTTCAGTGCTGGTGAAATGAATGTGAAAACAACTGTCTCCATCTGCCTAGCACAGGACTTTGGCTCAAGCATCATTTTCCTCATTTCAGTGTGCTGTGCTTGTCCTTGCCATGCTGACTGCCTTGGGAGAGATGCTGCAATGCATTGTGACATATTGCTCCTCCTCTCCGCTTTGGAGCAAATTGTTAAAAAGATTGAGGACAAGATCAACTCAGCACCTGTTTGAATCCTAAGTGAGTGGCATCTTCTTGGGGGGGGCTGTGGTCAGGGAGGTGTCACAGTCTGATGAAAGTTTGATGAAAGCTGGAAGTACTGTGGATCATTACACTTCTTTTAGTCAAGCATAGATTAGTCTTTACCGGATCGTCTAGCCTTAGATAATTTTGTGCAGAATGGGGCTGTTAACGGACATTTTGCTTATGCACAGCTCTTTTCCCTGTCAGTGTCCACAAGTGATTCCTTCATTCTCCCTTCTTAATCAGTGCAATATTAAAAACTTTCTCTATAAAGCTGAACTATAGGCAGAACCTATTATCACAAGCGCCCTCCATTCTGCTGTCTCAAAAGAGCACAAGACTCTTGAAGACTCATGTATAATTCTGAAGAAAGACTGTAATTTATTCAGAAAGTATTATTTTCTTTTATGTCAAAATGAGTAATGATTAATTACATGTCAGAGTGGTCAAGTTTCTGCTCTTACCAGGAGCAATTTCTTCTCAGTTTGGAATCAAATATAAGCATCTTTTCCAAAAAAGTGTGAAAGTGCACGTGTGCATATGCCTGCTTTTCTGATCCATTTGTTAATTGATAGTATTCTGGGCAAGAAGTATTTCTCTGTCCATTTTCACATAAACTAGTCAAAAATGACTGTGAAGACTGGCATTTTGCCCACACATGACTCAGGGATGCTGTTCTGCCCCTTAGCAAAGCACCAGTGTGTTCATGCACCCAGAGTAGCAAAATGGAGCTTGTTGGGTTGGATCAGCCATCAGCTAGGGCTAGCGTTTGCAGCTGGACCAAGACACACTATAGCAGTGGTTCCTATTGAAAACATAGACAGAGGCGCACACTACAAGGGTGTATTATATCATCATCAGATGGTTCGTATTATTCCCTGACAAAATAATGCATCAGTATTTATTATGAAAACTAACTGATTTGGTCCTGTGTCAATTTTATTTGCCATCAATACTGTTTTAGTTTTTGGTGGAACTCTGCCAACTTTTCCTGTTCTCCTTGCTCCAACCAAGCCCCTGAAAGCTGACTTTCACAGGCTGTCTATGATTAGACAGTGGAGTCTCTGTAAGTGTGGTCTCACATGAGCAGCTGTATGTTTTTTCTGTAGAGGGAACTTGTCATTAAAGAACTGAGAAGATGAGTGGGTGGTACCTTGGGCTGTTTTTCTTTTAATTTGGTCCTCGTTTACTTTAGACACTATGAAGGAGTCCGCATTAGTTGATGGTGCCCACAATTCACTTGTACTGATGAAGGCAGCTTGACAGCTGCATAAATCACTGCTAGATACCACTAATAGATCACTGCATACGAATTTGTAGAGGACCACCCAAGCACAGCTCGGGGGCGGCCTGCAGTTACACTAGGCTTGCACATAAGTACAGTAATGCAAATTTGCTTAACTCTTTGTTAGCACTTTGTATAATTTTTCTTTTAAGGAAGGTATCGTTGTTTCTCCACTTGCTCTTAGGCTTATTTTCTAGACAGGTGGCGAAAGTTGCCAGTGTCCAGTGCCTCCCACCATCAATAGCTGAGGGCTTGAATTAAGTTTTATTTGTTTGTTCACTGAGGGATACCAGCTTGTTTCCTCATCTTGAATTATACAATCTTGTTGGAGGGAGAAGGAAAGTGAAAGGAGTGGGAAAAGACAAATGGGCTTCTAGCTCAGTGTAGGTACTTCTTGTACACTAAAGAGAAAAGCTTGGGCAAGGCAAAGTGATCATTAAATAGCTACAGTATGCTGCCTGTCTAACAGCGAGGAATTGCATCCTGCCATCTATAATTAAAGACACAATGGAGATCAGGAGTTGGTAACATACCTATCAAAAGGAATAATGCAAGAGCACAGGAACAGGAACTTGTTTCTAGTGGTTATATGTGCAAATCTTGATAAGGACTTTAGCTGCTGCATTAAAAGCTAGAATGCTATTGATCCATTGCCACCTGACATAAGCCAAGCCCTGGAAAGCATTAATCAATAGCAAGGTTATGTTATCAATCACAGGACATGGGATTAGATGTTGCAAAGCCTGATTCTTATCAGATGCTCTGTGTCATCTGCAGGGCTCTCTGGGCTGTCTGCTGCATCCCACAGCTACTGGCCCTACAGCTTTCTGCAGTGGCAGCCACTAATGAATTCTTGACCTTTTTGCTAATGAGTATGGTATCAGCAGCTTTATGGTTACCTTGTGCTTTATTAGGGAGTACTCTTCTCACTTTAAAGAAATTACAGTCTTGTGCTAACAGAGTTCACTCTTCTGGCATTCGCATCTCAGCCTGTTACAGTGTTACCATGGTAAAGTATGCCAGTATAACAACATCTGAAACATTCTTCCTTATCCTTATGCTCTAGTTGTTAGATAAGGAGTATCTTAAATAGGAATTTCCATATTCCGCTCTCACAGCCTGATCTTTAACGTGAATGGACATACAGAGAGTCAAAACTTCATAAGTGTGCATTTCTGTAATTTGCACATAATTACCATAAGTGTGGGCAAAATTACAATTCACAGATGTTTTTTTAGGAAAAACAGTCATTTGTATGGGCAATTGCTAAGACTGGGTGTGCGGTCAAGGTAACAGTAATGATGTGTGTGTATGTGTGCACGTGCCTATGCCTGCATGTGCCTATGCGTTCATGTGCACACACCTGCATTGAGACTGTATGACCTGTCTTGTAGGAAGGAAATCAAAATCACGAACGAGTATTGTATAACTCTTATGAGGGGGCCAGCAAAGGAATTAGTCTTCCATTCCTTTTTTTTCCTCTGATAGCCTTTCGTTTCTTGCCATACATGTTTCTGTGCCAGCATCTGGAAATTCCCTCTTTATGTCATGTGGTTTGATTTGACCAGGTTTTGGCATCTGAAAGTCAATTAAAACCTCCTCTGGGACAAGCACCCTCAGCATCACCGTGCCCTACCCCCAAAGTCTCAGTCTGAAAGAGGCAAGTGGCAAGGAAAGAAGACAACCTGCAAGAACTGACATGTTCATTCACACCTGTGGAAAAAAAAAAGGAATTTGAACAAACATTCACACTTACTTAAAGCTTTTTCCTGTTTAAAAGAAGTCTTTGTTTTCCAATCAGACACCAGCAATAATATTTTCTGACTCAGAGTCACTCATATTCCAATACTGGATACAATAGACTAGTATGTACAATTGCGTTGACTATTAATAAACAGATCTGTCAATCAGGAGTTTTAGTTGTAGGCAAAAACATTCCAGAAGAGTCTACTAGCAGTGAACTGAGCAGACAGATGGCCTTGAATGTAAAGATCATTTAGTGTATGTTTCTTGGCAATAGTGTAATGAGTTACATGTACCATCAGCCATTTTTCGTAACATGCCAAAGCTCTACATCACACCTTGTGCAATCGTGAAAGCACAAGTGGTTTTGATAAGTCTAAAAGGCCTTCATCAGTTTTAAGTATTTGCTGCATTCCTGCACTCAGTTACGGGTTCTGAGAAACTGGCAAGTGGGTGCAGCTACAAAGGATAGCGGGGGCGCTAAACAGGGTAGTAACGAATGCCATGCCAGAGCTCAGATTACATTTATTGACTAGGTACCTCTAAAGTAAAGAAAAACTTTTATTAAAAAAAAAGCCTAAAACTTACTCTTGTGCACATCTGGTTTGGTTTTATTTCTTTAAAATTAGATTTTTTTTTCCTCCTCCACTCACAGGAAATATATTTAGGAACAATGTTCATCTTGGAATGGCATGCAGTGGTATGGCATGCTGACACTTTTTGAAATCTGTTTACTTTCTACCAGTCAACAGTTGCTAAAATGTTCCTGGAATGAGCAGTGTTTTTTATCCCTTGAGTGTTCCAATCTTTGCATCCAATTATAGTACTTTCTTATACTGACGCTTAACCTCCAAACAGCCTTGGTGGCTGAAAGATCCATTAGCAGGGGAAAAAAAAAAAAGCTTAAATGAGCTTGTGCAATGAAATGCTGTGTTCTTCAAGACTGCCTTGGTGTTTTCCTGCTTCTGGCTTCCTGGTGCTGAGCTCTTAGGGGCTGGGCTGACCCTGAAAGCATCACTGTCAGGCTGTCCCTGCAAGACCAGTGGTGGTCCCTTTCCTGCTGGTGCCTGCTGATGTTTTCACATCTTCATGGGGAGACATTTCCTGGGTTTAAAGGCCAAGGTGTTATGGTTTTAGGTATGCACCAAGATGGTCCAGAAGGTAATTTTACATCATTTTGTTTCTGGCATTTCTTGCCTAACAAAAGAGACCCAGGAAAAGAGTGGTAAGTTTTGAGTCCTGTCTGCTGCAACATCTGTAAAGAAAATTTTGCCTCTCTGCTCCAGAGCTATTCCCTCAGTTCAGAGGTTTGGTCACAAAGTTACTTGCAAGGTGTGGTAGCCTCAGTTACAAGCACGACTCTTTGGCACACTTGGGTAGGGGCTCTCTGTCCTCCAAAGGCCATGGTAGGTCCTTGGTAGAACAGTGCTGTTCATAAGGGACCATGAGCTGCACTTTCAGGCACCATACACCCAGCCAACCCACAGGGCTGGTTTCTACAGCTCCTGGGGTAGCTGTTTAGCCTGTCTGAGCTTATGGCTTTGGGGTTTCTCCAGTGACCCTCTTCAGGTCCTTTTTTCTCTGTGGGTACCCTTCCCACTACTTGAGATGGTTTGCTGGGAGATCTTGGTTCCAGAGGACCATCAGTGCAGTGGCACAGGTGTGGACTGATGGGAGATGGGGCAGGCACCAAGCCATTTTAGTCCATGTTGCTCAGGCTGCCCATCTCAAAGAAGGTTTTGCAGTTATCCCTCCCCTCTAGTCACCCCTAAAATGGCAACAGAGGCAAAGCTGGTTCTTGCCAGACATGAAAGGGAGTCAGTTACAACTGGAACTTTGCACATGACTTGTGTGAGTGTGAGAAAATGCTGTAAAAATTCTGGGTCAATGGTTATTTAAATTGATGGAGTCAGTCGTGTTTACCAGCTCAAGTGTCGGAGTCCATGAGCATTTCCCAATTTCCACACAGAACTTGGTGGCATCACCAGCCCAGGACAGCTCAGTAGCACATCTGAGCTCATCAAACAACAAGGCACTCATTGAAGAACTAAGGCGACTTCTGCTTTTTAATTTGAGTTAATGTTTCTGAAAGGTTTTTGAGCTCAAGTCCTATAGCTATCCAGAGCTGCCAGTGCCTGCCAGGGCAAGTGTTAGGATCTGACTGGCTGCTTTCTGTCAAAAGGCTGTTAAATGAGGCAGCCTAGCAGCTGCTCTGAGCTGCTGCATTTCCAGAGGCATTGTTTAGGTTTGAGAATTACTGTGTTCCAGTAATTTAAACTATGTGGTGGTCAGAAACACTACCTGAGCTCTGTAAATACAAAAGCAATGGCCTGATTAACTGAGGAATAATTGGAAATTTTAACTCCAGGCTTCTTTACAAACAACCTTTGCTGAGTAAGAAGGATTGGTTGCAGTGGTCTGTTGTTACCTCATGGTTCACCCTTGAAAAAGTGAAGGGGAAAACCAGCAACAACTTGTCTCTGACATCTTATTTTAGCTATCAAGAAACCAGGTGGTTTTTTAATAATTTTGAGAGGATAATGATAAGGTAGAAAATATTGAAAGTGACTAACCGTACAACAGATTGGATCCACTTAACGGCTTCTTTATTACGTGCTTTTAAAAGTTTTGTTTGTAACAAAAATGAAGAAATGAGAAAATTAACATCAACATGATCTGAGTAAAGGCTCTTGTTTTCTTTTAATTTTTTTTTTGTTTGTGTTTCTTTGTCATTAAAGCTCAGCTAGTCTCTCGTATCTTGGAGCCAATTCCTACTGACAGAGTGGAAGGAATAAAAAGCTCCCGCTGTCTTGGTGATAAGTTATCTAAAGAAATATCACCCATTACACAAACTTTCTCTGTTCATCCTTCTCGGATGTTTTGAGCTTTAGGGAAGATTAAATGGAAAAAAAAGATGAAGAAGAATACATGCTAAAACCTTAAAGTGTCCTTTGGGCAGGTATGTAGCTAAGTAAATTAGCTTTATTCTCCTCTCACTTACACTAATGTAACCCCAAAAGAACCACACAGAATTAAAATCAGGATAAGGGAAAGAAAAATCAGTCCCAAGCTGCTTTTAAATACATTGGAGCTGCATTTAAATGGCTCAGGCTTTTCACAGGTTGTTTTATATGACTGCTGCACACTGTGCAACCTGAGCACATAGAAACATTGAAATTGAAAGATGTAGCCAAATTCTAGAGCTAAAATTTGTGAATACTGCAGAAGTACAGATCTGAGGCTTGCTGCTGGACCACAGTCATATCATGGCACTAGCCAAGTTTCAAGGTCCAAAACACATTTATATTTTAAGGAGGTTGCAATAATAAGAGAGATCAAACTTTGTGTCTTGGACTTATTTCTTTAATATGTGGTGTTATCAGTGAACTTCCTAAAGCCTATGTTGATATTTCAGCTGCAGCACGTCAGTATAATACCACTGAAATTACTGGAAGCTCATCAGTTAACCCAGCTTCACAAACAGAAATTGTAACGGCTTCTGAAATCAGGATTTTACTTGAGCAAATTGAAAACTTTGAAATAGTTTATGAGGAAATAACTAGACATGTCCAAAATCTGAGAAGGGTTCAGTTTGTCAACTATTTTTTGGAGCTTGTTTACAGCTTTTGTGTCTTGCAATTCCTATCAGTTTTACTTAAAGTCCACTGAAAACGTATTTCAGCTGGTTATGATCTTAAGCATCCCTGCATGATCCAAACTTCAGTTGCAACAAACGTCTTAAAGCTGTGCAAATCTTGGAACGGCTTCCAGCAACTCCAGAGCTTTCTAACAGAACACAGGCCATCTCATACGTGTTGTTAGCAATCACCCACTCTGCTGGAGAAAGAAATTCTAGGATTCAAAATAGTTCTGAGATGAGATTGCCTGTGAACACACACCAGGAGGACGTCACACAGTCAGAACACCTAACTATAGACAGGTATTTCTGAGAAAAGGTGAATCTTTGAGAGATGCTACAGAAAAGTAATTTGACTTTTGTACACAAGTTCTGGAAACCACTTAGACCTCCCTCTGTGGATTCCCTGTTACTGAGAACTATACGGAAAACTCTTCTTGGACGCTGTTTTCCTCCAGTGCTGCATAAAGAGCGGTGTCTAATATCTTCCAAATTAAATAACAAGTTTGGTGTCCAAATGTTAGGTCCAAAACTCACATCCAACGCAATCCAGAGGAAGCTGGATCATCTTCAGAAGTGGTTAAAGGGATGAAGCCAAAGCTGACAACATCAAAGGAATGCGTTGATTCTCTTACTTATCTGGGTGAAAGGATGATATCGTTATCTTGGGAAGTCTCTTCTCCTTGAGGATACATTCTCGTGCCCTCCTGCAAACATCCAATACTTGCGCCTTAGATGAGGAACTCATTCACTGCAAGAGATCAGATAGCCACCAAGGAGTTCATTATAGAGTTGAAATCTTCTGCCTTGTGGTAAGGAAGAAACATATTGTTATCATTAGATTATTTTAACAAAGGGAATATCTGACTCACTCTCAAACTGGTGTTACTTGTATTTACAGCTTCCTTGTCCTTACTGACCTCTGAATTTCAGGAAGTAGCACAAATAGTAAAACGACTCATTATAGAATAAGTGCTATAACTTAACCTTTTAAGCAAATTACATTCAGAAATTGAGAACTTGCAACGAGGGTGATGGTGGGACTGAAGGAGCCCTGAATAAATCTCAAAAATTGAATGTCAAAATGGATACTCAGCAAGTTAGGCTAAAACCCATAATAATAATAATAAAAACCTGAGAGATACTTGATATTGCTGGAAGGAAGCTTTCTTGCAATTTCTGGATGCAAATGGTAAAAACAGAGAAGAAAGAGGCGTTTATTACCTAAGCTATGCCACAAGCCCTTTAGCCACACAGAGGCAGCCAGTTCCACAGTACTTCAGGAAGACGTTTCTGGTGTAAAACCTCTTGAAAATCTGGGCCACAGCTTCTCAACAGTAAGGAGTATAAGCTGAAATTTCTGGTGAGAAAACAAACTTCTTTCTGTGCTTCCATTGGACATGCAGTGTTAAGGTGGTGTGGCTGGTTACTGGCTCACCACACACGGAAAAAGCAGTTGTGGATATTCCAGCCTTTCCTTGTGCAATCAGAAGAGTGCTTGCATGTGGACTGTTGTGTTATGACAAAAAGGTTGGCTTACTGCAACACTGAAAAGAGAAAGGATTTATTTGAGCAAGTGACACCATATCTATCTGTTTCTCAGCAAACATCAGTCATTAGGAACTAGAAAAACTCTTTTGTACTGCCTGAAAAACTGCCCCTACCTGATACATAGAAGAAGAGCTAATATGACTGGTCCTGAGGTGCCCAAATCTGCCTGCTATGACTGGTCCCAGTTGTGACTTGCAGAAACACCTGAGCTCTGTCACCCTCCTGCCCTGCTCCCAGATAACACTAGTGGAGCTTTTACAATGCTTGGGCTCTACATTGCTGCATCTTGCACACCAGGGTGTCTTAAAGATCAACACAGACCAAAACCATCCTGGCATTGAATTTCATGAGGCCTTGCCCCATCCACGTAACTGACCGTGGAAAGCAGAGGTAACTGTGCCCAGCTGCCCCATGTAACTTGTTGAGTGAGTAATAAGATTGAATCACCTCCATCACCTGACTTATCATTATCACCACTATCAGTCAGTCACCTCAGCCAGCTGATTGCCCTTGGTCAGTCACCTCAGTTCAATAAAGCATAGCAGAGATTCCATGGCTGCTATTAAGATTCCAGGTGTTTTCTATTTTTCTTTTGTTCATAAAAAAATTTTAATGTTTAATGGGCATAATTATTTATGTTTTATATCAAGCATGAACTTTACCGGGAGCACTTTGTGGTTGTATTTTTAGTAGCATTTTACTGCAAAGAATATCCTAGATGTAAATTGTTGCTTGAAAAATGCTGCCTGCTGCACCATGGAAATAATACCTGGAAATAATACCATGCTGGGATACCAGTTCAATGCTGATTGAGAGAGAAGAGCGCTGAGTCATCAGCTCACATTCTATTTCTGATCCATAAGGTAACAGATTGCAGTTTTGTAAAAAAATAATATTTCATACCCTTAAATGTTAAATTTCTAATTCAGTTTCATCTCTTCTCTGGCCCAGGTGCCAGAAGAAAAGGAGAACACTAGATTGATCCTTTTTCTGAAAGGGTGAGCCACCCTTTGATTAAAAACAGATTTATGAGCAAAGATGTGCAATATCTCCTTTCTCCTTACACGGGATTTCATTGTTTCGCAGTGAATTTCTACCAGAGTTATGTACTTACTTCACATGGCAAGCTGCAAATATATCTTTAACACTTGTACATCTAAAGAAGGAAAAGATTTTAGGAGCTTATTTCCATCATACCCAACAGAAAAGAGGGATATTCCTGAAGTGAAAGAGTATAGGTGAAATGGAGCTAAATTTGGAAAATACTGATTCAGGAATGCATTATAAAAACAAAGTAATGCCACAATAATAATTTTGTCCAGTGACAAAAACACATAAAGCCCAACTCTGCAGAGTTTGGGCAAAGCCTAAGGCATGCAAGGATTCAAAAGGCCCTGGGTTAGTTCTGGTGGCATCACTGTCATTAGGAACCCCATTCACTGAGATTGAGACTTGGGATTAATGAGTGGCTTGTATTTGTGAGCACAGCTCAGGCGGCTAGTCTGGAAACTGTCAGCATGGTGCCTACCCAATTCTGTAATACAACCTTTATACTGACATTTCTTATGCATGTAAAATTTGTCTCTGCCCTTTTTAGCTGTACAAGAACTTAATTTTTTACTGTATGTGGTGAAGGAGAGAAGAAAGCTCCTAGGTAAACAGGTAGTGGGCACGGCTTTCTGAGATTGCTGTAATTAGAAAAGCCTAAATGATCCTAATCAGATTTAAGAAAATTACATGCAACAAGAAGCTTAGCTAAGTAAGCCAAGTCTCTTGTTTTCCACTGGCAAAAATGATGAGTGGCAGCACAAGACTTCATTTCCTTTCCACTTGTTCCTGATCCTTTGTTTAGGAAGCCTTCATTGTCATGAGAAAGGTTTCTTCAGCCCTATCAAAGCAAAACTGCTCTCCAGCATGATCCCACCTGTTTGATACAGTGGTGTGGGAATAAGAGCTGCCAAATCAGAGACTGCGGGGCGTTGGAGAGTCAGGCATTTTCATAAGGCTTTTTTTGCATCATGATGTCATTGTGAGACTTAGCCTCTGCTTGGGTTTCAGTGCCAAGCAGCTAGAAGACTTTTTCTGCAGTCCGTTAGCGCAGGAACTAGAGAGTTGATTGATCTGCTTGACAGAAAGTTTAAAAAATGTAGCTGAACATTTTATGCTTATTGTAAGTAATGGTTAAAGTTATGGTTATTGTAAGTAATCAGGGAAAGAGAACTATGGTCGCAAAATTAAAAACCCTTGTAACTACAAAACTGTGTTGTGATAGTATTGCTAGTTCTCCTTATGCATACTCTAATGAGATACATGTTAAGGCTGCATTTTTTTCCATCGCATTCCTCTTTTCCACACAAGACGTAATACTTCCTTGACAGTTATTTATTTTGAAACCACTCCTTTGAACAAGTAATCACTTTTAAGCCATGCCTGTAGTCTGCTAATGGCTATTTAACACCACCTGTGCTATCATCCGAGGAATCTGCCTCTATCACTCTTGACACTAGAAAGTACAAAACAATAAGATCATAAAACTTCCTCAGGCATAGGTCACACACTGCTCCCAGTCTCACACTTGCAAATCTGGACTAAGATCATTAATAACAATGAGACTGTTATGAACTGACCTCCGCTTACTTGAGAGCAGGGTCTGTAAGGCATAAGGCCCCTCCGTATTTCACACCAGGACAGAGACACAGTGAAGCTGATCAACTGCAAGAGCAGCATTGTTCTGAATTCCCTCATGTGAGGACTATGCAGGTGCAGTTAGCTTGGCTTCACTTCATATTTTTAGGGCTAAATTAACTGACTTTCTTTGGAGAAGTTAGTACCAGCACTTTTGCATTTCTATACCAGCTGCGGATCCTACTCAAGGCAGGGGGAATTTTCCATTTTACTTTCTTGGGATCAAGAATGGATTCCTGTTGCTTGCTCCTGTGAGATGCTGAACACCTCTTTTGAATTGTGCAAAAGTTATTGAACATCTGTCAGAAGGTGTTTAGCACTGTGGGGAGACTGAGCTGACGTGCATCTCTTACCCCTGTTAATAAGCTCCTGGTTCAGGTAACTGTACACTGCACTTCTGGGTGGACAAAGGTTCCAGTGTTCAGTGCACTTCATCTCAGTGATCAACTCTTTAAAAAATAGCAATTGATTTAAAGAGTACAATTCCCTACAACTAATAAATGGCTGGAGCTGCACATGAACCTGCAGAAATTTCTGTGTGTTTCACCTCTAGATCTTTTTTTTTTTGAAAGACAAGCTCTATAATCATAAGGGGTTTGTTAGTCACAGGGCACATTCCTGACTCCTCCCTGTAAAAAAGCCTGATGGCCTAATGTCAAGAATGTGCCTGTAAACAACTAATGCCTTACTATGCCTGCCCTTGCCATACAGGTTCTGTTTTAAAAGGGCATGAAAGGCGCACATAACTGATACTTCCAGGCTTGCTTCAACACTTACTGACTGGTCTTTCATGCTGATGTAAATTACAGACATGAGGCAGTCTGTACAGATGAGTGTGAAATCAATGTGACTAAACAAGAGGACAGTCTTTCCCAACTCATGCCCCCATTTCAGGTTACATCCAAATAGCTGTTTCAGCTGGGAATGTTGTTCAAATTGCAATGCCAGATCCCAAAAAATGTTGTTATTTAAAATGACTATTCAAATTAAATACTGAAATTGCTTTTCAAAATATTAATACTATTACAAGTTTTTCATATTCAGACAGTCTTTCCTAGGTGAGATTTCTGAGATACAATTTTTTCCCAAACATTTTGTTTCATGAAACAAACTTGCATTTGGCTTGCTTTGGTGCTACTTCAAGAGGAACTCTTAGCCTGATATAATTTGGGCTTTTCCACAAGGTGGGAATTTGGTTTTCTAGGCCAAGAAAGCCTGTATATTGAGGCAGACTGGGATATAGCAGAGCTGTTGTGGGCTGTGTACCTGTCATGTGGGATCATGGTTAAGTGGGCACAAGGCACAAGAGACACAAGAATTCTGACAAGAAATATGAAGTGTTTTGAGCGATTCTGTCCTCTGCACAGAGGATTTGTGCTGGGATTTTATTTTTACTCTTCCCAAAGCCTAAAATAATCATACTATTAGGCTGATTTTCCCCTCCCTCTTCCAAAGTGACTAACAAGATTTTATTTGTCTAGCAATGCAAGTTTTGAGTCCTGTCTTCCAGCCTCCTGTCATAGCATGCTTTCCCACAACACATTTCTCAGTGTTCTGTAATAAATCTTTTTGTATTCCTTGCCTTCATCCGGCTATCTCCATGTTGCACAAGCCCACCTGTTTAACAAGCATCTCCATGCTTTCCGCTGCATGGCTGTCATGCACCATGCAACCTTCCCAAATGTAGCCCTCACTTAGACCTAAGTCCCCACTCAATCTTTTTCTTCATGTCTCTTAAAACCCTGTGATGTTTGTCAAAAACTTCATTGATTTGTGCAGACCATCTCTTCACTACTCACTGGTGACCTCTGTCTATCACCGAACTGTGACTTCCTGGGGCAGGAACTAAATTCTCTTCAGTAATGAGGTTAGTACAGCAACTTGAATCACTGTTCCAAAAATAAATGCCATGTTTCAGCTCTAAATGCTGGTTTGGGATAACAAAGTCAAAACTCATCAGTTGCCATGGGCAAGAGTCATTTTCAGGAGATTCAGGTTTCTCACTTTCCCATTTTATCAAGTTTTATCAGATTTTTGTTATAATTTCTCACCATTGACACCCCGCCCCTCAATTTAGGGTGTTCTGCTAAAAATTACTTCCCCATGTGTCCTTTAGTGTACCACGCCTCACAGAAATGAGGGAAAGGACCTACTTTGGTTAAGGGAATGAGGCCAGCTGAGAGACTTGATTTCAGGAGCAAACCTGAGAGATTTACTGATTCTGAAAGTTGTTGAAACATTGCTGAGTATTTAGATTTTGATAGACTATACTTAGAGCTCACAAAAGCAGTTACAGCGTTGTCTGATTAATGAATGAGGTTTTCCTATGAGGCAAATTGTCTCTGTTCAGTAGATTTTTACTTTGCCATATTGTTCTGTGCCAGAGGAAGTATGGTTGCTTGTAACACGATCCCACAGCAACAGAAAAGGATGAATAAACAAGAAGCGTTTGTTCCTTAAATGCCACTGCTAATTTTGAACATTTCCTTCTATTTGAAATATAGTTTGTTTTATGAACAAAACTCTGTCTGTGTAAATCCTAGTTTTCTCCCTCAGGGATTTCGTGGCAATCTTGATCTTTTGCAGTTTGGAGAGCTCCAGATTGTACCTGGACATCAAATGAACCTCACCTGGTGTAGATAGAGGCTATTTGCAGGTGGAGTGTGTTCAAACATTCCATGCTCTTTCACTGTTTTTTGTGCTGTGCTGTGAAGTCCCCCAAAGTGAATGGTCCAGATACACCACTAGTTTCATTGTGACACTGAAAAAACACAATTCCAAATGGCATGGGAGGAGTGACACGCAGGCCTGTGCTTCTTATCTGCTAAATGTTTTATTAGAAGCAGTATAATCAGATAAACAAGCAAACCATCAACCAAATTAGTAAATTAAACTATTTTAACTGTCTTAAAATATTATGGGTAAAATAACTGTAAAAAAGGGCAGGAAATGCAGGCTTAAGGTGCCATTCCATCTTATGCTAGCCCTGCTTTGTATAGTGGCACTTCACCTGGGAAATGACGGATGTGAAAGGTCTTTGGGATAGAGTTTCACCTTTAACTCTTGCTTTCCTGGCTCATGTCACTTTGAAGCCGGTATATGTGACATTTTGGAATCCTGGTTTTTCCTCCCTGTGTTCAAATGTGAGTCTAGAGTTATTTATGCAGCTTTTCCTTACAAATCCTGACAGACGCAAACTGTGCCATACACTAAGCATCTAAATCAAGCTCAGTACACACTAGCCCAACAGTGTTTATGCTGCCAATTAAAGGCATCACTTTTTTGAATTATATAGGGAGTGAAATGATCTCTGACAGCTGTGAATTGCAGAAAAAGGGCTCTATTGTTCAAAGAACTGCCTTTAATATAGAGAAACCCTTGCTAAACTTTTGATTCCCAAGTATGGCAAACATTAATTGGCCATAAACTTAACAAGAATCGGTTCACTCATTCCGCAACTTTTGCTCCACTCCCCCCACTTTCCTTCTCATTACTTCCCATTAGCCTCTCCTAGCAAGTGTTTAACTCAGAAACAGCCCACCCCCCACATTCCCATGTTTCCATCTTTATGCCTTCAGCGTTCTCATACTATTTTATTTAGCTCTTTCAGCAGTGCTTACTCTGCCAGATGACTTCTACAAAAAACAGGCTGGCTGAGTACAGTCAGCCTGGCAAACTCTCATGGTTTTGTCCTAAGTCTTGTGCTCTACTGCTGTGTTTTTTAAAATCCAAATCCCAGAGATGTTTTAAGAGGCGAGAAGCTCATATTTCACTCCTTTGAGTGTAGCTTTCTAGCCTTTACATTTTCAGAGAAAAGATTAAAAATGTTACCTGAGCACTTCCCAGAAAAAACAAAATGTGAAATAGCACCAAAACGTATTGCTTTCCTTAAACGTCATATTCTTTAAGCCAATCTCATGATTTTTCGATTCAGACTTCTTAAAGGAATAGCAATCTTGCACTAGACTGAAACCACACGTGTAAATCTTTATCACCTGGTATTTGCCTGTGTGTGCTACACAGGAGAAGATAATAATAGATTATCATAATCACAGATAAATCCGCTTCAGCATTCTCCTTATTCTAATAAACTTTGAATTTTACTGGCAAACAAGAGACTTACAAGGTATAGGAGATTTTTAATAAATAGCATCAAAAAACCTAACAACACTCCTAGAGAAATCTAGAATGAAAAGTTTGAAACAGAAGAGAGCAAACACCAGAAAATGCCATGTACCGTTATTTTGAGCAGAGATGTGAGCATTACGCTAATTTTATAAATGATAAAATGTATCTCAAATTCATTCTGGGTATATGGATAGGAAGAGCTGCAACATGGTCTGGGCTGGTTTCTTCATGTGGGTGCACAATTTAGATGTATGTTAAGATCCTCAAGCAAAATCAGTGCCATTTGTGATAGCTGATCTGCAGATTCGTGCTACTTGCTGGGCCCCTTCTGCATGAACTATCCAACAGAGCAGTAGAAGCAGGGATTAAATTACATGCCTGGGGCCACAGAAGTGGGGAGAGTTCTCCATCTCTGGTTTCTCAGCCCCTCCTGTAACAGCTGAATGAAGTTGTCCCTCTGTTTCTCTGTCATTCTTGTCATATTTTCTTTTCTTGTGTCATCATCCTGTCCTGTAGACAGTCTGCAGGGCTGCATTTCTAAGTATTTAGTACCTCTTGTGGCTAGGACTAAACTTCTACAATACTCTGGGTTTTTTTGTTGCAGATCCTATCAACAGTATCCACCCTGTAAAGAGGAGTGCTGCCCTTATCCTCTTCGTGTTGATGAGAAGAGTGTATATATCCTGCCTAAAGATTTACTTTTCAGATTGCTTCAGGGCTGGAGGTGTCTAACAGCAATTGATTTTTTACAGCAACAAAATAAGAAAAACAGTCAGAGGTGAATTACAAATAATCTAGGGGCAGATATGCACAAGAGACAGATGATACTAACTAATATTGAACCTCTTTTTTGTTAGATCAGAATCGAGATATTATTTTAACCTATTGCCCAGTATTTGTAACTCATTACCAGGTTGTCTGTGAAGAGTTCATGAGGAGTTACATCTGCCCAGAACGAACACAGAGCTCTTTGACTGATCTCAAATTACTTATAATTAATAATTAGGTGCTAGAGTTTATTGCTCTGATCCATGACTGTTCAGCATATCAACATGAACAATCAAGTGTGAGAGTTAAAACAATGCTGTGAGTTAGAATCTGACAGGTTTCTTTATTTATGACCCCTGAGGTAAGATAATAAACACTTTATGTTAGTAATTTCCTTGTACAAAGATTGACGTAAGTTTGACTTGAAGGCCTTTACTAATCGCTATTATACTCATAAATGTTTGGATTTGTATTATATTTATGAGAATATTAACTTTATGCTAATATGTCAAAGAAACGACTATGATCTGGCAACCAAACATTAAATTATGGTATACTTGCTTATCTTTCATGCTGAATAAGAAATGAATGTGCAGATGGCGGATATAAAGGCAGAAAATTATTTTTATTCCCTATTCTAAATATAGGGAATTCAATTATACAGGAATGAATGTATGGCAGACATTGCTTTATGGTAATTATTAATAAAAATTGCTACTTGATGAAGTGAATGACCTAACAATGAAGTAATGGTTATAGAGAACTTGCCATGTTTGGAAATCATGGTTATTATACATGTTCGTCACATACCAACTATGTTAAGCTTATGGGCTAGTGCATTCTTATTTTCCACACACACAAAAAAATCTCCCTTTCATAATGTTAAGAAATGGCATTGATAAGAAAAATAGGAATTCTCCCTATCTCCCCACTCCTATAACATACCATGTGAAATGCAGAGTACTATCTCTTTGGGCTGAAAAATAAAATAAATGTAAGAAAAAATGTAATAAAATACATATCATCTTCTATGAGCAACCACCTAAGTTGCAAGTCAAACCATGGCAGGTAATTGTGGATCTGTTGCCCATCTGTTGTCTGCCTGTTCAACATATTGCGGAGCAATGAGTAAGTCTTTGTGTTATTAAATGAAATATTTCTCACACCAACTTAATTCACATCGGTGAAAAGTGAATACCTTTCCTTGTTAAGAGTGGAAGTCCGGCTTGGACACTTTCTCTAATGCCAATGAGGTACACAAAATAGGCCTTCCTAGACCTGAGCAGGTGCAGACATCTGTGCAAGGTCCTTCTCAAGTGAGATCCAAGGACCACCTGCATCTTGCAGGCAGCAGAGAGCTAACTGGGGTGGGAGAGTTACTGCTCTCTCGTTCCTTACCATGCATGTCCTCCAGGGTTATGCCACTGTCTATAAGTAGACATCACCCAGGAAAAACCTTACACTAGCATTTAATTACTAAAACTAAAAGAACACTCTTCCAAAGACAGTCCAACAGCTTTTCCTGAAAATTTGTTATTCCTTTAATATTCACATTCTTCTTGGTCTTGCAGAAGAATATGAGATGACTGGCATTTTAAGGTATCATCTTAGGGAAAGATTTCAAGAACTGCTCCTCAGATGTCTTTTTTAACTCTGATTGATAAACAAATTTACTATTTAATCTACAGCTATACATTATCTGGTGTCCAATAACACACCTGAGATACCTCACTGCTGTAGTAAGTTGGAATCCATTTATATAATTTCATTACTATCAGTATTATTAGGATCAAACATCTGATCATATTCATTGGGGAAAAGAATCATCCACCGTCATCCTCAGTATTGAGTTTAAATCACATTTCAAATTATTCTAACAATTAATATACCCTAGCACTTTGGGCCTTATTGTCTAAATAACAATAACCAAATACTTATATGTGAAATTAATGTTACAGATCACATCCTATTTTCCTCTCCTATTCTGCCAATTAAAAAGAACTCTCCAGTTAGTTTTGCTTCTCAGACACTCACCTTCTGTTTGTTTTGTAAGTAACACAATGAGTACAGAAAGACCTAGGATGGTCAACAAAATTCTATTGATGTTTTAGGTCCAGACAGTCTTTGGCCTCTCTGGTGAGTCTAAAAATTAAAATGGCAAACAGGAAGATATTTTTATAGTAGAACTTATCATGACTTACCCTCATTTCATGTAGGCCACTATCAAGCAATAGCATGATAATGATTACCAACGACTGACCTGAATTCAGTTTCATGAATGTAGAGCTTTGGCATTAACTTGCTTGGTTTAAGCACTGTTTACTTTTCTCTCTCTCTCCAAAGTTACCTCGTTCTCTACATTGACTGTAAAAGGAATCAAAGGAGATTAGCTGGTAAGTTGGCCAGCTAAGTCATGCACTTAAGACATTTTCAGCGGAGAGCCTCAAGAAGATGCTTTACATGGTTATCCAGAGAAAATTCCAAATATAAAGGATCAAAAGACAAACTGTGTCTGTGGTATTTCCAGATAAGGTAGAGCCAACAATTCTGAAGAACCCTCAAATACTATTAAATAGCAATACTGGCAAATTGTCAATGTTGGTAATGTGTATTCTAACACTTCTCTAGGTAAAATGGCAAGAAATCTTAGAATTGCTTGTCAGTGGTTGCAACTAGGAAGTCTGAAATGACCCAAAGGAAGAAGACTTTGCAGTCCATCACCAGTTCATTAAGAGACTCAGTCCATGGTCCAAAACCTGCCAAGAACCGTACCTTATTACTGACTCTAACTCCAGCATACACTTAGGGATAACAGCAGCTCTTCCAATCAGTGCTTCCCCTTTCCCCTTTCTCCTTTTCTGTTTCCTCTTTTTCCTTTCCTCTTTCTCTTTCCCCCTTTTTAGCTCTGCGTGTGAGGACTAAGCTGCAAATCTCACTTTCTGTTCTTGGTTCCTCTCTAGACTCTCTGGATGTTTTCTACAATGAACTGAGTGCTTGTCTTTGGCCAGGATGAGATGACATTGTACTTTCCATCCATGACGCCTGCAAAGCAACATCTGTGTAAGCTTTTTGCACTTACCTGACTTGCATAGCCAGCAGGGGAGACAGGGAAGGATGAGTGCACCAGACCTGTTCTTTCCCTCCCCTTCATTCAAATACGTTGCACTAAGAAACGAACACAATCTGGCAAAGCTGCTAATACTACAGAAATGTTGCTTAGTTGGCACTGGCTGCTTTGCCAGAACTGAGGAAAATCCTTCTACTTAAGCAGCTGTCCTTGCTCAGTCTCACTTTGGAGTATATCCAGATCCTTGAGGACTTCATAGACTTCCCACGCTTGATCCAGAGCTGCTACAGGCTATGACCCATGCCTACACAAAAGATGATAGGCAAAACAGTGAGAGCCATGACTGTGTGACAGGAGGACTTGCAACAAAGCTAACGTTGGTGCAAGGAGAGAGAGGGAGAATGGAAAAGAGGAGAGGAGGGGAGAGGCTTTGGGAGGACCTAAGAAAAGCCTTCCAATGCCTGCTTTGACCATGGAGTTGAACTTACAACCTAAATTATCTTATGATTCTATAAAGTGCTATACATAAATGAAAGGCATAAGGTGACCAGAAAGTTCAGAAGATTGTGATCCTATGTCCCAGAAGTAACTCTACTTTCTCTTCAAGTTATTTTTGTCCAGTCATGGCGAGAAAGATAAAAATGGCACATACTTGGCAGTGGTACATCAACAGTTGAACTCAGTGATCTTAAAGGTCTCTTCCAACCTAAATGATACTGTGCTTCTATGATTCTGCATATCTCAGGTCCTCACTTGCATGAATGCCAGTCCTTGTTTTGATAGATACACTAAGCGTCTGATAATGCTTCTATTTTTTCCCCACACTTGAGTATAAAGCAAGTCCCAAGAAGCCACAGATTTACCTTCAAGTGAAAGAAAATGCCTAGTAATTAACTTTATTGCATCTTCCTGTAGATTTCACTCAGAGTTGTAAAGGAGGATAATAACTTGGCACTTCCTGCTGCACGTTCTCTCAGAGACTTGCAGGATAAAGCCTGTGTCTGGGATGGATGCTGACCTGGATTAGTGGAAGAACCTGAGCCATCAGATCCATTCACAGTGCCCTAGGGCTGCATATTTGTCCAAAGAATGTGTAAGATGGAAAGGAGAGAGATAAAACAACACAGATCTGCTAACCAAAATGCTCCATCCAAAAGCCTCCATCTCTTGCATGGCTGAGGCCATTAGTGAAAATAAAATGCCTGAACTGAGCTATGCATATGTAACTAGGCATATTACAAGCCTTTTCATTTTTTAATGCTCTAGTAGTAAATTATTGTAATTTCCCAATAGCACAATATATTGAATATATTGTAATATTTTTGAAAAATGTTGACTGAGAGTTTGATTTTGCAAACTGAGAGAATCCAAGGCAAGTAGCAGCAAAGGAATCTCTGATAAATGGTTCAAGAGTTTCCAGACCAACAATTTCTTTGCCCAAAATTCCCATATAATTTCTGTGCACTAACAGGGAGGATATCTCTATACAATTCACAGAGGGAGCTGATCTTAACGGTAAATACTCACTATTTGATGTGGATTAATGTAAGAAAGACAAAATTAAAAAAAGTTGCTTCTGCTTGCTAGTGATTGTTGTGTCTGATCCATCTTTGATGAGTTTTAAGCTAACTGCTTACTAACAGATAATACATGTCAGATCTGGAGTTACAATTTATGCCTGCAGTTCCATTGACTTCTCTGGAGCTACCCTTGTTGTCCCCAGCTGAGTATGTAACTCCTTGAAGTTCTGGGAGGAAGTACACTACATTTTTCAGCTGGAAAAGTGGACCCAAATCTTTCAGTCCTGGGCTCTGAGCCAAGCAGCATAGCTTTAGCCTTTCCCACATTCAGCGTCTACTTGTGTTTCAATAGCAAAGCCTGGAAACTGTCAAAAACTGCTCTGGAGGTGGATCTGGTCCTTGTCTACAGCTACATTACTGACGCATATATGAGTGCTTTCAATACACTTACAGTCAAATGGCTTTAAAGACTGTGGAGACTTGTATATACATCTTTTAACAAGAGAAACAGATGTCTTTACAGTCAGTAATATGGGAGTCAGTGTATTTTATCTGTGTCACCCTTAGCTGCAGGTCTTTTGAAAAGTGGTCTGAAAGAAAGGGCTGTTTTTTCAAGACACATATATATGTTTTGTAAACAAAGAGCATCAGAGAAGTTAAAATGCACTGTGTCTTTACAAGCTGAAAATATCCTGCCTTTAGATGGGGTTCGGACAGATTGGCCTCAGATGCTGCTCAGGCCCATGTGTGAGCCTGCAGTGAGTTAAGTTTTCCTGCTATTGATTGTGTGGATGGTACAGAGTAACTGTGACTTCTGCAGCCAGTAAGGGCAGATTTTTTTCATTGAGGGAGGAATGGACACTCATTATTACAAGTTTAAGTGAACAAGCATCCCTTTCAGAGCGAAATTCCAAGCTTTTCACAGTCAGTGGGAATTTTGCCATTGGCATCAATGGAGCCTGTATCATCCCTGAAGTTCCTAAATCTTGTCCAAGCCTGCTGAAACCACAGTAAGCAAGGTAGGCTTGCCTTCTTTGTATGTGCTCTCTACAGGTCTTTGAGGAGATATCTGCTGAATGAGAAGAATTCAGCTCATTTATGAAGGTCAGAATTGCTACATAAATAGCATTCATCGCAATTGCTGTTCTTCTTAAAAGCACATTTTGGGATTGAAGCATTGCAGCCTCAGGACCCAACGCTCTTGCCAGCATGTATTTGCATCTATCTATCTCATAGATACACAGACTGCTACCAAAACCACCTAGACACACAGAGACTACCAGTATTCAGAGAGCACCTGCAATTAAAAGCTGTTTCCAGAGCCTGTAACTTGTTAAATGTTAACTGGCTGAAGAGAGACCCTGCCCCAGCGATGCTGCAGCAAGGCCGATCTCCAGCTCTTCACAGCCCTGCCCTGCCTGGCTGTGGGCTCCACCGGGCCGGGCCCACCCACAGGCCCATGGTGCCGCCTGGCCTCAGTCCACCCCCAGGGAGGTGCCCGATGCCTGGGTCTGGGGCTGCCCTGGTGGGACAGGCCCTGGTTGCTGGGCCCTGCCCTGATGGACCTTGATGGGAATGCCCTGGCCCCAGGGAGCCCTTGGCCCTGTGGCACCTCGATAGCAGTAGCCAGAGTTTCCCGAAGAACTTCTCTCATCAGTTTTGTTGCCTAGGGAGTATGTTATAAAGTCTCTTTTTTGGCATGTATGGGAGAGAGATGAGTGGGAGGCTGAGGATGGCAAAAAGGTCATCTGCTCGCCTTTCAGTGTGCAGCTGCAGATATATCTCCGCCTTGCCTTGAGGATTCAAAGAAACCAGAGAGACTGAGACAAATGCAAAACTCACACAAAGCCCCAAACCAGCCTCTCTTTGCTTCGGTTCCCTTTAAAATGTCACTTTCAGAAGCTCTGACTGGAGTTTGGTGTCTAGCTCTTGCTGAAATCTCAAAGGAAGAGCTCATGTAGGTCTATATGTCCCTCTCATGGCAACGAAAAGCAAGATTTGTCTGTGCTGTCCTTGTCTGCTGGCCCATATGATGGGAGAAGAGTGTTTTATTCTCTGGAGTCAAAGGTGGCTGCCTCCTTTTCTTTCAAACCACAACTGCCTGATGCATTTCTTATGTCAGCTTCTGAAGTCCTTCCACTGTCTTCATTCATCCTTACCTGACCATACTCCCACAGAAGTTCTAGTTCCTTTTAGCAAGTCTTTTTATCAGATAAGCTGGGATGCTAAAATAATGACAGCATATATCTGGCTAAATGGTATTCACTGTCATTTGTTTCAGTGGGAGTCTGCCTGAGGGAGTGCTTTTATTTATGCTCTGCAGATGGGGAATTGAGGTGTAGATTATAAGTGCTGTCCAAAATCACACAGCATGTTTGTCACTGAGCTGGGAAAAAGGGTTTCTGATTAAATTACCAGGCAGAAATAAAATGAACAAAAAAAAAAGCAACATTTTTTTCATATGACATGCCAACGGTAGAATTCATTGTAACAGAGTGTCATCAAGGCCATAAGTATGAATGGATTCAAAGAGGGATCAGACAGCTTCTTGGGGGCAAGAAAATCATTAGTGTCTATAAAATATAGATACAACCTCCAGTTTAGTAACTTCTTAAATGGCAGGAGCTGGGTTTTGGCAGGGAAATGGCTACTCTGCTGTTGTCCTGTTCTCATCTTCTAGTAGCTATTTTCAGATCTAGGATTCTGGTCTATATGTACTCATATGAGTATATATACAATTATAGATACACATACTTTAGGGATACATATGTATATTCCTTCACACTCTGTCTCTCTCTAACAATGTCCTTATATGACGTCTTTCGAGAGCCCGCCCAAGGTTAATAAATTCTTAGTGGTGGGTCCTGTGTGTGATGTAGAGTCCAATGCATTCAACAAGAGGATCCACACAAGGAGTGAAGCAAAGAGAAAGCACCTCCCCACCCAACAGGTTATCTTTGGGTTGTATTTGCTAGAATAAGACAAGCACGCGTCTGGGTGCTTAGTCCCACACTACAGTCTTGGATGGAGCTGGATAGCCTCCAGCCAGCCTCCAGTGCAGTTGGAAACTGCAAGAACTGGTCCAGGCTAGCACTGATGAGACAAACTTCACACTACAAGGCAGCAGTGCCAGATGCAGCTGTGCTACTGACATTTTGAAAGTCTCTGTTTAGAGGCCTCACAGTAAATAACTGTGGAGCTCAGTAGAGTCATCTTGGGTTGAGACAGGAGATCTGAAACTTTAGCTCATCATGCTATTGACAAACAATACATTCTGTTAGCACCAGTGCAAGGACATCCGTCCTTCCTGCCTCCACAGTAGCTATTATTTTTGCTTGTAACACAAGCAAAATCTTGCAGTTGCCTTGCTCTTGGGAACACTAGGAAGAAAACTGTTCACACTAAACACCCTGAAGCTCGTGGATGTCTATTACACCAGCTATAACTTGGCCCAGAAGAGTAAGAAGTGAGGCAGTGTCATTTCTCTTTCTGGCACCAGAAAGGTAATTGTAAACTGAAGCTTTGTCACAGAATACAAATGGAGGGTACTTATAACGTTGGTTGAATTTAAGGCAGCAGATATTAATCTAGACATGACTCTTTTTGCCTACATGCCATGCTCCATTTTAAAGAGGCATCCAGGTTTTCCTAGTCCCTGTTGATGCTGTGTTATTTCCACTGTGCTCCAGCAGCCATGTCCTCTCAGAGCAATAGCTGCACTGTTCTTGCCTTCAGGATCAGAAGCCTTCATTCAATGGGAAACTGCAATGCTCAACACATATTTATTGGAGAGTATTCTATGAAATGCCATTAATGGAGCATAACTCTCTCTATGAACAGAGCCTAAAGAATTCTCTGTATAAACTCAGCTTGTTTTAAACTGTTTTTCTACAGTTGTCAAAACTCTGTCATGTTTTTCTTTTGATTGTAGTTTTTTCAGCTGTCTCTTTTTCTAGTGTAAAGCTAATGGATGATTACATGATGAAAAAATAGGCATCCAAGGAGAGGTGGTAGAAAGGAGCTCTTGTTTTTTGTTTGTTCTAGTTTACCTCAAGCTGCTCTTTGGGGTGTGATGCTTGGCTGGTTACTCTTGCTCACTGCCTCCCTTTTCCCAACAATCTTTTTGATGTGCATGGCATGTCCTAGGACATAAAAAGAGCTGGCAGACAAGATAGACAGGAGAAGGATGCTATGAGCTTCATCTGGTAGAGTTTTCATTGCATTGCAATTTCAAAGGGAAGGGAAATCTCTTCCCAAATTAAAGCTTCAGGAAAAATTTAACACAGTATAAGAACAACAGAATTCTGTCTTCTCCTTTCCCAAGTACAATGAAAACAGATGTTTAAAAAAACCCAAAATGATTGGGGTCCAGATTTTCCCATGTTGTGTGCACTATTTCTGGTCATGTTATTACTGAACTCAAAACCAAAATTGGCTAATAAATTGACTAGGTCCCAGCTGAAAGGCAAACACTAAATAAACATAACGAAGCAAGTTAAAGGTAAATTAGATTCTATATAGCTGTCTCATTTGAATAATTTGAAACGTTTGTGTTATTTTGGGGAGGAAATGTATTTTTCACACTGTTTTTAGAGCTAGGTGAAATTGTAACTGGAGATATCCCTTCAAATGGCTGCAAAACCTAAGACTGGATTTCACAACCAAAGAACACCTATCCAGTCTCGCTGGCTTCACTGGAATTACTAAAACCCAGTGCCTCTGAAAATCAGACTAAGTATCTAACTACATTTGGCCATGGTGGGGCACATCACTTTTGTATTTGAGGAGTAAAGGCGGTTGGCTGAAACCTGAAAATTTAAATCAACATATGGCCACTATCACTGGAATTTGGAAGAGATATATTTTCTCCTTTTTTTTTTCCTAAATGAGCAAGTTCTCTTTCTCAAAGTATTTATTATTCAAGGTTTTCTAGCTCTTGAAAGCATGCTGCATTTGGAAAGATTTCAGTTAGTAAAGACGGTAGAGACTTTACAAAAAGAAATTATTTCAAGATATTTGCACTAACCAGGCCAAAGTATTTTCATACAGCTAGATGAGATTTGATATTTCCAAAAGCAAAGGTAAACCCTTCTCTTCATGTACTTTTCATGTAACCTGGTTTAGAAAATAACCAACATTTCCACTCTGTGCAACTTGTCTCTTCTCTATTTGTGTGTGTTTCATCCTTGGTATTACAGGCAGAATGAGCATGTGTACCCTTTCAAACTTCAAATTTTCCCAAGAATACCCCGATCTACCATGATCTGACAAACTAGTTAATGACTTAAATCACAGTTGCTCACATTTGAGAAAAAAATTGAAATTCTCTGTGTAATCAGACTGACATTGCATGTCTAGGGAACAGACTGATAGGGTGCCAGACCCATAAAGATGCTCTGCAGTGCCATCAGAATCCCATGAAGAGTTTAAACTTAATTTGCTTTTGTGCTTTCATTTATCTTTCTTTGCAAATGTGAACGAAGTTTTCCTCTCAGAGTCCCTTCTGGTGTTAGACTGCTTATGCCAACTGTAGGAAGTTCAATAACATGGGGATCTTTGGTTGCAAAATTTTTTAATTGCTTAAAAATAGATTTGCTTTTACTTTAAGAAATTATTTTCCTTTCCAGTTCTCTTGGATAACATGATCTAATTTGGATAAACAGTTGGTTTAGTTGGCACTAGGATCTCAGTGTGGACATGGTTCAAGCAATTCCTGTAGGGCACTGCTGTTGCTAGAGCTGAGACCCAGACATAATGAGCAAGCAGTGGTAGCTTAGAGGTGGAGGAAAAAAGGCAGCAGTGGACTGCCAGCCTAAGAAGACAAGGAAGTTTGACTAAAGTAGGATGGTAATAGCTGCTTCTTGAGGTAAATTACTCCCCTTCTGACAACTTTCTGGCTAGAAGTTCACAATTAATCGTATCTGACGACATGTAAAAGGAGTGAATACAGTATGTGCACTATTAATGCGTATTCAAGCTTTTACCTTCTTGCGTCTTGGCTACTGAATCTGGAATTTCATGTGAAAAGGGACTCAGAAAGACTAGATGTTGGCAGATGATACTCTTCTATGTGGTGATTCAGGAGTTCTGGTGGGGACAAGGGGGAGACCCCTGACTAGAATGAGTAGGAAATATTAACTGATATGCTATTTAGCTGGGCTATACAGAGGCACTTCTATTTATGTGTTTGTGGGGTTTTTAAACAAACTTCTATCTGAGTGTGTGCAAGGTCATTTGATTCAGAGAAGCTGATTCTGGAAGAAAAACACTGAAAAAAATGAGATCACTCTACCAGCAAACTTAGCTGCGCTGAGCTATGGGCTGGGCTCTGCTACCCTGCAAGTATCCAGTGTGGGCAGGAACAAGATGACCAGTCTGCTGTTAGGTACATACCAACACCAGAAAGAGACCTAAGTTGAAGCAGTGAGAGATCAACTGCACATACTGAATCCTCTAGAGGTCAGTAACTATGAGCATGCTCAGCTCCAGCCACTAGATGCACCATCTTTCTTGCCAAACCCATGGCTGATGCTTGTGAACTCTTTTTTAGCAGCAGAAGATATGAGAAACAGCTCTCATCTGGTATTTCTTAGTTTGTCACATTACACTTGATTAAATTCTGGACTTGGCAAATCCTTGAAGATCTTATTCTTGAAGGAATGCTTCATGCAGTGCAGAGCAGTTTCTGGATTTTTTTTTTTTTTAACGTGGCAAAAGAGGCTGTAAAGCTTGCTTTGGGCTCACGAATGAAACTTGGATGGTCAGTGGACTGCAAACCAGGATCATGTGGGTGGTCTCTATGGCCAGTTGTGAAAAAAAGTGTGCGAGATACATACATTTCCCCACTTCTCTCTCAGTGTTTTGGAAAGCTAAGGCTTTCCCAGGTTATAACAGCACATAATGGTGCTGTGTAATTTCATATCATGGAAAACCTCAGAAAGGAGTCAGGTCCTTCTGAGAGGGGTGCCCACATGATAGCTCAGCATTTTGTAACAGGTTTTTTTTAGCCTAGGAGACATTCACATTCGAGCAGGCACATACACTGAATTGGCCAACTGTCCTGAATTTTCAATACCAACTCAGTGGAAATTTCCTGTCATTTGATTGTGCCTGTAAGCACCTTGAATTTTATTCACATTGAGGCTACTACTCATCTAGAAGCCAACCTGAGTTTCAGAAAAGGATGTCTGAGCCCCTATCCTACTGTTTGTTAACTGCAGGCAAGCTTGCAGCTGTTGAGAGAGATTTTATCTCTTGCTGTTAGAAACAAAGAAAACACATTAGAAAACAAGCTGCTGTTATTCCAGTGTTCACCTAAAGGTGACAAGGGCAGGAAGCTGGGTGTTACTCAATTAGGCAACAGAAACAAAGAATGATATCATGCGTTGGTGGCTGGACACATTACCTGGAGCAATCTTTCATACAGTTACTGAGGGAATCCAGTACAGTATGAGGATACATTGCAGCTTATTCTTGAAAATTAATTGTTGCTTCCAAATTGGAGAGAAGGGATATGAACCACCTCCTGTGGGCAGAATGAGTGACTTCCCTCTGCAGTGTTGTGAGTAGAGCATTGATCTGTGTCTCCGTGTGAATTCTTAGACTTAAATATTTTGGAGATTTTAAATAAACTCTTTCAAATTGTTTTCTGTTTTCTTTTTTCTTTTTTTTTTTCTTTTTCTGAGGGATCAAAGTCATTCAGCATAAAGTGCTCTGTTGCAGAGCTAGTAGAAATGTCACTCTTTCTTGGATAACCAAATTTTTTATTTTGTGCTTGGCTTGTGGATCTGCTAGGTGCCATATGCTTTAAGCCCCTGGAGTCCAGGAGCACCCCCTGGCTGAGATCTCTAGAAATGTACTTGGGGACAGGAGTTTGCTATACAGCATAATTTCCTGGGAATTGTGATTTACAGTCCAGCTTGTTGTCTTCCTGAGACTAATGCTGAATCCTCAAGCTCTGACACAGTGAAAATACATCCTTTCCAAAATCCCCTGCCATATTTTACACACTGTTTAACCCTTGAGAGACACTTGATGAAAGAAAGTCAGCTTGGACACACATGAATAAACGTGCATACAAATAGGCAATTCTGAAAACATTACTTTTCACAGGATTAACTGTATGCAGATACATATATATGCAGTATAAACACCCTTTGCTTTTCCCTTTTCAGTTCCCTTGCTGCTCTAAAGCAGTATTGGTCACAGAGTCAAACTGCAGCCCTCAGTAAAGCTCATGCCATGTGCTCTGAACCATGATTTGTCTTGTCCAGCTTGCTTTGCTGTTTCCACTGCAAAGTCATTCCCTGAGCCTAGCCATTCCTTTTTTCTTGCTGGAAACATCTTGTATGACTGCACGACACTGTCTGACTTAAGCTCAACTTGTTCTTCATTACTTTCCATTTGCAGAATCCCTCCTCTGTACAGAAAGAAAGGTGACTGTTTCTCCTTTTCTCCTTTTCTCCTTAGCATGTCTTTCTGTTAGTCCAGTGGATCTCCACTGTATCTGTTCTGGGAGTGATGTAATGTATACTGTGAACTCCTTGATAGAGACATTAAATAGACAGCAATACTGTAACTCCATTAAAATGAAAATCAGTTGAAAAAGTATACATGTGGAAATCCCAGAAATCTTCACAAGGACTAAGTCATGAATGGTTACCATGCTCCCGAACTGCGTTTTCAACAAATAAATGATTTCTCTAATTCAGTTCTACGCACGTCAGGCTCATGTTCTTGAATTACATGCAACTGATTGTGTAATATTACTTATGTACATATCTCATATAGCTTTAATAAGTAAAGCATACTATGATGTACTTGCAGCACATGTAGACTGTATGTATATAGTATGTAAAGCACATTATATTATTAGCATAAATTTAAGCATTAAAATCTCATATGTATCTGTATCCATAAAAACTTTGGCATGTGATTGGGAGACAAGGACTTGAAGTAACTGTCCTAATTCCCTCAAACTGCCCATACATGCAGTGCAATACATCCCATACCTCTACTTACATGTCATAGCCACACTTTCTTCACTGTCCCCATCTACCTGGGGAGCCTAGAAGCAGGAAGGGAGCACTTCCCCTTGTGACCCACTGAATGTGGGCTTTTGGGAGACGAGAACTGCAAAATGCATCACTCAGCATGCCTTCCCCTCCTTNGGACCTGACTGTGTCCCTTTCAGTGAAGCAGACGATTGATTTCCAGTTAAACCTTTGGGATCCTAGGGCTCAGGAAGAATAACTCCAAGCATTGCATTTGGGAAAGCTTTATTAACAAGTTGAAAGTGAAAGAAAGGTAATAATTGCATTTAAACAATCAACCAAAGCAAAGCTCACCTCTGGGTTTATAAATTTGTGGGGAAGCCATAATTACAAGGGGCCTGTGTTGCTACATTGCATTTGCTTTGAAAACCAGACCGCCACGCCTCTCCCACTGGATGCATAATTGGATCCTTATAGGCCTCTTGAATCAAAGTAGTGTTGCAGTAAAAGTTTATTTATCCAGTGCTCATTAAAAGAGAAGCTGAATGGAAAACTCCCACTTTGGGGATGGGATTAGATAGCCCTAGAGTATTCCTCCTCCCATGCCCTTTCAAGGTTTTTTGTTTCTAAATCTGCTCAGCAAGAAAAAGTAAATTGCCAGAAGTGAGATTAGTGAAGAATATTGTCCCAAGGACAATAAGGCTTTGTTGCAAGGCTGGTATGAGATCTCTGCTTCAAAAAAACTACAAGACCTGGAGGTGTGTGAGCTCTTAATTGCCTACCTCTGATAAACTGGCAGTGAAAAAAAAAAAAGAAAAATCCCATTCAGACGTGAATTAGCCTGGATCAAGTCCACTTGCTAATCAGAATTTAATGAGGATGCTGCTGGCCTTAACATATTCAAAATGTTCAAAACTGCCCTGGCTTCATGTTTGTGCAGTTAGTATTTCCTCTCTGCTGTCCCTTCTGCACATGCACCCTCATGAACCTTTAGAGAAGATAATTACATCTAGGATAGGTATGGTAGGGAGAATGGGAGAGTATGTACCTCAGAAGGAGTGAAAATGTAAGGCTGAGAATTATTCAGCTAATTCATTCCCATATCATCCAAATTGTCTACGCCTCAGCTGGTGGAATAAATACCCCGATTTGCTCATTGTTAGTCAGACCCATAGAGCTTGGATATATAGCAGGATTTCTAATACTGTATCACAGTCAGCCTTTATCTGCCCTTCCTCTGAAGGGAATCCGTGGGGTAGCTGTGTGTGCTGGCCCCAGGGTTCAAGAATCACCAGTCACATCACTGGCAACCACAACTGCGGTTTGCTGTTTATACAACCCTGATAAAGACCATGAGCCATGCCAATATAGCTGCTGTGCCAGGGAACTCAATGTATAAAACCAGGAGATGCTTTGACTTTTGCTGGCTATGCTGAAGATGTTGAATCAGCCCCCTGCAGTAGCTATGTGACGCAAGCAGAGGCCTTTTTGCACCCAGTAGTTTACACGGCACTGGCAGAAGCAAGTGGGCACTGCCAGGTACCATTTGATCCCCATTCCTCATACCTATCCTACTGCTCTAAACTAGATTCTGTAATGGCACCAAATTTAAAAAAAAAACAAAGAACAATGACTCAATATTTTGATACTTAATAATTATGGACTTGATTTCGGATGTGGGACGGACCACGTGAGGCTATAAAAGCTTTTAAACAAATCTTTTTGCCTATCCAGAGCAGTAAGTGACACTCATACTCTGAGAGAAAGGTACCACATCTTCTGTTGACCAACACAATTAAGGCTGTACGGTTCAGTCAAAGACTGCTGATCAGCAAAGATGCTGTTAAGTGCAGTTACAGTGGATCAAGTACATGCTGTCTTATGCTCAAAGCTTAGTTTGTCCACAGCCTACCCCTCAGAGTCTAACAAGTCTTACGAACTGGTTATAAGGCTGTGAAGTGCAAAGCATGGTTACCCACAGCCTGATTGACCTTGCCCTGGTTTTATGCTGTTCAGTGAAGCAGCTCATGAATGAGAGGAAAATCAATTGTGGGAGACCGGGAGTGGCTTTCTAACGCTCAGCTTTTCTTGAGTATTATGTAAAAATTGCGTTAGCCAAGCTTCCCACCTGCCTTTGTAGAACATCTCTTCAAGATGGCAGGGAAAGTATGAATTTGCTATCATCTGCCATGAATAATTCTTGTTGAGATTTTTGCTTGGACAGAATATTTTCATCACTTTTACTGGTGTGTGGCCTCACAAAATCCAACACTGCTATTGGTTTTAGTGGAAATAATATGATGAGGCAGGATATTATTCATTTAAGGTTGGAACTATGAGTAAAACACAAACTAAGTGCAACTGATCCCATGCTTCTTCACCCTTAAGATTCATGTAATTCATTACACAGTTAAAAGATTTCAAGCATGTTTTTTACAATGATATCACATAGAGAGATCAATCAACCAATCAGATATATACATTTTTTTCTCTAAAACTAAGGGAATAATATAAATTTGTCAGCAAGTTAGAAGTTTATTACTTAAAGCACCAATATCTGTTGCTAAGGAAGACAGTGCTCGTATTGAGTGTACAAGGGATATTTGAAAAATTAAAACTTGCTCAGTAATTAAAAATTGCATTAGTTAAACAATTTTTATAGACATTAACATTTTTAATGAAAAGGCACTTTTAATCAAAAGACCACTGTCCAAAAAAAGTTCTTCAAATCAATATCCCATTATAGACTCTGAGAAAAAGGCATTGTCTTCAAAGAATACCGATTCAAGGATGGTCCAATACTGCAGAAATGTAATACAAATGCAATTTAATGTAATCTTATCCCATCACGAATAATGTTTTAAAGCAGCAGGAGATCTGAGAAGAGGAAGAGCAGGGGGAGTTATTCTGTATACATATACATCTGTATATATTTTGTGATTTGAGGAATAACATTTTCAGAAATGCTTTGCAAAACCTGTATAAAACTGGATGCTCTCTGTAAAGCTGCTTCTATTCTTGCTCTAAACTTTCATCAGCTTTAATCACTGACATACTGGAATCCCAGCACTTCTTAAATAGTATGCATCAGAAAACCAGAACTAGCTACAGCTACATTTTTGAGTTTTCACATTGTTTATGATTCAATTTTCCTTCTCTGTTTTAGCACGAGGCACATCTTATCTGAGAATCTACATAATAGAAACATTTTGTGATTAGATATTGAAAGAAAATATGTCCACGTAATCCGAGTATAAACAGGATCTTTTTAAAACAGCATATAGTTCATGCACCATTTAGAAGCAACAACTTTCTTTCTGGCAAATAAAGTGATCGTATTTGATAATTCAGCTTTGATATAAAGAGGCCTAGGTAAGCCCAGCCAGATATGAAATATTTGGGTTTAAGAATGTTGAAACGTTCCATCTGGATGGAAAATTCTTAAATGAAGCATTTAGACATTTTCAGAAGAATTTTTTTGACATTTTCAGAATGAAATGTTTTGATATTTCTGAATCAATCTTTTCTCTGCTTTTCATTCTGTACGTTGTTTTGCCATTTTGACATTTTGTTTCAGTTCAGGACAAAAACAAATATTAAAATATCCCTGCAGTAAGAAATTCCAATTTTGGACCATGTCTGCTTCTGATAATGAACCACACATAAAGTTGTTCAAGATGTTATGACTCTCAAAGAAACTTTGGTTCAGGTTTGAACTGCAGCTGAAAGTTCAAGACTGTTCTTATTTTATCCAAATTATGAGGGAAAACTTGCCAATGACTTTAAAAACCCTTTGCAAGATATACAATCCTCTTGTTCCAGAGCAATCTACCAGTATTGAAAATTTATAATACATTTCTAGAAGCTTTAAGGAACAGCCATAAAATAAGATTTATAAGACAAACTATTCAGGCAGTGCAAGGTCATAATGAAACTCAGTGCTTGCATTCTAGCTAAAAAAGGTTAATAATATTTGCAGAAGGTCAGCATGTCTAAATTACTCTTGTGTAAACCCGGTTATAGAAGGCTCAAACTTTGCGTACTAAAAAGACTGTGGGTTGCCAGGTTCAGGCTTGATTCTTCTCTCTTTCTGCAGATGCCCTATTTACTTGGAGACAGATACATGAGAAAGATGCATGTGGGTGATGCAGAGCCATCACTAGAAGCACTGGACCTTACTGCTTTTTTATTTGCCCCAGGATCCAAGAGTAATGTCTACTAAAGCTAGTTAACCAATGGCGCTTTTTGCATCTGTCCTGTGCATGGAGGCTGCAGTAGCCGCCTTAGCTGAGCACTGTTGATGTACAGCTGAATGTCCTATCATGAAAGAAAGAGGAACGGCTGGGCCACTGGCTGCTTTAACTGTTTTGAGCTATGGACTGAAACACTGAGCTGTACAAAAAAGCTGTATATCAAAGCAGCTTCTGGGCTGCTGTAGCTATCCACAGGAAACTGGGGCAGCCTGGATTCTATGACTTGAAAAAGGTAGCGTAAAGAAAGCTTGGACTCCTGGGAGGTAATTTAATATCATCCCATTGGCGTAGAATAAATGCGAATGAGGGAGAAAAGAGGCCCATGGTTTACAATAGGCTCAGTCATACTGCATGCATTTCGAGCAGGCGCAGAAGAACAGCAAAACAACGGCTTCTAGAAGTTTCCTAAAAAGCAGCCTTTCTGCTTAGATAATTTTTCAAGGGCTTGGTATGCAGGAATGAAACAACATTTTTAAAAGAAAATTTCCAAGTCATGAACTTCTTCTTTGAAGGGGTTCCCAGCTCCTTCAAAACTCAGAAAGGGCTTGTGTTCATTTCAAGTTTTGGGTGAAAATTTGGGTCAAGTTTCAAGATGGTTTCTCGACCTCTAATTACTATTATTAGCACTCCTAAATGGACTCTTTAGAAAATCCCTTGACTAAGGAGGGCTGGAATGAGCTAATGAGTATGAGAGGGAGAAGAAGGTCCTTGTTTGAATTTTAAATGCTCCAGCTCACTAATTGGGGACCAACGGAGAATGCTTCTTTTGGAGTGGAGAGAGTTCAGGGGCAGGTGGGAGCAAGAACAATATTTTTTAGACCTGTCACTTTAAAATATACCTACTGCTGCTTTGACGTGGCACCAAATGAATTTTTAAGCAACAATAAGTAACCTTATCCTCCCCTTAGGCGCTTGCAGGGCTTATTTATTTTTGTTTTTTAAAAATGAGCTGAGCAGGTTTTTCCAAGGTCTCATGGCTTTAATGAAGAATAACAACCTCTGATGATCCTGGCAACAGGCATCTTTTTTTTTCCAAATAAAAATGAAGCAGCAGAGAGCCTTGTGCCTACAGCTCTGTTACGTGTTAGAACAGCAGAGTCCCCACTGATAGTGCTGTTCCAATTGGACACTCTGTCTTATACTTTTGTTTTGCCTTTTTCTGGTAAACATGTTTTTGGATGAGCTTCCCACTATTGCATGCATCACTCCCACCCTCAGGACCCACCCTATTTTTTTCCTCAGAGGCCTTACAGCTGCAGTAGTCTTATCCAGCACTGAGAAGATGTCCAGAACTTTTTTGGCGACAGGAATCTATTTTAGTGATCACCACCTGAACACAGCTGACACAAAATCCATATTTTTTCTTCCCCCCCCAAAAAAAGATGGGGAATTCATTTACAAAAACATATATTTATTCTTTTTGTCTACAGGACTTGTGAAAGCTGTTGTACATGCTAATGTACAACGTTATGAGTCCCTCATGAACTAAGAAAAGATGTGGACTTACACATTAGACATGTGAAAGCTCTGCAGGTTGGGCTGTACCCAGTATTTCAGAAAGCACTTCCAAGTCACGAACAACAGACAATCAAAGTGGCTCCCTGTTTCCAGGAACATTTTCTTCTTTCTGTAAGAAGAATAATCCAATGAACGAAAGGAATCCAATGAACTGAAATATTAAATTTTGACTGATTGTTTTGCCAATTATTTTTTCTTTTACGATTACACATGTATAGTCAATTCCATCCATGTGAAGCTATTCAAAGTTTAAGGATTACTTAGGGTCAACCAAAACTTTTCCTAGTTGATAACGTTTTTGCTCTGCGGCTGTACAGAGAACTGACTCCCACAGTTCTATGTTGACAAACTAGCTGGGGATCAATGTCTGACTTGAAGTAGATTGCACACTCTTTTCCCATCTTGGATGTACGCCTCCATAGCCCTGATTGTTCTTCTACTGATAAAATAAAGTCTCGTTTACATTCAAAAAATTTACTTGTCTATGAAAATGCTTTAATATCAATGCAAGGCAATCTTACTCATCCTTTTGTGTTTATAGAGATGACAAAAATCTGTCAAAAGTATTGCAGCCTGATTTTACAAAATAGTACTGATGAGAATGGGAGCTTAGATAATCTGAAGTGTCTCAGAAAGGGTTAAAATGTGCTTATACAGCTACAATTACACAGTATGTCTTGGTCCAATCCTGCAATGTGCTGAAGCCTATTTGGTTTTTTGGGTCTTTCCAAGGCACCTCGGCACAGGCTGACAGACTACACGAAAGCTGAAGAAGTGACGCCTTCCTCTCCTTCCTGCATACTTGTATCACTCAATTACACAGTTATACTGACATTGTGCTGACATTTTGACTCTCATGAGGAAAGACTGGGAAATAGATGCTAGGACCAAGAGGAGAGACTGATTCTCTTATTTGCTTTTACAAAACATTTTATAATACACTGCACAGAGCACCTCTTAATTTTTGTTTTCTGCATGTACATCGCAATGGAAGAAGCATCTGATTGGAGAAAAACTGGGACCCAACCTGAGCTTGTTATTACACTATAAACATACACTCTCACTCCAGCTACCAGCTCCATAGAGATTTTGTTGCTTGCTTTTGCTGTTTGATGGGCAGGCTTTGCTCTGCTTCTTAGGCAAAGGCAGGCAGCTGTTTTCAATATCCAAATGACAAACCTTGAAAGATGTGTAAGGTGCCATCCTTGCACTCTGACTACAGATTATCAAAAGATTTGATCATGGAGGGAAAAAAATGTAAGAAAAGTTGGCAGCTTCTTTCTATACAAGCTATACAGTCAACCTTTTGCAGTGTACTTGAACAGCTCAGAATAGGTCACCTCTTTAAAGTAGGTTTAAATAAAAGCAGATTTCTGTTTCTCCTTTCCTGTTCCCTTGACATCCTTAAGGCAGTGCTGCCTGTGGGAAGCCAGGCACATAATGAGAGGGATATGTGGGACATATGGAACTGGTTTTCCTTGGTGATAGACATGTGACTCATCTTCTTGGACCTACCGTGACTTCAGTAGCTCAAAAATAAGTTGGGCACCAGAAACTGACCATGAAGTAATCAGAAACTTCTTCCCATAATACATGCAGGTTCCTACGAACCCAGCATGCACAGAACATGTCTCTGTGGCACTGTGCAGGTTCTTATGAACCTACAAGGAGAGGGTTAAGTATCTGGCCAAAACCGACCAACTTCAAGTTTGGGATGTGGATGGCTTTTTCTAAATGTTTACTCAGGTTACGATCTTTGAGGTGGACAGGAGTCCTCCTTGCCATGCCTCGGGCAGAGCTCCCAACCAAGGAGCACTGCTGATGCACTTGCCACCCCAGCCAGATTCAGAGGCTCTGGAAAGCCCAGGAGCGTTCAAAGATACTGTTGCCTTCATTTGTTAAGCGTGTGTTTGTGCAACTTCCGTTAGCCTTGGGGAAGCCAGATAAGAAGTGCCTCTGCTAGCTGTGCTCCTGCGAAGGAATCCAGACCTCAGCTCTCCTGGCCCGTATGCAAAATATGAGCATAATCCAGACCCATGGATAGCTGTCTATGCAAGGTTTTAGTTATTTCACAGATCCTCAGTGTTGCCTAGACACTAGCACAGCTCTTGAAGAGGAGATCAATACCCAACTTTTAAAGTTCAGCTTCGCAAATCCGACCTGGAATTGTTCTAACTGAAAAAAAACATTTTGAGTATCTCAAAATACAGGCACTTGGCTGTGTGTCACAGGGAATCATTCTCTTGGGCACATCTGCCAACTGGTTATGGGGTCAAAACCAGGCTGCTAAGTATTTTGCGTGTGGTTTGTCAGCAGCCATGTACCTATGACACAAGTTGAATTCTTTCTGCCTGGCCAGATTAGCCCATCAGGTGCATACATAGGGCAGCTCGAAGGCTGGGCTGTACCAAATGCTGAAGCAGTGTTCCTCACAAGTACAGCTGTTTACCTTGTGCCATCTGCTTCCCACACAGCAGCAGGGCCTTGCAGCTTGCCAGGGTCTCAGTGGAACAGCCAAAATCTCAAGCTGTGGATGTAAGGAGCATGCCTATGCACCTGTTGCTGGGCATCTGTATGCATACATGCCTTAATTGCCTATGCAGATAATTATGCAGAAGCTCTGTTATTACCCTGTTACATGCTAATCCAGCTTCCAGGAGCTCCGATGTGCACGTTTGCAGGCATGAAGTGGTAGAAAAGACATTATAAATCATAATTCACAAAGCACTTTCACAGAGCAGAGCTGTGAAACATTCACAGAGACTTAGATTAGAAATAAATGTATTAAAAATAAATAAATAAATAAGAGTGAAGAAGGGTGAAAAACAGAGAAAAAGAAAGAAATCTTGAGTATGTGGATGTTGCTTTCAGAAACGAGAGACATCTGTTTGGGAAATGAAATCTGTCCAAAAAAATGAGGAGGGGGCAGGGAAAAAGGTGAAACATTGCCAGTGAAAGAAAAGAAATCTCAAACTTTCCCACAGAAATCTTAGTCAGACCAACACAGAAACAGAGGAGTTAAGAACAAAGGATTTATTTCTAAAAAGGAGCCAAGGCAAAGATTGCCAGACAGAAAAAAGTGTCTGTGGAATCATTAACTCCACAGGAGTCCGGAATGATGGTAACCAATATCATCCAGCAGGTTTGGATATATTTCTGTTTGTTTTTCACTTTTTATGTGGAAGCTTTGGCAGACCCCAAGTGTGGAAGCCATCTTCTCCCCAGACCGTCTTCGGTGGTCGCTCCTCCTGTGAAGCAGGTCCTTTTGCTGATTTATGCAGCTCCCAAGGCACAAAATTCACCAGAAAAACACTAGCTCTAACCCCAGAATTTGATCCCTCCATGGTACTGCCACCATACATACCCAGTCACTCACAGTGGGAACTTGTCTGAGAGAGGTGGACATTTTCAGGCTCTATTCTTCCTTAGCAATCCCAGGCTGTCAAAGCAACCAGCACAAAATCGATCACACTCCAGCTAATCTGTGTGACATGAGCCAGCCTGGTCTCTGTATTGATGTAGGAGCAATATGTTGCAACAGCACCCTTGTCCCCAGTCCCCCAAATTGTGCTGAATGCAATTCACTTTCAGAGTCAGAACCCACAGGCAGTACCAGGGTAGAAACAGTAAAGTGGATGTTTGGTGCCTAGCAAACATCCTCTGGATTTTTGTTTCTGTTATGTAGCTGATTCCCTGTTGTACTGACAGAAAACTGACTGCCGTAACAGATCTCCAGCACCGGGCAATTTGGGTACTCTGTTGTTGCTTTCGGTAGTTTTATAGGCATTCCTGTGAAAACCCCACCTGCTGTGGGATTGCTTTCTTCTTCATAGGTCCACAATCTGGCTCCTTTTTTTTTGATTGAATTACCAGGCTTCAAAGAAGAAATGCACAGCAAAGTATAGAGGGCCAGGAGTCTTAGCGACAAAGAAAACAATTGGTATTACGGATGCATTGTAATACCTTTCTTTATTAGTAGTAATGCTTGGAAGAACGTAATTGTTTAAAGGAACAGGCTGTTTTTTAATATCCTTCCTAAAATGACCTAAGGAGTATGCAAAGGCTCCATAACTTTAGTCTTATATTCTGTATAATTTGAGGTGCCTAACAATTCAAAATAGATACTGTGATCATCACAAAGCGTGTAAAATGTGGGTGGTGAAGGCTGCAGAGAATCCTCAGTCCTGATTCAGACTCTGTTGTTGACCAGAACAAAATCTGGCAGAAATAAAATCTTTCAGAACTTCTTGGAAAATGAAAGTTTAAGTCATAAGTAACACAGGAAAAAACAAACAAAAAACAATGTCAAATGAAAAAAATATGGGAAAAATTCCAGTGTCTGTCCCTGCTCATGGCATCCCCACTTGCAAAACTATTTTTCATTCCTTTCAGCAGAGAAGCATTTATAGCTTACAAAGATGACATTAGTAATGAAAACTGCCTTAAGGCAAAAGAGGAAAAAGGTGGGGGAAAAGTGAAAATAACTAAGGTATGGAAAACATAAATGGAGACTTTTCATGAATGAGACCTCAGCAAAAATCAAGCCACAATTTAAAAATTTGTCCCTACAAGCATAAATTATTATTATTGTTGTTTTGCTTTTGTTGTTGTTGTTGTTATTATTATTATTATTATTATTATTATTATTATTATTATTATTATTATTATTATTATTATTATTTTATTAACATTAGTCCAAACAAGTTGCATAAACTAGTGTTCTGGTTTAACTCACATCAAGGCAGTACTAGGCAGACTTTCAGGATCAAGGACCCAAAACTCATTCCTAGCATTTTCCAACCCTTTTCAAGCACAGCCTGGCTGTCTGTGGGAACTTGATCTGGCATCTACTTTTAACACGAGCCATATTGGGATTATCTCTGCTGTAGAGTACTGATAATCATAACACTACCTAGCTGCAACATGGTACTTTTCTTCCTTGGAAGATCTTTGGAAGCGACCACACATATTCAGTACTTTTTATTCAATTTTTACAGTTTTGAAACTGTAAAGTAACGGTGTGTGCTGGATTACTGATGGGAAGATCATATGCTGTGTATTTCTCGCTCTGCAGTGTTTATCCTGTCCCTTTTCTTTTTTTTTCCATTCAAGATATAGGATGATTATGGCTCACTCACATTGTTCAAAGCAAGCTCAACTATATTTAGTGTTTTCATTAGTGAAAGACACACCGAAGTCTTAACTTATCCTGGCCTTGTTCTATTATTTTCTTGACATCATCAACCCTAAACTACTGAAGATTTACTTGGGAACACATGTCAAAGAGCATAGGGCAGTGAATATGGATAATGAACTCTCATTTCAAAAAATGTTTGGAGAACCAGTTTGACTACTGATTAATAACTGTAGCCAAATTCCTTCATAATAAAGATGTTGAGACCAAAGTTGTGGGGTGGTTGCAAAGCAAACCCTTGAGGCAGCCAAAACTACATTTTAAGAGCAATAGGAAGACTGTACAAACTGGGTGAAAACTGGAGAAAAAGAAGACTGAAATAAGTCTTGGGTTGTTGTAATGGTCAAATGGTGTTTCTAGTGTATATATAGAGTAACCACGCCTTGCTCCACTAGCTTTCTGGGATTCATTGCAAACCAAATACTTACGAGCTTCAGCCAGGGAGTGTAAAGTGGCAAGGAGTTATGTGGAAATGAAATTGGGCAGTGACTGACTTTGTTGTGTTACCTAAAGGAGAGAGGAACATCTCAAAATCTGTTTGGTGAATTGGAAGTTAGACACTAGGAGAAAAGTAGACCCTTCACTTTCTGATTTTCTGTTCAAATGAACCAATTATTTTGCTGACCTCAGGGTCCAAATTTCAAAGGGAGCTGAAGACAGGCTTAGGCCTGCTGCTATGGCAAATTCCAAAATACCCAATTACTGACCTCAGGAGGAGTCAGCATTCCTGAGATTAGAGTCACTGGGAGTTTACTTCACAAACTCACTTCTAATAATATACTATAGTGCAGACACCATTAACCTGCCTTTTTCAGTTAGCAAATAAGATATGTCTCAAGGCAAAATAGTTATTAACAGCCAGTGGTAGGAGTTACATCTCTAATTGGAAACAGCAACATCTGCAGAGTGTAATAAAACCATATAACAAGTAAATGTGTTAGTGGATTATGGGGACTCTAGGTAATCATTCCATAAGACAGCTTTAGCAGAAACAATGAATATTTCAGGGCTTCATAGATTCAGATTAATTCTGAGCACTGAAGAGTGTCCCAAGCATTAACTCTGTTCTTGCTAGCAAATTTGACCAGCATTAGATAGGCTGGCTTCCCAGATTTCCGTATTATTTGCACTGCATTTATTTTGATGTTTATATAGTTTTGTGGCAAGCTAATTCTCTTCTTTTCACCCAACTGATGTCAGGATGCTGTTCAGTAACAAAGCTCTTTCACGTCAGCTGCCTGAGGTACAGCTATTGTGTCCCAGCTGTCAGTAATACTAAGACATCTTTAGGTATAAGTTATTCTAATATGAGTGACCTGCTGTTTCTATATACAAAACTCTTCCACTGCTTTTATAATTAAACACACAAGGCAAAAGCCTGAAAGCTGAGCAGCTGCTGAGCACCCACAATCTCCCACTGAAGCCTATCAGTATTGCAGATATAGAAGTTGAGATATTTAAACATACAGAAATCATTATTTATAATTCTGTCTCTAAGGACATATCTTGCCTTCGGGGTCAAGCTCTACCTGACACAGTTGGAGGAGATTTCTAGGCCTGTTTAAAAGAGGAAGTCTTACAGAGTTTCTCCTGATTTCTCATTTTAGATTTTACTCAGTCCTTGCTAAGTCAACTTCTGTGCCCCTACTCCAAATGACTGAAGACAGTCTGTAGTTTACAACTCTCCTGTACACGATTCTAAAGCTCATCTGCATTTTGGAGCTGAATTTTATTTCGTGGATGGCAATGTTAGGCCTTGTATAATGACTTCCCAGCTGTTGGCTGTTCTGTGACTAGGGCCTCTCAAGATGGATAGCAAATACATGGTTTCATCACTTCTTGAAAACGCGCTGAAAGCAAGGCATGTTCACACTTTCTCAGATGTGCTCCGTAAAGTTGCGGTTGCGTGCCTGATCGTTCACATTTTACCTACAACATACTTCTAGCCTTCTCAGGGAAAAAAAGTTATCAGATCTTTACCAGATCAGATCTCATACAATTTATTGGCATGACATTTTGAAGGGCATAATATATCATCACAGCATAGGTCAATATGAAGAAAAATATCCTTAAAACACAATCCGTTACTTGACAGCTAAAATGGATCAACAGATTCTGCACACAGAGACTTTGCCCAGAACTCTGTCCTGCAAGAGGACAAATTTCCCAGCAATATTTCGCTCTGTTTTCAGAATCAGCGCTACAGTAGATAAGCAGGCATCCCCACTTTCTTTCTGACTCTTGGTTGTTATTATCCAGAACCAGATTACATTTCTAGCAGCTTTTATTGCTGTTTCATGCAGCTCTGTGGAGGGAACAGCCCACATCCATTCAACAAAAGCAGGCAAAGCTATTCCCATGTTCAAACAAGGGAAAAATGCATCAGTTTCCTTGTCCCTGCAGTTGTGGATAGCAGTGATGTTCACATTCTCGTGTTTTGTAGAACAATACCTTCTTCCACAAATGATCTAAAACAGGCAGCCTGCCAGGGGCATATATTGCAGCTGACACATTTAGGGGCCTTTTCACTTTTCATTACCACCTTCTTATTTCTTGTTAAATGAGGTTTGTTTCAGTAGGATTACCACAGCCATCACAGCAATGTCGTACAGTCATTCACAATTTAGAATGTGAGTTAGTAAGGCAGCTCAGGCCTGCAAGGACTACTGGGCAACATGAGGAGCACATAGCTGCCTTCTGTTTCTTCATATATCTGTCCTGAGTTTTGGACAGATAACAATGTACTTTTGCTAGACACATTACATAAACATACAATCGGTAAAAGACAGCAAAAAACCCCAAATGGTTTGAGAAACTGATGAAATGCATATTAAGCCTTCAAATGTTCCAGCTGCACTTTCAAGAAGCTTTGGCCAAGGCAGGTGGAGCTGGATGTGTTATGGAGTGATTTCCATTGCACCTTTAAAGTGTCTCTGCCAGAGTCCATGGCTCCTGATCAGACTTCTTAGTGCTTCCTGGAAAGCATGGTAGCAACTGCTGGAAAAGGGAGACATTAATGATGTGCACAGTACCCTGAGCATGGGCTTTTACGCGTGTGAGTTTTCTCTAAATTCCAGAAAATAGAGGCTTTCCCTTTCAGCTGTTCTCTTACTATAGCTGGATCCTCATCCCCAGGACAGGGCAGAGGAGGTGGAAACAGAGGGTCAGCACACTGATGATCTACTGCTCTGCTTCTAACAAACTGGGGCAGAAATTAGCCACTTCCTTAATTTGTGAACATTAAAAAAGTCAACAACAAAAATTCCTCAAATCTACAGCTTGCCCTAAGCATGTACTGCAGTCAAATTAAATCTCTAATAAAGTATCTATGAAATGAAAAACAAACATGTTCATCTTTTGTAGTTCCAGCCTCCCCTAATGGAAAATGGCTGTATTTCAATCAGCCACATGTCCGAGCTGTGGTTGTTGAAAGAAGTCTGAATTCTTTCCTTAAATGGGATCCATCCGAGAATGGGACACTATTTCTCTTTCTGCAGACCTACATGGCAGTTAGAAACACCACACAAATGAGCTCAGACTTGCAACACTGAGGTCCTCCTCGGCAAAGCTGAGCCCTTCCAGTTCCAGATGAAGATGTTCAGACACTTGGAGAAGCCAGCAGTGCTGGGTTGCTCAGGACCGCTCCGGCAGCCAAGGGATAATGGTGTGGTGAGGCATTTAGACATACCGGCAGCATTGGAGGCGGCTTTGAAGGGCAAAGTCCCTCTAAACCACCAGAGTGGTGTAGAGAGCTGCAAGTGGGAATCACAACTGAGCCCAGAGTGCTGAGTGCAGTGTCCTTAAATGGGAGAAGCCAGGCTGACTCCTTGGCATATCCCACCTAGTTGTTCTGCTATTACAGATACTCAGCATGATGCAGCAAAAGAGAATGGGTGAAAAGTTACAGGGGTCTAGTCATAGTTATTTCTGTTTAACTGGTTTTGCATTAATCGGGTTGGTTAAATGGGCCCTGATGTAAATATGAATTTAGTCTCTCTGGAGTTGTTTGTTTTCTTCCCTGGGAAGTTTTTGCACAGCAGAGACGGAGCTGTCTCTTACTAAATCATAGAATCATAGAATCATAGAATAGTAGGGGTTGGAAGGGACCTCTAGAGATCATCTAGTCCAACCCCCCTGCTAAAGCAGGTTAGCCTAGAGCAGGTTGCACAGGAATGCATCCAGGCGGGTTTTGAATATCTCCAGAGAAGGAGACTCCACAACCTCCCTGGGCAGCCTGTGCCAGTGCTCTGGCACCCTCACAGTAAAGAAGTTCCTCCTCATGTTCAGGTGGAACTGCCTGTGTTCCAGTTTGTGCCCATTGCCCCTTGTCCTGTCGCTGGGCACCACTGAGAAGAGTCTGACCCCGTCCTCTTGACATCCACCCTTTAGGTATTTGTGAGCATTGATCAGATCTCCTCTCAGCCTTCTCTTTTCCAGGCTGAACAGACCCAGCTCTCTCAGCTTCATCAGACCATGAAAGACTAAAATGCTGGAATAACTGATGGTTTGTAATAGATTAATTCTCCTGGTTGCTACATCTCACCTTTCCTCAGGAAGAATAAATATAGGGTAGATTGTTGGAAAATATTACCAGAACTTATGTCAGCAGCTTGTTGGCTTTCTATAGGCTCATGCTGTTTATGCATGGTAGTTCAAGGCATCAGGATTTTACAGCTTTGCCAACCTTTTTTCATTCAGCATTCCAATGCCATTAATTTCCCAGACTTTGACATATACACTGATGTGACCTGGGGAATTTCTTTTTTCATCTGCTCATTGTATGAGAGTTAAGCAGTGCTAGGTCTTGTTATTTGTACCATTTCCTGTCATTCTATAAAGCTAAGCCATGCCTTTGCATAGGAGATGAAGATGGATGTGTTCATTTTAAATAAATATTAGCTGTTCATGGTAGTTAAGTGTTCCCCATGATACTGATGGCAACAGTTGCTGTTCATGGAGGTGGCTTCTTTTCTGCAGTTTACTGGGTTTTCTATATTGAAAAATGAATCTGTCTGAACATCCCCTTTCACCTAATACTTCCTAATAACTACATCTGTGCCACTCTGTGCTTTGAACCTTCGTCAAGGTGTGAGAATTTGTTTCTCTTCCATCACCTGTAGGGTGATGTAGGATTTTAGGCCTCAATATGGCCCTTCCTGTGCTAATTTCTTTCCATCAAGGCTGACTTTTATGCTCCATCTACTGACCGGCTGTGTACACACAGACTGCTCCTGGTGACATTAGTGGAAATTATTATGTGGGCACTTGGCTTGCCTTTGCAGCTTGCTGCTGCATGCAGTGATCTGGAACGTTACTGTCGTCAAGTCCCCTGATGCTGTCTGACTGAGGTTCTAGTTTCCTCCATAGCAGGTATTCTCTGCATTTAATTTTGCCATGGAATTGGTACTGCATTAGTGAGAGGTCAGTTTGTGCAGCAGCTCTGGACAGGGAAACAGCAAAGCGTCTCACACAGTCATTTGAAAATGAGTGACTCGAGAGAGATGAAAGGTACAGCTGCAAAGAGCCTCCTTAAAATTTAACAAGACTGTTACTTGATATGAAAAAAACAGATGATTAAAATTGCGCTATATAGTGCTTTGTCCAGTTAAATAATACAGTTTCTTGGTATCTTACAGCCATCATTACAGGATAATACAGTTATTAAATGAAATCTCTGTGTAGTGTCAGTTAAAGTAATTTTAGGAAACATTTACCCCAAAGTTTGGAGGAACATCACTAAGAAGGTAAATAGGAGGCAAGGGGTAATCCCTTCAAACCCCAGTTCCCGAGCTCTCAACAGCAAGTTTCTTGCTTCCATCAGTCTTCCACTTCTGTTTTCCATCACCATAAAACAGGAACCACCTCCAGCTTCAGCGTACCAGTATGTGACACAGTAACTGTGTCCTCCGACACTCAGATTTGAGCGGGCAGGTGCTGATGCCCGTCACCACTGGGTGCACGCCAATGCCTGTCACCCTGGTGTGTCCAAGGAACTGCTCTGGGCACAGCCACCACCAGACAAGGTCTGCTGCTGCCCTGCTCCCTGAGCCTGTCTGCAGGCTGTGCAAGGCCAGTGATTGCTCCTTGGCAAGCATCTGTAAGTGCTCCAGCGGCATCCACCTCGTCCATGGTTCTGCTGTTCGGAGCCCGCCAGAGCCTCCTTGGGGAGCCGCCTGCCTGTATGGGTCACAGGGTACACCCAGGCCCCATGTGAGACTGCACCAGTCCTGTGTCTTTACTTTGTGCTGGTGCCAAGCAAAGAGCAAAGGAGATGGGCTCCCAGAGAAGAATTGTGGGGTCAACTGCCAAAGCAACAACAAAATACTTCTCTGCCACAACTGCTCCCACTGACCTGGTCAATCAGCATTACAGTTTTAAGAACACTCTTGCTCTAATAATTTGCTCTAGCGTTCTCCTATCAGCAGCTTTTCAGGGGCTAGAAATGTTTGGATGTTAAGACTTTAAGCTACTTTTGGAATTATGAATACAGAAAAAATACAGACACTTTTGTTACAGCTTAAGCCAGCCTAAGTTCTTACTTTCTTCCAGTCCAAAAAAATTTTTAATCCACTCCTTCTGAACTTGGCAAGACAATGTCCCTGTGCTTGGAGGAGAAAGAGTGAACACACCAGTGAATTGGCCAAAGAGAGGCTTTCCCCAGGCTTTAAAGGCCTGAAAATTGGGGTGCTTCTTGCTGTGATTTTGGCACTGTCAGTGTTCTGTCCTTCCTCAGTGAGCAAGTGAGTGAAGGCAACCATGGTAAGGTTGTTTGAGTTGGTGTGCCTCTACTGTCAGAGCGCTTCATGACACATGGCCAGGACCTGGAGGCTTGAGCTGTCACCTTCACAGTTTTGTATTTTAGTCCACTCTATGCAACCTGCCTGATTCTCAAATGCTGCCAGATGAGTACTGCTGGACTGCTTGGAAAACAACGCAGTGCTCAGCATTTTGATAATCCACATCTTTGATTTTGCACCTTGAGCAAAATTGCCAATAATCTGCCCCATTTGGACTCGGGAAGGTGGGAATGAACCCCATAATAAAAGGGCTAAATTAAAGGTGAGTATATAACATTGAAGTAAGTGAACAAGAACTGCTGGCTCATGAAACTCAACACAGCAAAGTGCAGAAGTTATACTCTACTTAAAGGGTGTTAATTTACTGCTCCGTGGGACACACAGGTGTACTGAGTTCTCTGACTTTATGAATCCTAATGGTGAGAGCTTGGGTTGATGGGAGTTACTGGGAACGATGGTTTATCAGAACAGTGACTTCAGCATTAGACCCCTGCTGCTGCTACTTGTGACACATCACACAGCATGGGCTGCGGTACTTCAGGTTTAGTTCTGTCCAAGTCACTTGTTTTGTTTGTTAGAAAGCCACGAAGCTTTACAGCCAATTGATCCGTTCCTGGTGGATCACTGAAGGAACTGAAGACCATGCTTACTACTCTGAGGATTTCTTGGGGGGCAGGAGGAGAGATAGGGGTTACTTCAGGCTGGATTTTTGTAGGTAAGTTTCAGATGCACTATCAGGTAGGAAGTGGATTAACCAGCTATTGCCCATCAGCTGAGCTGTGGTAACCAATCCTGCAGGCATTTTAGCCCAGCACAAACTCAAGCTAAACACATTAGGTTACTCTTTCACAAAGATCACTGTGGTGACCCTGAATTTGCCAAGCTAAAACCACTCAAACTCAGTCCCTTCTGATCAGTACAGTCAGATAGGATACAGGCAATCATGCTCAGGCTTAGATGAAGGTTGAGGGCATGGAACAGGGATACAGAGAGAGCAGGAACAAGAGGAACTAAGGGATGTGCCAAACTTAGGATTGTAAACCAGAGCTGCAGCTAAATAGACAAGAGACCATCTCTAAAGAGTCAGGAGCAAGATATAAATCTACATGGAATGTCTGGTCAAGTAAGTGAGCTTGCTTCATGCTTTGACCCTAAGTTGCCCCGAATAGCCAGATTTGGTGCACAGGGACCGTGGCTGGTCTGAGGCTGCTACCAGTGAACTGGCTGTGGGCTGACATGTATAATATTTCCAATACCTAAAGCTTTAGTCATCACTGCTTATTGTATCTTTCATTGTATTTCATTTGTTTCAGTTGCTTGCATGACTTGGAAACGGGAGACCAGGTGTTGGCTTGACAACATATGCAAGTATCTGTCACTTAGGATACCTTGGAAAAATTAATTTCCCCAATTACTGGGATGTTTCTAATGGGTAACAAAGCTGCTCTTTGTCCCTCTGATCAAATACTGCAGCACAGAAAAAAGTCTCAATCCCTACAAGACCTTCCTCAATTTCCCCTCTGGATTTTCAGGTACATTTAGACTGAAGACTCGTATCTTTCCCTGTTATGCGATCACCACAAAGATGTGGTAAATTTCAGTCTGAATAGCGCCCTTTTTTTTCATACATGTTAGGAGAGAAGCAGAAGAGGAGAGAACAAAAGTGAAAGACCCCTAAGAAGCTCATCAGCTGATTCCCATACCAACCACCTGTGCAGCACATATGGAGCAAAAATGAGATGCACTTCAGCTGACAGGAAGCCTGGCTAGAACTGCAGGTCTTTCATAGTGATATACATTACATTGCACTGAAGGGCAAGGATGTAAAAAAGTAACCCTTCCAAATAGTTTTCCTTGCTTGCATTTCATGAAGGAAAGCAGACATAACGAGGTCAGAGAGATAAGCAATCCTTTTAATATGTGTAACCAGCTGAGCGGCAGGTCCTCAGGTGGTGTAAATCCACATTGTTCTGGGGGTGTATAAACATCAGAGTGAACTGCCTGAGGCCTTGATAGAAAACAAGTAGGAAATGAAATGAAAAGTCATTTGTAAAATCTAAAATGTAAACACAACAAAAAACCATACACAAAACCACCACAATGCACAACGCTGATAATCAGCTGGTGTTTTATTCAAAGCACCTTGTTAGTTCATATAGAATTGCAGCTCAGATTCAAGACTGTAGATTCACAGACTAGGATGTAATGCCATCTTTTGTACTCCCTGCTTATGCCTCAGTGGGAATGCAGGAGCAAAATTCAGCCCAAGGGGCTAAAAATATTTATTTTTCAAACTCAAGTCTTGCTTTGGGGTTTTGTTTTAGACTAGGACAAAAATAAGTTTCTAATAAAATATGACATGCACTTACTTTCTTTACCTCTCTGAATCTAAAACAAAGAGGGAGTGAAAACGTAAGTAACATTTTTGTATTAAAATAAATTATTCCTGACAATTTTAATGTCAAGTTTCAGCTTGATGTGATTTAAAACGGGCAAGTTACAAAGCCCTAAAAAAATGGGGTTTTATAATGGAAATGCTGACAGACCCTTAACTACAGCAGCGTTGCTGGGCGCCACTCTAATAAAAGGTGGCAAGGATCCAGGAGTCTTCACAGCTGCATGTCTAAACTTTATTAAGTATCTGACTATAGTTTGCAGGTCCTTGCCAGATCATAACTCATTTAATTCTGACACATTCCAGTTTATAATTAGTGTTGTACTAATATGTTCCTAACTTGTACCAGGGTATTTTTAAATATTTTTTTTTCTCCTGTAAAGCAAGGCTGTTGCCCAAAACCAAAGATACACTGACATTTGGCAACCATGCAAGCTCTTTTTTTTTTTTTTTGATCCTTGGGCTAAAATAATTCAAATGCTAAATAAAGGCTAGTGTCTGCAAAGGAAGCATGAAGAACACTGAAATATCTGTAATTCCCAACGCAGGAGAAATAAAGCAATTTCTAACTTTCTCTAAGCAAAGTATTTTATTTGCCTTTAGCATCCAGCGACAAAGTAAATAGTTCTTAAAATACATCAGTAATGGCTTGCAATTAGGAAATAATTGTTAAAGCAAAAGAAGCAAACACGATTGTTTCAGTACTTTGCCAAGTAATAAAATAGCTGTTCTAATACATGGAAGGTATAAACTTATTTATTTAAATATAGTGTTGGGTGCCTGCCACCTGAAAACCACGACATCTTGGGTAAGTGCGCACTTCCATAGCTTATTCAAGTTTTGTGGTATCACCGGTCTTTGGAACATGACTGATCCTTTACGTGCAGGATTACATTACTGACACTGAAATCCCAGCTTGGGTCGGTAGCTGTTGTTTGAGGTTCGTGGCAGTTCATTTCCAGCCGCTGCTATTAATTTCCAGGCTACTGCATCTGTCTGGGCAGATATGTGGGCAATGCCCTCTGCTGATGGTGGCTTCAGAGCAAACACGGAAGGTGGACTAGGATAGTGTGAACCCATCTTTCGAAATGTCGAGAAGCTAATCATCAGCACTGTTCTGGACAGCTTTCTGAAGCCTTAGGAGGAAGCATTCAGCGATCATGTGGGAGCAGGGTCTCATTTTATGTAGCTCTACCCTTACAGCAGATCATTGAAAGACATTGAATTTTGGGCCAGAGTCATTCTATTTCTCTGCAGGCACACAACTCTCCTGCCCCCTTCTGCAAGAAGAACCTTATTGTTCTTTACAGCCTAAACACAACACAAAGCAAAAATCCAGCAGGATTTTGTGTCATGCTGCCTGAATTAACAGGAGACTTCGCTCTTAAAATGTAATAAGATTTTATAGTTGACCATCACTGTCTCTGTATTGGCTAGCCACAGAGACAGGAGCAGGTACATTCCGTTGCTGATCCATCAAACCATTTCAGTGTTTATGGTAAACATGGTTTACATTTTATGGTTTACATTTTATCAAGTATAACAATAAAGAATGCAAACACAGAACTGGGATTATAATCAGAATTATGTCATTATTATGGCCGTTTTCTTTGATGGTATTACAGAATAAGAAAGGTAATATACTTGCACAGTGATTAATATTATATTTCTATTTCTTCAAATGCATGTTTTTGAGTCTATGAATAACTGTAATCGTGGAAGTTCCTTTAACACATTGTCTAACTTTCTGTAATTCTTGCAGTGTATGTTAGCTCCTCAGTGCCTGAAAACAGAACTTTTCCAAATCAATAGATAAAGAGAAACAAAGGTGGACAAACTGTCAATGCCCAGAACACCCAGGGCTTTGTGAAGGTGAAGAGAACTAACTTTCCCCCTCATCATCTACTTTATTTCACAAAATATCTTCACATTCACTTGAAATACTGCCCCCTTTTTTCTGATTCAGGGCCACAGGCGTAACACGCAGCTGCTCAGCACCCAGCCCAACATAAACCTTATAGCCTTCAATTAAATTACAGACTAATGTTTGACTCACATTCAAACAAGTATGAACATACATGCAGATGACAACAGGTGATAATTCTGCAATTTTTAGGGGAAAGAAAAAGAAGTGAAGGAAAGAAAAGAGAAAATAAGAGAGGAAAAAATTAACTAAAGAAAAAAAGATTCATCTTCATGTTTAAAGGCACTTTTTGCACATACTATGAAAGAGTTGACTTCTATTAATATATTTTTCCATTTCCCAAATTACTGCTTTAGAAAGTGAAACAACCTGACAAGTTAGAAATGTTTTTACGTACCTGCCCAAAATTTGTACACAGAAGCTTAAGTGTTTGCTACTGGCAGAGTTGTTTTAACTTCATTTCTACAATCACTGGTGTAAAGGGAATAAATTATGGATCTGCCATACCTATGGATGTGCCAAGCTTTGTACTGAAGGGAAGGAAAACAATTGCTCTTATTATCCGTAAAAAATTCAGTGGATCAGGCTCAGAAATTCCAGACATGCTTTTTAGGTACAAATGGGTTTTCTTAGAATTTGCTAATAAATTATCTATTTCTTTATGAATTAAAATAGGTTTTGAACTATTTTATAACTATCTTTGAGGAAAGTTGGCACAAGGCTCAGACCTGGATTGGATCTGAAATGATCTGAATGGAATCACAGAACTACTTAAAAAATTATCTCACACACTGAATTTTTCATGTTTAATAATCCGTGTTGTTATAGGTTAACTATAGCATCTCTCCCCCTGTATTTTACCACCCTTTTTTCAAAATGTTTGCTATATATGCTGTCAAAAATATTCCTAGCATTTATCAGAAAAACCATGCCTGAAATAGATCTGTTCTCCAAAGGTAAGACCCATCTATCTGCCTTCTCCACCCAGGTCTGACTGTGATACCTACCACCATGACAGTGAAGACACGACAGGTGAGGCATAGGCACCTCATTCCACCTGAGACACCATTCAGCCTCTCAGACATGCTTGCATGGCTCACAAAAGGGACACAGGGCCTACAGGAGGTCCTGACTTGGTACCCTGGAGAGTAATGCAGGTTGTCTGAGGTGGCAGTAGGCTCCCATGTCAAGGCAGATTTCAAGAGCCTCATCCTGCAAGCCAGGCTGTAGACAGGATATCCCAGAGCTCAGACAAATTGACCTCGAAGACTGCAGCTTCTTCCTCTCTGCAATGGAGGAATTGAAACAACAGGGAATTCAGCATTTTTACCATAGCTGCCATTGCACTTGCCAAAGAGAGAAGTTTTCCAACATTTTTCAGGTCACCAGGTTACTGCCAGAACTCTAATCACGAAGAAATGAAACATAGGAAAAAATATGCAGAAACAGGGCTTGTAAATTGGACCTCCTGATTGTTCTCTTCCTCCAGGCATGATTGTTTCAGTCAAAGCATCAATAATTATTTAATTGCATGAACTATTAAGGACTATGATGGATGATCACAGAATGAACAGAAGAGAAAGAATAGGTGCTTGGTCCCTGCCCTCTGCTGCCTCCCCACAGTTTGCCATTTTGTTCTTTCAGGTCCTTTCTGCTGGTTTTCTACAGCTAGTAAGTCTGATTTCATTTCTAAAAGACCCCAGTCTACATATTCAGGGCTTTGCAACCTTCATGTACGTGATCCAAAGTTCCTCTTTATAAAAGATGTTCAGATCCTTTTTTGTGCCTTTGTTTTCTTAGGGGAAATTAAGATTGATGCAAGGCATGTGAATTTTCAGGAAATACATGTCTTGGAGTTATTCATCGTCTCTTTCTACTCTGAAATAGAAAATTTACTACATCTAAGTAGGACTGACTTGCTTTAATCACTGGCCTTTGTGTAAAAGGCAGGGAGACATACTGATTGACTAAAATATTACTTGGCAATTATTTTGTCTTCAGTCATGGATTAAACTGTTCTGTGTGTATCATTTTTCAGTCTATCATTAATATTTCTTTCTTTCATCTTTCTTTCTCTTTCCTGTTTTGATTTCAGTTTGCTGTTGCTGGAGACTTTGAAGGGAGAGCCAAAATGACTGTCATCTAGAATTATCAGCTGTATGAGCAAAAGTACTCTCCCAGCACTTCTTGGTGATTTTTGCTTCCTTTTCTGGCACGCTCTTCTCCATACACACACGCACAGCGTGGTGTGTGTCCAAGTCCTCTGCAAGGATGAACTCTGTGTCTGTGGATGTAAAAGCACAATTCTCTTTTGCTCCAAGTGATTCTAGCTTCATGTGTAACTTTCGTCAATATGATAATACAACAAGCAACCGTGCATAGGGAGAAAGTGCAAAAGACTTCAAGACTGATCTTGAAGATAAGGAAAGAACTTTTCTCCTTATATTTCATTTAAGCTGAATTTCTTGTTTTAAAAGAGGTTGCAAGATTTCATAACATTCAAGGCACGGCATCTGGTCTGTGCTTGTCTGAACTTTTGCTGAATTTTATTCAGTTCAAGCCAAGAAGATAGGTCTCAGAGCTGTTACCACAATTGCCAATAATTGGTGCTGGATTTGCTAGGTCATGAAGAAGAAAACCAAGAAGCAATGAACTCAAGCATCCATGTCTCCAGAGACATTCATGAGTTGAACTTACCAGGCATTTGACTATGCTGTACCCAACACTTGCTAAAATACTGGTTTCCAGAGGAAAACCAAAACTGTTTGCCCCTAACCTGCTGGAGAGACAGAGGTGCTGCTCTGCTTTGCAAGAAGGCATGGAAATGAATTTGGTATAACTGAGACGTGCAGGCAATGGAGGGGCTTAGTTGTATTTAAACAGCAAGAAACTGAGGGTGAGACAACCACACCAGAGGAGCAGGAACTTCACCACCTGGCCTGGTGCGCATCTGCAAACCATCTCCCTGCAGCTGCTTTGTCTTTTCCATGATTACACAGCTCTCACTACCACCACCACCCTCCAGTCATCCCAGTGTGATGGGCTGGCAGGGTGTTAGTGCTCCTCAAGAGACATGGGACCCTTTCACCTCCCAGCACTCCCAGGGCAGTGCCGCCACTCACAGCAGCCTCTGCCCTGCCCTGAATGGGGCCATTTGTCTCATTGTGCTTATAAATGCCTTCCAGTGCTTCTTTTACTGCTGCTTTAACATAGGGGAGCTCAACTTCACAAAATATACTGTATTTCTTTAATTGTATAATTTCATTGTGGACTGTGATTAAATAATTTTCAAGCATCATTGAGTCATGCAGAGCTTTGTTTTCCAGTTTAATGCTATTGGTAACCAAAGCCAGCTTTATATCCAGACCACATGGTGCAATACTCATAAGAAAAGAAAACCCTCAAAACCCTTATAACCTAAAATTACACTTGAAAAGCATTATTATCATATATCTTATTTAAAGTGGGGTAGAACGGTTTTTCTGGAGACTAAGACAACTTCAAAATCTTCCATTCACATTCATTTCTGATAGAGCAGAATCCAGGGAACTGTGAAAGCAGATGTTGTCCAAATGGGACTAATTTACCGGGACTGTTATTTTAAAACATGGTGAATGCAAATATAGCATTTAAAATTGGTCATGCCTAGGGCGATATCTTTTGCTGAACTTACATCAACAATTTTAAAGGTAAAGCAGTCTACAAAATGTAGAATTAATATTCCCAGACCCTCAGAGAGCTGGAGTTCCTCCTTTAGCTAGGCAGTTTTTTGCTTTTGTAATTACTGTTTTTACAACTACAGCCCTTGTGCAGTTTCAGGTACTCTCAACTTCAGCTCTGCACATGAGGCCTATAGTGTTCTGGGCTGGCCAAAACATCTGTAATTTTAGTCATGGCATTTCATGGTCTGTTTCTTCACCTTATTTCTGCAGTCTGCATAAAGAATAATAGTCACAGTTGGTCTGTGGAGGTGTTACTTCTTTTGACTACAAAACTGCTCTTCGCCAGTTTTGTCTAAATTTTCCACAGAGAATTAAACATTTCCTGAGTAGTTCCTGCTACTAGGCTTATCAAAATGTTCGAAATGCACAGAGGTTGTGCCTTCAGCGTGCTTTAAAACCATATAGGGGCATTTGATTCAGCTGACACACTGGACACAGCAGATAATAATTGTATAGGTTACTCCTCTACCTTTTTGTGCAGAGTTTATCAACCATTAAAAAGCACCTCAGGAGCTGGCAGCTAAAGCAAAGCAGGGAACAAGAGAAAGCCAAGGCTGCTGGTCGGGGAGGTTGAAGAATGTATCTGGAGCAGCATCTACAACAATCATCGCACCTATGCATGACTGTCTCCATCCTTAAATGCATGTGCCTGTCCCTCCCTGTGCCATTCCCACCACTGTCACCCTCTCCACAATGCCCACTCTTACCTAGAGGCCCATGATTGTCACATGAATGCAGCAAAGTGCAGAGTGGGCCACAGCAGTAACCGGCAGAAAGGAAAGGATGGGGTTTGATGGGCTGATGAGACTGTGGTGGCATGGAAAGGAGCAACAGAAAACACTGGACCTCTGTCACTCCAAGAAAATGCCACCAGGGTAGCCAGGGAGTTTCATGACTCTATCATAGAATTAGCAAGGCGAGGAAGGGCCTTGCGGGAAGCCTGCAAACAGTATAGTTTACGTTGCATTAGACATCTGACCTAATTACACAGAACTACCCTGTGCCTGGGAAGGGCCTAAATCTCTCTCTATTGACTGTAAGAAACGTAATGTTGATCCTCTGAATCATACCTAAGTGAGATGTTCAAAACTGATGGTGTGAATAACCCTCTAGGAGTAATAAATAAAACTGTGCATAACTTAGTACTGGCAGGAGGTGTGTTTTGGTAGTAGTCCTGTTTAGCATTCCCAACTGAATAAGCATTGCTCTTACATTTGTCTTTCTTGTGAGAAGACTTACAGTCTATAATTTCAGTATCTCTGAAAAAGCACTGCTCTTGGCTTTTCCTTGTTCTGGACTGACTAATTGCCTTGGCATCTATTTCTTTAGCTAGCAGTAAGGGTGAAGTTTTTGTGCACCACCCTTTTCTCCCTTGCTGGTTAAATCATAAAAATGCAAGGCCGAAAGCATTCTTGTCTACCCTACGTATCTTGCAGCTGGTTTTATACTGCTCTCTACCTTCTGTATTTCATATGCTGTATATTTGTCTCCTGTGCAAAAAAAAAAAAAAAAAGCCCAACTCAAAAAAAAGCTTCAAAAGGGCAGGATTAAACTTTTTCCGTACCCACTTACTGCACAAAAAGCATCCTCCAAGATTCCAGTTGGGGACTATCAAAAATAGAGAGCAATGGACATGATACCTTTACCTTGGTTATGCTGTATTGTTGGAGCTGAGAGAGAACAGCACACTGAAGCTGCTTTCGCCCCTTCAAACTACTCACTGAGGAGGAAGGCTGCTTTGATACTCAACTTAAGAGCTGAGAGAGGTCTTAAAATAAATCCTTCAGGCTGTTACGTGCATTGCTTTGTATTACTATATGGCTACTGTGTCAGGTAGACTTCTTGGTTACATCGCTAATTTTCCAGAAATCTTAAGTGGAACATCTGGGTTCATCTTCTTTAAAAAAAAAGAATTGCACTAATATGGAGCAAAGCCTATTATATGTGCTCCAGGACCCTACAAGAAGAGATGCCTTTGAAAAGTAGACAGATAAAAGGAGACAGAGGGAGAGAGAGATAGGCACGCAGGCAGGCAGACATGAGGAAATCTGTCCTTGACCTTCATATACCAAAGAAATTTTTTTTTTTTGAGGTGGGGGAAAGTCAATCCCTTAAGGGAAAACAGAGGAGGGGAGAGAGGTAATAAGGAAATGAGTCAGACACAAAAAATTGTTGGCAAATACAGACACTTCCTAGTAAAGGAGGACGGTTTTCAGCTGATCTAATGTAAAGAAAACACAGATAATATGTGCCTGGTTTTTATTTAGTCCTCCTTGTAGCTAGAAATATTAGAGTTTAATAAATGGTGAAAAGGTGAGAAGCAAGACTTTTCTTTCTCTTTCACTTCTCCTCCGCATCACCCAGGAGAGCAAGTTGAAAGTCTGAATCAGTGTTTTTCTTTGGGTTTAGCTTTTTTTTCCCCAGATAGGAACTTTAAGAAGTGTTTCCACTGTAACCATTTAAAAAGAGGCAAAACATGTGGTTTCTTCATGAGGCTGTTTCTAACCAGACGGAATTAACTTGCGTAACTGTATAATTATAATGATGATAACTGATATTTTATTTCAGATTTTATTAACCAAGGAACACTGAAGTACTCTAGATTCATTGATAAATCCCTGAGGTCCTTCTTGCTACAGAGGCTGGTGAGCCTGAAACAGCCACCAAGTCCTTCCCAATCCTTCTGAGCCCTCAAATGAATTGCAATTTGAGGGGCTGGCGGGAGACCTACTTAGATCCTAAACATTACAACCTAACCAGTATAGGATCTATCAAAGCATATGTGGCTTATCACTATTGCTAAATCTAAACTGTAGTTATCAACAGCAGAAACATTGAGGGCAGCAGCAACTCAAGTAGAAACAGCCATGGTCAAAAACCGAGGAGTATTTTTGATTGCTTGGAAACAAACTATGAGGGAAAGACAAGAGGTTATGTACTCACAGGAGTATAGAAGTGCAGGCAAGGATGGCCAAATGAGAGATATGGGTGGAAGATCTGTAGCTTGTGAGAGAAGCTGAGCTGTAAAAACATTGGTTAATTCATTAATATGTCAGTGTTAGCCTTTGCTCCAAAGTCAAGATCTTGAACCAGTACATGTTTGTTGGAAGTCCTCTTTTCTCCTGTGAGGTACTGAATGAATTTCCTGTTCTGATTTAAGACTGAATTTGCTCTTCTGATTTAACACTTGTTAATCTGGGCAATCAGAAACTGGAGTGATACATCCTTATCTTGGCCCTCAAGATACAAAGCTACCACGCTCCTTCCAGTGACACCTGGAAGGCAGAGCTCCTTGTCTGACAATCTCACTGGGATTTACATAGCTATGCAACAAGGTAGTTTTTATTAACCCCTTTGTCCGTAGGGCAATCACTGCAGTCCCATTCCTTTGTGATGTGAGAGGAGATGCTTTCCTTATTAAATAAATATGTATTTGATCTTCCGTAGAATTTGATCCATAACATCTCTTTCAGAATAGTCCTTTGGGGTACAGAGCGAGGCCATCCAAGGCAGATATGGTTTGCCATTTGCAGAGTAATGCATGATTTTCACAGTTACGTGGTTACAGCAGTGCAAAGTCACTGTATTGGCTGTTCCGGCGGGGAGAAGACAGGGTGAGGGAACGGAACCATAGCCCATAGGTCCTGGCTCACTTCCTCTAGCATGTGTTTCATAGGAGATCAGACTAGGCTAGTCTATATTTGGCCCTTCTAGGTTTGACCTACAAGTCTGTGAGTTTGAGCTTCCATTATCTTCTTTCTTTGCTACAGCTATAAAGAGACTTTGTGACTAGATGAGAAAAACAATGCATAAAGAAGAAAATCCCTTAACTTCTTCCCTTGAAGAAGGGGACACACATCCCTTAATGCAGGGTTTATCATGGGCTAAGGAGAGACATTTTTATTGCACCTCATGGTTAGAATGCTGTCATTATGGTACACGAGCATAGTGACATTTCTTTATTCTTTATAGTATTGTCATGGATGTTCCAATATGCTTTTCTTCCAGGAAGCAAACTTTTCTGCCTGGAATTGAAAAGGTGTTGATTCTCAGTTTTGTTCTGAGTGTCAGACAGAGTGAGGGCAAATCCAGCCAAGCAGCAACCTCTTCCACTGTCCTTGATGTTGCTAAGATGCACCTAAATTATAACAACCCTCTAAGGATGCCTGTATCTGCCTCAATATTCTGCATACATCACAGCTAATGGCACATACACCAGCTAACAGCACAGAGATATCCCCACTGGAGAAAACCCACGAAACCATCCATCCACACTGCAATTCAGGATAAGAGATCTCAGTTTGACTGCTCATCCTGGCTGCTAAGATTCAGCCCAGAAGGCCTCGATATCAGAAACAAAATTCAATGAGAAACCAGCACTGGCATTGTTCAAAATGCATATTTTGTATTTCAAGCATTTTTCAAAATGGAAAACAGCTCCAAATGCATTTACAAATATATGTATGTGACAACTCAGCTCTGTGCTTTCTGTGAGTAACAATATAATTATTCTGCTTGGTTTTATTTCTTCCATTCTATGATTATGATAAACTTCAGAAGCTAAACCTTCTAGAGAAATTATCCCAGGCATAACTAGTTAATTGACTCAGTTATTGGTTGCCTGAAAGTATGCAGAGTTAGCCATTTCTCCCATTCATGCCTCTTTGTCTTCGACAGAATATACAATGAAACATCACTGGATGAACTACCAGAGGTTCATTCTACTCCGTTGTCTTTTTAAGCTCCTTTGGTTGTGGAACAAGTACTTGAGCAGATGACTGCCAGCAACATAAATACTGATTCAACCTGTTTAAGTCACCTTACACTGACATGACTCCGTCAGCCCTGCGACACATCTAGCAGTCTCTCAAGAAGAAACAACAATCCCCACAAATGTTAAAACCTTTTTAGAAAACAAGATGTGCTCTATCCATCTTAATTATTTCAGATGTGCTCCAAAGCATTTCAGAGAGCAGACAGGAAAAAAAACCAAAACAGGCTGCAGTGTGCTTCTTCCAGCTTTCTATTATCTGTCATCACCTGGGGTATTCCTTGAGCCATCATCTTGAAACAGTTTGTAGATGGAGATGCTATTGATGTTAGCAGTACTTCTGAGCAAAGATAAAGGACACTAACATTGATGTTTTCCTGTAAAGCTTCAGCTTGAACCTTTGATTTACCAGTGCTACCCAGGGCTTTCAAAAATAATCGCATGGATGTTTGACCTGGAAAAGAATCAATAGGTAAAATATCTCTACAATGAGAAAATATTTCAACCAGTATACGCATTATCAATGTAGGTGCACAATAACTGAAGTACTATTACAGATCAGCATTTGAGAGACAGTTTTGTTTTCAGTCATACTTGTGTAAACCTACTGAGGACAGTAAAGTTAAAAAAATTCTGGGTGAAAACTACATTTGGCCCCATGTGTTCACTAAGTATCAAAGGATTTGTGCTTTGCTTTGTTTGACATTGCTGAATTTAAGGATATACTTTCAATCTTTCAAAGAACAATTACAATGTCAACATCTAAATTGGAAGTTGTTGAAATACAGGCACTACCGTTCCATTTTCACTGAGGGTTTGTGTCTCCACAAAGGCACACAGCCAACACGATGCGGCAGTCACGCGGGATAATCGTAACTCTTGCAGCTGAAGTCCCAGTGAATCAGATCCATTGTGTGGAAGTACTAGGACATCACCCGCAGACGCCATACTACAAATTGTCACATCGTAGTTAGTGAGTACATAGTCCTCACTATCTTCATTTAAGGACAAAGACACCACTTTAGGAACTGAACTGCAGCACCCCTGAACTGCAGGTACTTGCCTTGTCCATACTGTCTTTTTTGGGCAGTGGCAATTGGCCACTGTCAGAGATGGAGGAGTGGGCTAGGTGGACCGTTGTGGCATTCCTGTGAGTACCTTGCCATAATAAGCATTCTCATGGGGAGTTCGGCTGAAAGAAGTACAGCCCTCATTCTCATCAAGAAGCCTTCAGCTTACCAGTAGCTCCATCGATTTTAATGCATATATTTGGTAAAATAAGGTGATCCAGATCTGGTTTGTATGGCCACATTTTTCAGAGTAAGCAGCGACTGCCTTGGAACAGAAAGCATTACTGTTAAAAATCTGCTTATACAAGCGAGCAGGACAGCCAATCAGATATGTGGCATTTCCATGGGATTCTGGCTTTAGGGCTACCTATCAAATGGATCATTAATGAGTCAGGTTCAGGCAAAAGCACGATAAGGCCCCAGGAGAAAGGTGAGGGGATGAGCTGGCATTCTTGGTGTTGGCATCCCTACTTCTTGCCATGAACTTCACAAAGCATAAAAGGGCAAACAGCCAACCAAAGGCAGGAGCCCTGCCTGAGCAGTTTTCCCAGAAACTCTGTCAGTGTAGGACGCTTTTTTTACAAAAATCATGGTGGCAGAGTGCAATGCTACTCTGCCTTCTCGGGGTCCTTCACTACCTGGCATTTATTTCTCAAGACGGCAAAGGAAGCTACACCACCCATATGGCATCATCCCATAGATGCTGTCTCATCCATACCATCTCTCCTCCCATGCCAAGGAGAAAGAAGCAGGTGCCAAAGGCATACTCATCTGCCTACTCAGCTGGCAGTCTTTTTCAAATAGTAAGCTAGTAAATTTTGATAGATAACAAAACAAATAAAGACCAAAAGAGAAATGCCAGGAGAACACCATAGAAGAGAAAGATTTTTTTTTTCAAAAATAAGTCGGAGGGAACTTTGATGATGAAAAGAAAATTATGAGAAGCATAAGGAGGAAAAGGAGAAGGGAAAAATCACTTCAGAGCGACATGATGGGGAATGAAGAAGACAGAGTAGGAAAGAAAAAGCACCATTGCAATATCTTGCTGAAAATAACATGAAGCAAAATCATTATCTCAGTTCTGCTTCTATTATTATGTTGATTCTTGATGTAACAATGGATACACAAAAATTGTCTTCTAAACCACAGGTAGGAATGTGTCAAATTCACTCTCTTAGTTAAGGTCTTAAAAATCCAACACCACAATCTGAAGGCACATTTTTCCTACTGCAACTAAATACAGAATTTTCTTGTTAATTTGAATAAATTGAAGAATTTCTATTTAAGTGGTGCTACATGCACAGCACTGTTTCAGAACAAGATAAGTATAGAAACATTTGGAAAAATGGTTCTTTTAATGATACAAAGCAATCTTGCTATCTTAACAGATCTCTTAACAGAGACTCTTACTGTGCTAATCAAGTAAATATTCATCAATATATAATTATTTCTAATTATGTCGTTTCTATCAAAGAGACATGCCAATGTCTGCGTTGGAGATATTAGCCTTTTATACATTTTTATCGACTACAAGAGATTCTATGATTTGTAGCTCTTTCTGCAAAGAATCTTGGGACAATACCATTTTGACAAGTTATGGGGCATACTGAAGAAGCCATTTACTTTTGGCAAGCTTGTGGGACAGGAGAACTAACCTGAAACTCAATTTAATTTGATGATCTCTCTTCCTAGGATGAGAGTTCAAGTAGCCTAAGTTTCTACTGTCAAAGGCAACTTAAAAATGGAAACTCAAACCTTATAATCTCTGTACCAACTTTGGAAGTGGTAGGCAGTCTGACAGCTCCTAAACTTTGCCTTATCTTCTTTTGGTTTCTTATATCCACATGTTACTTTTTGTCTTCTCTCTTGACCCAGTGATCATGTTGCTGCATAATTGTAATAGTTTTTCTAGAGCAATGGAACAGAAGTCGGTGTGTTTGCTGCCAAAGTTTGCAAAGTAGTTTACATTATCATATGTCAACCAGGCACAAATAAATGATCTTAAGGGTAGAGATGCCAAGGAATTCAGAATTTGGCCATGAACATAGTATTAATTTTGTCTCATAAAGCAGTCTGCTGCAGCATCTTTTACTGTTATCCCACCTATCCATTTCAACTGACATAGCTGGAATATGGTAGATGACAAGCAGGCCGCTAACGAGAGGACTCAGATGTTGATTTTTTCTGGTTTTGTGAACCACATGATAGAAACACAAATTAGAAGGTAACCCTGGCAGAATGAAGGATGTATTTCATCTTTGTGTACTTTTGGTCCAAGCAGTTTCATCATGCAGCTTAATCAAAATAAAATTAGCCCTTTCTTCTAATTTTGATTTTAGCAAAACAAGAGAACGATTACCGTGGAGGGTTTTCTTCTGCCCTGAAGGTGAGCTTCCAAAAAATAGCTTTAAAAAGTTCCTCACCTTGAGGCATTAATAAAGCCTGCCTTCTCTGCCCATTCACATATTTCCTTAACATGTATTTATGCACATTCACTCACAGAATGTGATTGTCTGAATATCACATCTATAGGATGCTAAGCTAAAAGAACAGCTTTAATTTTTCTGCTACTCCCAAAAAGGTATTTTAAAGCACCCATGGATAGTTTTTGAGTGTTTCACAGTTCAGCTAATGAAAGATATTACTTAAATGTTGAAAATCTTCTAAAATTTTTTCTAGTCAAGAAGTTGAACTGAAGTTCTGCTAATTTCTGTTTTCTTAAGCCATCTGACTATACCCCATTTCCTTTGGATTTAGGTCTTTTCTGGTTTGTATTCTACATTTTTCCAATAGTGCAATAGTGAAATACCAACCAGGCACAAGTTTTGTTTTGAAGATTTTCTGTGACTGGGACATTAGCAAACCAAAGACTTCCAAATTAAACTCCACAGGAAAGAGGCTGCCCTATTGACATGTTGCTGCAAGATCTTTCTTGAAAACTTCATTACAGCAGAGGAGGCAAGTTGGCAACCGCCAACTGAGCAATGGGCTCATGCATTTAAGCTGAACAATTGAAGACTTTGTCTCTATTACTTAGAGCTTCACAGTGTTTTGATGTTTGCAAATACTGTACAGATTCATACAAGTAAGAGAAAAACAAGGAGATGCAAAGGGTGAGAATCAGCATTTACGATGTGTGTTAGAGGAGAGGCCGATGGCTTTCTGAGCCACCTCAGAGTCCTTTCTTCAGTCACATTTTCAAGGTGTGCCTAGAAGATGTGATGCACACAATGACATGATTCCTTATATCCAAGTTCATGTCTTAGCTGCAGCAAAAAAACTGAGAAGATTTGGTTTTCTAGAGATACACAGGCAGCGTTCCATTGGTGTGAGAAAGGTACCGTCATAACGTTTTCAGCAGAGCTTGGATGATTTATGTTGGCTCCAGAAAGTCTTGCATCGTGAGCTCGTGTCCTTATCGTGGCAGAAAAGCACAAACCATGTGAAGATTTTTTTTTTTTTGTCATCACAACCATAATTTTAAGGGGCCCTTCATGAGAAGGAAGGTGCTGTTCCTGTAACAATCTATGGTTTCTGAACAATTTCTGAGCATACAATTTCTGAACAGGAAATTGGTTCAATACACAAGTTATCACTGGCATACCTCATCTATATGCAGAGAAAATATCACCTACAGCTTTCCCAAGATTGGCCTATGCTCAACATGTCTTCACTGATTACATATGTTGCCTGCAGCTGCATTTTGATTGCACAAACTGTGCCCTCAAGCTCTCTTGTAGGAGAGGGTTACACAGAACATGTTGTTCCATAGGAGCCTTCTTTTAACAAGAAGTCTGTCTTCTCTGCCATATCTGTCATACCAGACATAAATCAATGTCAATACACCTCTCCAAAAATAGTTTGGGCCTGCTCTACCTTCAGGCAGCCTTAGAGAGTGAGCACACACTGCCTCTGTCCCAAGATGTGGAGAGAGTCAGGTGCTTCTTCAGCACTGCTGAATTTATGATCATTTGTCAACTGAAAAAGAAAGATGAGTTTCATGAAGAGGCAAGACCTTCCTGTATTTGACCTTGAGAGGTTTTTTCCTTGTCCTTTTTGGCCCTGTGTACCTTATCAGTGGCTTTTTATGCCCTCCCAGTCTAACTAATTGATTCCCTTCTCTTGTGATGCTTTTGTAATTGTATTGTAATAAATTATAACCTGCTGTTTAAGAATGTGTCAAACATTGTTTTAACTTGTCCAATGCAAAGAATTGAGATCTGGAGCCTGAATCATAAAATGACATAGAATTTTGCTGGTATTAAACAGACACTTAATAATTCCCCTGTCACTTACATCTGCATAAATCCAGTATGACTCCACTGGCCTCAAGTACTTTCTCAGCATTTACACCACTGTGAGTGATGGCAGATTTTAACTCTCCATTCCTGTGGTGAGATAGATGGACTACAGGCCAAGATATACAGACTGCATTGGGAAAGCAATGAGTAATGCTGCACAATAATTTGAACAGACTAAATTAAAAACACTGATGATTGCCTGAGGATGCTGTATTCATGAAGAGTGGTGGCTAAGAAGTACCCCTTTGCCTAGTACCTAGGATTGCAGTGAATCTGTCCCATGGATAAAACCAGAAGTTCGTAACATATATTCCCCTAAACTTGGTAAAGTATTATTTCCTCTACTGAGAGGACTCAGATAGTATGAACACACTGCCGGACAGAGACTAGACTTTTCTCAAGAGAGTAATTGTCTTCCCTATCACTGTGAGTCAATCTGGTCTCTGGACTGCTCCAGTCTCCTCTCCCTGCAGCAGACTGGCCAGCTGCGCCAACTGATGTGTCAAGGTTTTGGCAGTGCAACCTATTTCCCACAGACGACCAAACACAGAAGTGCACTCTTCGTTTAAACCACTGTACTGCAACCATTGGGCTCTTTCACACAGTACAGAAAAGCGCATGTTTCAGCTGATATTTTACGTGGGGACTTCTTTTTCCATTATTGTGGCCACATACCACTGGCAGTTGTATAGATGAAATACAATGCTACAATCCTCCACAGGCCCTTAACAGCACTGTCCACACATTCTACAAGTAAACATTTTTTACTTAACTGCTTCAGAATTTCATTTTTAAAAATCCAGAAAGTAGATTTTGTATTTTGTACTGCTTTATGTGCGTCAAGGAGGTGCATTGATTCTCTTCATGCACCTATCTAAAATCCTGGGCATGAATTATCATGACTGAACTGTATAGAAGTAAGAAGGTTCAAAGTTTGTTTTCTTTCCCTCACTAAAATGCCAACAGAAGTGTTAGGTTAACAGCGACTCATTAAAGGCCACAGAACCTTAGGTGAGGTGGTTGAACATCAAGATGTAGTTACTAAACTTGAAGAATCACCATTGTTCAATACACTCCTTTGACATTAGTTATTAAGACTCCTTTTAAATGAGAAGTGGACAGGCTGCTACCTCTGGCTATATCCCAGCATCTAGGGATACCTGACCACAAGATGGATGGCTGCTGTGGACCCAGCCCTCTTCTCAGCATGCACTCAGAAGCTCAGAAAGTCTTGCTGCCAGTGGTTTAGATAGGTCATCCTACAGTGCTAAGAGCAGAACTTTCCCCATGAGAAGTATGCTTGTAGCTCTCGTCCTAATGCCTGTAGTTCACATTCCTTCGCTTTAATTTAGGACATGTGGAGAAGTGCATACATACCTTTGGCATATCTGGTACAATATTTGATTGAAGGTGAGGATTTGCGCTTGAGGAATTCCACCAGATTCTGTGCATTTTCAGGCTAAATTTGGTCTGCTAAGATTTGCAGCACTGAATGCATGATAGAGATTGGTTTTTTTGAAGGCCTTTAATTTTGTCTTGTATCATATTCAGGTCTGCATTTCTATTTACTGGGTCTAATTTAGGAAGATCCTCTGGTTTTCTGTCCACTTCATGTACATCTTGGAAAATAAATGAAAACAGGCATGACTCAAGCAATAAAAAGTTCTAAATAAGGAAAAGACCGATAGGCGCTTTTGGAACTTTTAAATGAAAACCTGATACAGGAAGAAGAAATGAATCTACAAATAAACTTCCTATGTGTTGAAAGATCAAATGGAATCAAAAGTTGAGCACTTAATATAACACATCTTTACTGCCTATGCTGCAGAAACACAGCACTCTCCTTGCAAGCAGAACAGTCAGAAAGAGCCTACAAAATTTATCACTCGGTGCTTCATAGTTTATTCTCCATTGTTCACATTCATATGTAGCCAAATCCTCAAGTCTTGACCTACATTATGCTCGGTCCCTGCCAAGACAAATTGACATTAGTCCTATATTGTTGCTAGTGCTAGAGCATATGAAATGTTAAAGAGTGGTGTTTCCACAACCACTCTTTCTCGATAGCATGTCTGGAAATTTCATGGCCTTTTGAAGAAATTCAACATCTTGTTCACAGCAAAGTTCAACAGACAGCCATGCACATAAATCACTTATGCTGCTTTGAAAACACTGTTTTAGAAGGACTAAAATGAAGTCACAGGAGCTTGACCAGAGAGAAGCAAGGTTTCAGGTGGGGATCCTATGGAAAATATTTCTTTTACGAGCCACAGTGAGGTTCCTATGACTGCCAACCTGCCGCATGCCCCAGCTTGTGTCTGACAGCCGTGCAGAACTCTGTCTCGTGTATCATCGGCAGAGATCTTGGAGTGGGAGCTGTGCTGACAGTCCCACTGGCGGTGCCCAGGGCGGGGTGCATGTCATTCCTCTCTTACAGCAGAGTTGGCTGTACAGCATGATCAGTCGTCAAAACTTGCTCCGGTTGGTAAATGGAGCAGGAGAAACTTGCAAGATTCACAGGCAGAAGATATTTAGCAATGTTCCTCCTCTGTTTTATTGAGCACCCTCTGAACATAGCAGATGTTACTCCAACAGCTTCTGAGCATCTTGCAATGCCATGCACAGTGCCAGGATCTACTGGAAGAAAATATGAATTCCCATGCCATGCTTTTTGTTCCTGCAGTCAAGTCAATGGAATAGTCGCTCTTTTGATATTTGTAAATAAGTTAGCATGGCATTTTCACTGTAGGAATTAACTGAGTACCTAATTACAGTGATGGAGAACTATTCTTTTGTGGCCTAATTAGAATATTGAAATACTGTACTTAACCTCCACTAAGGCCCATGTATGTCTGTGTGAACAGTCTTTCTTAAAAAAACAAAACCAAAGCATCAAAATCACACATGGGCTTATGTGTTGGTAAAAAGGCATGAGCAAACTTGCATATAGTATGTCCTACCATGAAGGTATTTTCTGTGAATTGAGCCATGAGACTGCAATTCTAAGCAGCCACACAATTAATTCTTCAGTTATGCAGTCCAATTAGGACAAATGCTTCCTTTCTAGTTTAATTAGAGATGGGTAAGCTCGTTTGAGCTTATTTGTATAAAATATGTGCTCATTAAACAAGGCCTGGATTTTGTTCAGCTTGTTAGAAATGTTGTGAAAAAAAAGCGCTTTCTCACACTGCCTCTGGCCTTTTTAACCCTTTAAAGAACACAAGTCTGAGAGTCCATCAGCTAACCTCAAAGTACAGTACACTTGCTTCAGCCAGAAAAAGAAAAAGGATGGTTTTGCTACAATCGGTATATTTGTAAACTTCATGCTGCCATGGAGAGAAATATCTTCCACCCTCAGATATCATTCATTGCAACATCCTTCCCCGTGAGCTAATGCAACCGATGATGTGTTCGTAGGGTTTGCTAATCTTCTTTTCAGAGCTCACTGGCAGCAGAATGAAAGAGAAACTCTAGGGCTGACACACACCCTGTCTTTGCTGAGAAAAGAGCAGGAGACCTATGAACCAGTATGTGAATGTCTCTGTGGGGAATAAAGTAGAAAGATTTACATAAAAGCCATACAGTATGAAGCTACAAAGGACACGAAGTCAGTTGAATTGTCCCAAGCAAAGGCAATGCCAATGGTTTGAGTATACTGCCTTCTCCTTCCCTCCTCTTACATCAATTATTTATTTTGTGAGCTCATTTCTGCAGCAGAGAGTAGTTCATTTCTGTGGTGAAAGCACCTGCATGAATCTCATGCTGAAAAATGCCCTTAGGTATGATGTCATTTATTCAAACCATACCTGCACAAACTCAAGCCCTCTGTGCTTGTGATCAGTGTGGATTTTCTCCTGATGTGCTCCTTTGGCCTAAGATATGTGACACCTTCCAGGCTACGTGTGGGCAAAGAGAAATGAAGCCTCACTGGAGTATCGGGCATGGCTGAAAGCACCCAAGCTTTGGCAGAAGCCATGGAGCAGGGGCAATGCCAGAACAGAAAGTGTCTAGATAGCTAGAAAAGGCACGAGGGCAGGTTGGCAAAGACTAAAGTCTAATTTATCCGTCCTGAGGCCACACACTCCTCCACTCTGTCAGCAAAATGGACAAATGCAAACTGCAGGCACACTCAAAGTGAGATGGCAGTATTAGCCAAATGAGATCTGGAGCACGCCACGGCTATCTTACAAATGCAAATCCAGCCCTTTTCTCCTGCATGTGAGTGAGATTAAGCATGCAACAAGTGTGCATTCAAATACTGTGTGCACAAACACAGCCCTCACCCTGAACACCTCCAGGTTCTGCTGCAACGTTTGGAGCCTGGGTTTGAGAGGCAGTGAAAGAGAATAAACCTTAAGTGCATTTCCCAGGTCTCTAGATGGTTTCCACAGGGCAGGACGAAGTTCATAGACTAAGCAAAGCTCGAATTTGGGGTTTGGAGCTCATTGTTCAATGCAGAGATAAAATGGGCATGTATCTGGAGTCATGACTGTCTTGGTCTAAGAGCTGCCTGCAGCCATTTGTTGGTGGAAAAAACCTCTGAATCAGAGGGAATATGCAGCATATATATGAGGTGTTGTGCATTTGAGACAACAGTCTCCAAAGTCTACTGAACTTAATGGGAACCTGGACTTCAGAGAACGTGCAGCGGTACACCAATGACATACAACTCAGGCCTACTGGCAGGGGTTTCAGCTTTCTCCGGTGCACATGCTGAGCTTCTTACTGTCTCAATATCCATGCTCTCAGGATTATCTTGTGGGCAATATGTGGTATGAAATAAAGACACTGTAATTTTCTTAATTTTATTCAACTCCATGGATTTACAATGACATAATGGCATTTATATCTTGTATTTTCACAGGTGTCATGTCGTCATCTCTTAGTCTGAATGATTGCTTCATTACAGCTAAATGGGATGGGGTGGAGGGGAAATACTGGCTTTGAGCTGGGACCTAGTGACACCTGTCATATTGTATTAAAAAAATAACCAAAGGCAGACTGTTTTGCAGCCATGCATCAGAGAAAAATAACAGCAGAATCTCTTTTTAAGGATATGCTGGTCCCAAGATACTTGTTACTTTCAGAAGGAGTTTAGTTCCTAAACAACCATCCAAAATGCAAAGGGGAGACCTTCTTAATTGGTAACCCGAAGAGCTAGCACAGAGCTATTTCCTCTTCTCTGTCTCACTCTACTGACAGACAGCTTGTAGCAAATGGAAACACTGAAAGAGAGAACCATGATGTCATGGAGTGGAGAGTCTCCCCATCAGTCCCACAAGGGGAAGAACTTCTGGAAGAAAGTAGTATGAATTTTTCTATTACTTTTGCAAGTAAATGTTGCTTCCCCACAAAGAAAATATTTCTTCTACTCCAGTTTTCTGCTGTGGAAACATCTAGAATCATAAGGGCCACTTTACCAGCACTGTGCTTGTCCCTGAAAGTGGTAAAGACTTCAAATACTTTGCAACAAGTTAAAAAATATGTAGGAAAAAAAGGAGTGGAAACACAACAGTGGAGACGTGTCTACCAGTAACAAAGATATCTGAGAAGTTTGGGCTCTTTCTTTTGGTCAGGTATTATAATGGTCCAGATAGTGTTAATCTGCCCCTGATGGCCAAATATAAATCACATTCATTTCAGCTTAGGTTCCCCCAACTTCACTTTCTGACTGATGTCTTAACTGCATTGCAGCAATTTTATTTCAGAACTGGAACAGGGCATCAGAGAAATGACTGGCCTAACTCCTAGCTCCCATGTGCCTTTGCCCTCATTTTAATTCATTCTTGACTTTAGCTGACATTATCCCCAGAACAGCCAGGTTAAAAATGTGTAAAACAGTTACTTCTGTTTTTCAGATGGTGTAAGTTACTTATCTGTAGCAATGGTAGTTACGATATTACACAGTGAAGAAAGAAAGCAAAAGAGCTACCAGAGAGCATAACTTTTTAAGGCCAAACATTGTGCGCCCTGCTGTGGCTAAAAGCATTTCAGTCAAGTAGTTCAAGTAATTCTATGACACAACAATATTCTCAAGAACTAGGTGATACATCTTTCTAATCCTGATTTTAAACCATTTTTTGCTGAAAATAAAGCACCTGGGCTCTCTACGATGAAGCGTGTCCTTACTTTTTCTGCTCTAACCACGCTCCCATGAACTGACAGAGAGATGACACAGTTATTCCTGTCAATACTTGTCCAAATATGCTAAATTCGCCACAAGCAATTGTCCTGTGGGTGAAAAATTCTTTGAGTGCTCTCACAGCCTGGAGAGAGGGAGCAACTGTCCTGTCACTATGCTGAGCACTTGGAACAGGAGCTACACTGTGTGTCAAGTTAATGAACATTTACAATTGCAAGAGGTTAAAGGTGGAAGGGAGTGTGGATGATAGAGATACCTCAGGAGTTTCGCTGACAGATAACAGGGAGGGCTGAGAGGTCTGTAACAAGCTAAGAAAAGCTCTCTGCAAGAAACTTCGTGGGGTGAGGAATGTGCCCGGCTACACCTGCTGGTGTTGCTGTTTGTCCCACTGCATCAGGGGCTGAAGGGAACATTTTTCATCAGAGATGGAGGGCAAAGGCACCTCCCTGTCATTGCATTGAACCAAGAGCTACCAAATTCCTATGCTCCTGTCCTGATCATTGGGGCTGAACCCGAGCTAGCACCAAGGGGATTTTCATGCACTGCTATTGTTTGTTTCACCAGGCAGTGAGTCAAGGAGGATGCATAGCTCCTGACCTGGTTTCAGACAGCAGCACTGTCCCTCAGCAGAGGTTCTTCTTGAAGATAAGCAGCCTTAGGATAAGATGGATAAGCCTTGCATAGACTAAAAAAAGGAATAAAATTAGATGGCAGGAACTAATAGTGATTTTTCATGGTGGAAGGAGGTCATCAAGGTACCCCACAAGGATACCAGCCAAGGTTTCTCATCTGGAAAAGGGAGTGAAAGATATTAGAATTTGCTGATTATATCTAAGGTATTTAAGAGGTAAAGATAAAGATTGATTAAAAAGAACTATAGAAAGACCTCACAGCACTAAGACATAAAGCAAGAAAATGGCTGATGAAATTCAGCGTAGGCCACTGTAAACTAGTGCATGTTGGAGAAAAAAAGATTCCAGTTTTACTTATGCTATTAGCAGCTCTGGTGTGACTCTTTGTATATGGAAGTAGGATCTTGGTTGCAACAGAAAAATTAATAAATAACTAGATCAACCACTGCTCTGTATGAGTCAAAGTGGCAAATCAAGTGCTAGGAATTATTTGGAAAACAATAAATAGCACAGCAGAAAATGTCCTTATGCCACTGTATAACCTTTATTCTCTCACACCTTGAGTACACTATGGTTTCTCAAGGACATAGAAGAAATGGAAAAGGCAAAGAGAAAAATAACAGGAACAATCAAGTGTTTTCATTCAAGGAACATTGAATAGACTAGACATCTATGGGAAATGCTATTGAAGCTGTTCGTAGTTGCTAGTAACACAATGAATGCAATGGGAAAAAAAAAAAAACAGGGAAAGAGTATTCACCATTTTCTCTGTAACTGGAACCAGGGGACGTCAAATGAGATGAGTTCAGTAAAAGAAAACAAAAAAAACCCTCCGCACTGAGTGTGCAGTTAAGATGGAGTGCTCCAAACAGGGCACCATGACAGTGTACATGCTAAGTATGCAGGGTTTCAAGAAATAATTGCACAAATTCAGGGAGGAAAAATCTGCCAGGGGCTACTGCTTATGAAGGCTCAGGAAATTACTGAACTACTTATCATTGGATATTAGTAAAAGATTCAAGAGAAATATGCCTCTATACTCAACATCTGGCATTGGACATTGCTGTAGACAGGAAGTTAGGCTGGGTCAGTCTTTGGTTCTGATGGTTTTTCTAAGCTTTTGGTCACCTTTCTGTTTGCAAATACTACAAACTATCCCTCTGGCCCTGTTATGACACAGCTGCAAATGCTTTTATACTCTTACCACCACCACCATGACTATCTGGATAGCTGCTAGCATACAAAATCTGCTCTTGTCCTTGAGCCACAGAGGGGCAGCCCATTCTCCAAACCAAGGTGTGATTAACTTCAGGTATACCAGTCCTTGACTTCTGTAGGACTTGGTTTAAAAATGAATTTTGCTTAAGAATTGCTTAAATTTTGCTGAAAAAGGAAAAAGTTCAGCTAGTATTTCAATACTTTGCTGAATACAACCCATCAGATTTAAATGTTTCAGTTGCAAGAAATCATACCACCAAGCGATCAGAAATATGTATGGACACTAATAAATCCTTCCCAATATTTTTAATCCACCCTCTCCCTGTCCCATGTTTCAGACTGAGTTTTTTGCTTCTAATTGGCAAGTGCTCACAAGCTTCTTTATGAACAACATTATATATATTTTGGTTTTGGTTTCTTTTTTTGCAGATAGACAGGTTCAGGCCGAGAATATGACTTAATTTACATAGCTGGACAGTTCTTATCTAGCAAGATATTGGTTGTTGAATTAGAGAAATTACAGGAGTTACTTCATTATAGGAAAAAATCTTTATCTGCAAAAGAACTGGGGAAAAGATAAAATGGCAAGCCTGGGTAGTCTAGGTAAATGAAATAACATAGGCTTGCAAAGAGACATGATGACATTTCTAGACCATTCTATTATTGTTCAAAGAAATGATTACTTAATGTAAAGCATCCAAAATGACAAAAAGTTACTGTGAAGCAGGGAAATGTGGAGAATTCCTCAGAAATTACTAATGTTAGGTCCCACATCTTTGAGGGCATGGTTACTACTCTCCAGAAACTGGACTACTTTGAGGAGTTAGGACAGAAAAGCCAATAGCTATAGGCAGTTTGCACAGTGAATATATGAAATCTCCTCTCCATAGGTGACAAATACTGCATGCAAAGCCAAAACCTCAAATTTCCCCCCATTGTCTCAGGGGATAAGATGGCTGTACAAGGCCTCTTCTCAGCCTGTCTAGACAGGACAAATAACACAGCCCCAGAAATTTTTCCTCCCAGGAATATTAAAGTGTCTAGAGCCAAGGGACATGGCTCAGCCTATGAACTACAGTAATGCCAATTGCTTCTTCCTTCCACAATACCCGTCTTCGGGTTTGTGGCTGTGGAACAGAAGCGATCTGCACTCTCTTTCAACCTCTTCTGCATCTGTGCAATCCGATTTCCCCTTATGCCACTCCTAAGAGACAGAGGAATAAAGTTATTCCAGTTTTGAGGAATTTATTTGAAACTTTAAGCAGACTGCCTGAGCTCACGGGACAGCATACTGCTGGCAGCAGGGGGTCTCTTCATTTCCAGTTCTGGGCTTTCATCACAAAACCATCTGCCAGGACCAGAGTTCAGACAGCCTCTAGGAACTTCTCCGGAGATCCAGTCAAACCTTCCCATGAAAGCAAAACGGATGTGTGCGTGAGCCAGAGGAACAAAGTAGGGGTGAGAAATTTAATATCTCATTGTCAAAATGAATGACTGGAACCGTATGTATGTTTCCATTCTGATGACTATATTACAATAAAGTTGACTACACCTCTCCATAACCATGGTCTTCAAGTCTTTTCTCCACTTTGATCAGGGTAAAGCCATATCCCCTGCAATATTTTGACTCACATCCTGTTCTTCTTGTTGGCAGATCATGGCATGGCATTAGGAGTCACCAAGGTTTTCTGGTCTCTGAATACACGCCCCATACAGACCTTCTAAGCTTTTTGCTCTCACTTGCCGTTTCTTAGCTGGGAAGATGTCCACCTTGTGCCTGCATGTCTCCACCACTCATCGCCATGCAGGCCAGGTTGTGCTACAGACATCTGTATTCTGCATCCGGGAATGTGTGACAAATGCAAACAGGCAGGACTTATTTCCTGCTTAGCAGTTACTGTGGGGCAGCAGAGAACAGTGGGTCCTGAAACAACACATGCATATGTCGTCTCATCTAGCCTTATGCTTCATTACAAGCTATGTTAGACAGGCTTTGTGTAGGAAAACAAATCATCATCTACTCATTAGCAGCCCTTGGACCCAGCCTGGTTTCAGTTTCACTTCCGGAGTTTCTCTCTCTCTGCCCCTTGTCTCCCAGGGATCCAAGGTTGGATTTTTTTCCAGAACTCCCACCTGCCTTGTATGAGCCTGGACCCAATTACTGCATGGATCAACTAGGTCTTTGTGATGGGGCCTATGCAGTTTCCCCAGTCAGAAAGCCAATGTGTATAGCAGACTTCTCCAGAAGGGTCACTCCATTGCTGGACTAAGCAGATCTGCTTGGCCTCGTGGGCTTTAAGTCCCTTGCCTTGTGACCTAGTCTACCTCTGACAAGGGTACCTAAGCTTTCTGGTCCACCCTTGCAGTTACAGCATATCATCACCACCGTTGTCACACCTGGGGCTAAGAATCCAAAATGACACTAAAAGTGCCCAAGGTGACATGGTTTAGTCGCTAGGCTGAGCTGTCAGATGGCTCTTCACTGTGTGTGCTCTGCAGAACCATAGGTGTAGCTCCCACCTCTCACATTGGCCTTGCCAAACCAGCCATCATGTAGCTGCCATGCTTATACTCCCTTGCATATCTAGGAACACAGTGCCATCCCATGGAAAGAGTTCTGCCCCTCCTTTTTGCTTTTCAGTTGTCTCTTTCACTCTGTATCTTACACTGTTCCGGTGCTGAGCCCTGTCTCTGGCTTCCCCCCAAGCTCACTTTGCTACTTAAGACTTGTGGCACAGTGTATTTCAGGTGGAGAGGAGTTTGTGACCTTGGGTATGCAACGAGGCTATGCAGAATAATTGCAGACCTCTCCATCCATGAAACATGTTATGACACAGTCTTCTCATCTGATTGTTTCAACAGCTTTGGAAAAGCCAAAGATATGACCTCAACATTTGCTGCTTCTTGCTTTTTTTTAATTATTATTTTATTGGCTGGTGCAGTGAGAGACTGAGGAAGAGTCGGTTTGGTTAGACCAAACTTCTCTGACAGATGTTTTCCAGTTGTGAAAGAATCTGACCTTTATTCAAATGAAGAACTTTTTTATGTTGTGCCCAAACACTGGAAACAACAGCATAGTTTAGTGGTGATTTTAATATTTTAAAAGGTAAGTTTCTAGCTGGGATGAGTAGTACTTGTATTTGTTCTTGTTTTGTTTAAATTAAAATCCAGCTCTATTGGCTGTTCTTAGTACATTTGCCTTCTAGCATTGTTCTGAGCATCTTTGAAGTCATAAAATGAAACATCTCAATTAATGGCAGAAAAGTGGTTGGTAGGAGAGTACCAGCAACCCATTAACTGACTAATCAGCTATTTAAGTGACTTTGTCAGACCATAAATTGCAGCTATTGCATTTCTCTATAAACAAATAGACTTACCTACTCTGACACTGAGGGCTGACATCTGGCATGTGTTTGAAACATCGCAAAATGAGTTACACATACCATTTCTTCCAGACCATTCAGAGAGATAAACCAAATTAAATGAGGTAAAGGATGAAACCATGGGTGTTTTTGTCCTCTGTTCCCCATACTTCCTACATCTTTCTGTCTCTTTTGAGTGACCCTGTGAGCCAGCAAGTTCCTCTGCTTATTTATTCCAGTTACACTCAAATGCACAATTCATTGTGGGCAAATTTTCTTCTCTTTCTTCTAGCAAAAGGAAAGCCATGTTGAAGTTCTGGCTCTGATGGGCACCTGTTTACTGAGCATCAGGAAGGGAATGACTGGGTATTCACTCTGCAGGTGAGACCTTCTTCCAAACACCGTCCTCTTCTTGCTTTCCCTTTTCTCAAGGCTGCTCTTCGGCCATACAAGATTTTCTAGGCCTTCCTACTGAAATCAATTCCTCACTGCCAGATATGGACCCAAATCACTTCTTACAATCTTGGGGCAATAGCAAAGTACTAGATTGAGATGGTTTCCTTAATGACAAACGAAATGAAAATGCCAATTACAGTGACAGAGATCTGAGCAGCTTTTGGATGCTTAGCTTAAAGTTTTAAAAAACACACAGGCACAACTACTTGTCTTGCTTGACTCCAAAATCTTGTGTGCATTCTTTAAAAGAAAAGTTGGACTTTTATTATGCTATTTTATATACAGATTATAAATCATAAAGATAGTTTGCTGTCTCCCTCCACTACTGCCCAGATTGAACTGGTTTTTATTTTCCACCCCCAAAAGCTATTCTCCCAAAAAAAGAGCCAAACAGGTATCTGGAACAAAAACATGAGTAAAGCCCCAAAGTAGGATTTACTCCAGAAGATAAAATTTTGCAGAACAACTGTTTCTAAAACGATGTCAATCAAATAAAAAAAGTGGATGAACTTCATGCTTTAAACTTTGATTACAGTGTTTGGGCTTGAGTTTCGAAATATGAATTGCTCATATACTGAAGGGAAAAAAAAGAGTAGTCCTATGCAAATTTAGCTGTGGAGCCATAGCCTGTTCTCATGATCATTTTCTCCTCCTTCTACCGACGCAGAACTGTTAGCTTTGAATTTTGTTTTGTGCTTTGTGTTGAGCAAGCCAAAAATCAAAGTGCAGTTCAGATATAACCATGGAACAGTTCAAAAAGCTGGTGAAATATAAATTTTGTGGAATATTGTAAGTGGGTTCCACATTAGGAGACAGTGGACACAAGTTTGCTTTGTAGATTTGCAAACCTGCAACTAATCAAAATTCATTTATGGAGTGCATTGCAAAACCTGAAGCCAGATGTGTTTTGCGTCACTTAGGGTTTATTGGGTACATTTAGCTGCTCTAGTTTGAGATCAAAATTTTTTTTACTCTCTTCGTTGGGCAGTATTTGCACACAAAAATTCCTGAAGCAACCCACAACCGATCATTAAAATCTTATTTCTCTTTGTAGCTGAACACTTGTAAGTTATAAATATGATCTTTCCAAGACTGTGTGACACTGCTTTTCCTAAAGTATGTGTAAGTATCTACACTTAGGATACTCTATGCAGTTACTGTCCACACTTAAGGAATCCAGTGATAACTAGTTGTCCACAACAGGGAAAGCAATGACAAATTTCTCTAAGATATTTTTTGCCTACACCTATTTGTCATGGATATATTTGTCTGCAAAAAAGACAGTAAAGAAATTGATTTTTGTAATATAAGAGGCTAAATGCATCCTAGCTAAAGGACAGTAATGTATTCTGAAGTTCAGTTAGAGACATGCATGTGTATTTTAAAAGCATAATCCCAAGCATCCAGAAGCTATTGTGCTCTGTATCATCCTGAATAAATTTTAAAATGGATTTATTGTTACAAAAGCACCTCAGAGCAGAAACTGTAGTAGCAATAAAATATTTTATGCATTTTAAAATCCACAAAGCAGAACTTCTTTGGCTTGTCCATACAGCAGGTAAATCCATCATTTTTCAAAACTCAATTAGCTCACACCATGGATGATTTCACTGCAAAACTATGCCTTTATTACATTTCTGAAATTCCTGCAACCAGTGTCAACCAGAGAATGTTAAGTATCATACCAGACAGACATGCAAGAATATAAAAAACATGTTAGAAGCTTCTGAAAGACGTTTCTACTTCATTCTTTTGCTCTTCAGGGTTTTGTCTGAAGAACTGGTCTTCTCGGTTACGAGACAGCCCAATAACTGCAGTAAAAAACAGGCCTTGGAGTACTTAAATTATTTAAAACATTACAGCCTATTGACCCTAGAGAGCAAAGCTGCACATTTATATATAGAAGAGAATTGAATCAAGGACCTGTTGTTTCCTAGGTTTCATATTCCAATAAAATCTAGATTTTACTCCAAACTTATGGTTATCTCAGCTGTTGTGTAGCCCTTTGAAGGAAGAAAGATATTATAACTGAAGCATGGTTTGAATCTGTTTCATCCAGCACATCCCAAGAAACAGCTCAGACTTTGTCTCACCCTTGCACACTGATCAGTGCCTTACGCAAACACATCGACCCATCAACCAGCACAGAAGGAGCCAATGTTATACAACAAAAAGTTCCAGGAAGACACTTCATTTCACAAAGGAAAAAGAAAACATCTCATTTCAGAAAATAAATGCTTTATATGTTAACTACTACGTATAAAGTAACTACTATGAGAAGAGTAAATATCTATGCAGCACCTGTGTTCATTTTATAAAGTATCATGTTGAACCCAAATGGGGTGGAGTAAATGGATAAATTAAAAATTTGTTTCTCTTGTGGAATCTGTTCATAGTTATAAAGGCCTTAATTCAGACACTACAACTCTATGGTAGGATTTGTTAGGGAATGTAGGTTTTGAGAAGACTTTGCTTAATTGTGATTTTATTAAGAAAATATTTTTAGTAGTGTTTTTCTTTGTGAGTCAGCTGTTTAAAAAAGCTCTCCTCTCTCTGATGAATAGCAGGGGGCTAGTAATGTATTTTCAAAAGTTCAGTTCACTTGAGGGATATTATCTATGTGAGACAAGTCTTCTGCTACAGAGTGTTTTCTGATTCACACCAGTCTCTTTCTTCCTATACTCTGGCTCTTGCTGTTAAATTTACTCGGGTGCACAAGGTGAACAGAATTTCAGAGCCAAAAAGTGTTTTCTGCTATTTTATATAGGCTTGTATGTCTCTAAAACCCTTGCTTTTCTGTTTCTGTCTATATAAAGCATGCTTAAGAAAGAAGGGAAGCTGAATTTTCTCCTGTGCATTCTTGTACAATGCCACACTACAGCTAGAATGGCACTAATTATTTGGTTTTCCATTATATGGACATTTTCAAAAGAGTATATTTTTACATGTCTTGAAAATATTAACTACATGCAATTCCAGTAAAGAAAAATTATGCATCTAGGAAATATTCTTAGCTGCATGCAATGCCTTTAAAGCTGTATGTAACTTTTAAGATTAGACTTGGTGGTCAGAAAGGACCTGATGTTGTGCCTGGACAGAGAGAGTCCACCCCTGGAATCATATAGCAACTTTGTGAAGCTGTTGGGAACAAAACTGACCTTTCTTCAACCAGGTATGATGAAGAAGATGTGTATGTGCTTACCTACACTAATCCACTTCATTTAGGCTGGAGTGTGTCTTCGCTATTCCCTGAATTCTTTATAAAGCTAGATAAAAAAAAAACACAAACCAAAAAATGCTTAGCAGATATTCTGCCAAATAATTTTTGGAGTAGTAGGCAGCACACTTAGAATCTGCTCCCGAGAGAGTGCAGGTGCGTTACACTCTTATGTGCTGCACACATAATTTTCCTGTGGATTTCTGGTTGTGTGTAGCCAAACTGGGGCTCCCTGGGGAAAGATACAAGGAAAGCTCATGAGGAACTGAGTGTAGGTTATCGGGAAGAAGTACTCCTTTTGAGTTTCCATTTTATATTGTAGCAACCTTCCTTCTCTGTGAAGACAAGGGATTGTATGTATTTTATTGGCTGTTTTTTGGGAAAAGAGCAGCATCCTGCTTGGTTTAAATGCCTTGTGTCATATACTGACTGTGCTGCTGGAGAGCCTTTTGAAAATCAGAAACAAATAGCAATGTTTGTGACTGCTTTAGTCACAAAAGAAAGAAGTGAGTTACCTGAGAAGATGCAGGTTTCTGTTGGACTTCAGGAAAAAAAAAAAGTTTTTTTGTATAGAAACACCCATATGCAGTTGGAATTTCACACTTTTGTTCTGGACAAATGAGCTCCCTATTGCTCTGCAATTTTTTTTTTCTGGTTTCTTCAACAGGCTACAGACGAAAACATCATGGAGAAGAGGAAGACTAGTGTTTTCCAGGCTCTGCTCTTTCTTCCCTTCTGGCCATTCACCCTTCTGCATGGCTGCAATTGCGTGGGGAAACTGCGTAGCTCTAGGCTAGGAAGCACGTGGAGATTGGTCTTTGCAAGACTAAAACGATCACACTAGCAGCACTGAGATTTTCCTCAAAACCAACCAAAGGAGGTAAGAAATGGACTTCAGCCATAGAAAGATACTATCCCTTCAAAGATGTTAGGACTTACTTTTAAAAACATTTGCTGCTGGAATGCAGCTTTAAAAAAGGGGTACCTGCTTAACATTGTATCCCTGCTTCTGCTCTATATGCTTTATTGCTTTATTTATGAAGAACTGACATTTACAATGTAATTATTTTAAATTATTTGTGTTCTTTTATGTCTAAATATGCACCTTTTAAAAGGGTTTTTTTCATTAAAATATATAAAGCTAAGAAATGCAATATATTTTGGGCATTAGATCAGAAGACTGTAGTTAGGTCTTTTTTCCATGTCACCCCCTAAGGGGAGTACACATTAAATCGCACAGTTTGCATGGCAAAGTAAGTACAGCTTTTCATCATCAGTGATTCTCAAAGAAAGCTTAGTTTTCAAATGGGACACACACTCCTCTGCTGGATGGTGTTCTGAAAGCAATCTAGATATTTCTCTGTTAAATGATTGTGCACATGAGAAATATTCCTCCTATTGCCATTGAAAAAGTCCCTGAATGAACTCCTGAGGAATTTGGGCTGAAGATTGCTTTCAGATTTGTAACAGATCGGTGTTTTTATAAGGTGTGTGTGTGCGTGCATGTGCATATCTGTGCGTGGACGGACACAAAAAATCCTTATGGTCAAACATCAGTCAAACGGAACATAGTCTTTGTTTTGGCTTAGATTGGCAAAGAGGAAATTAAATGCTTCAAAGGATTATGAAACCATTCTAAAAAATGGAACATTTAAACAAGAAAAGGAAAAACATGAAGCAGAACAGGAAGACAAAAGAGAAAGGCAGGCATGTAAAACTAAACGCAACTGATAAGTGTCCTGCTTTCAGACTTCCAGTAAACACCGACTGGCAAGCTTGGTCTTGACTGACTGCCAGATATGATGATTTTAAGAGGTATGCAAAGCCTTATAACTCAAGGAACACCTCAGATGAGTTACCACTTTTCTCAAGCTTTCCCTTTCTGCTTCCAGTGCTATCCTTAATATATTTCTTACATATGTGCACTTTTTCCATTACACACCCTTCCCTTCCTAATTTTTGTAATACAGAGTTTTGCTTCGAAATCCTCAGCTGTGTTAGGTGAGAGCTAGAAGCTGCAGCTCCTGGGAAAGCGGATTGGGAGTACTCAACCCTTCCAGGAAGAAGGAGGGACAGTTTGTTTTCTCTGGCTGCTGCACACAGTTTTCCTTTTCATAACAAGGAAAGGATACATCTTTTTTCTCCCTCCTTTCTTTTAAATGGTAGGGAAGTTAATCTGGTTTGTCTTTAAGATCTTTAAAACCATTAGTATCTTTTAAAACTCCAAAAGTTACTCTAGAACCTTTGCAATAACACGTTTTAAAAAGCATAGGCGATGCTGAGTATACTCTTAATATGCAGTAGCTGATTGATAAAAAAGTCAAGGCTTTACTTTGCCCTCAAACTTACTGGGTCAACATCTGCAAAACAAAACCTTCGCCTGCCGGAAAATGCCAAAAAAATGAAGGCTACTATGTCCTAAAGACTCTTCTACAATAGAGCCCGGAGTTTTGGGGGCTTCTTCAGTCCTGAAGTGCCTTTTCCTCTTACTTGCTAGCACTTTCTTTGAGGATGGGGTATGATATTCCTTTATGCTTCCGCTAAACAGCCCTCAGTAGTCCAATTTATAAAGTACGTCTGGAGAGGCTCTAAAGTCAAATCCCTTTATAATTAACTGCAGCGATTCCAGACTTTCTAAACTCCTGTATCTTTTGGCCTGAGTTCCAAACTGCTTCCCAAAGTAACTGCATCCAGTGTGCTTTAGACTCTTTAGCAGATTATTGTACCTAGGTTTGTGTTATTGTTCTTAGTTGAGCATGTTTATCACAACTTTCTATAGCCACTTGAACTATTTTTCTTGGAAAAAGTTTACCTAGGAAACATTTATTTTCTATGGATGGATCATTGTCAAAGTGAACATATATTTATAAATGTCATAATAATTAGCAAATATTTTCTGGATGACTTAATAAAAAGGTAGCCTCCACGTTACTGATACATTGTTCATATTAACAATTATGTTGGTTTTATATTCATAGTTCCTAGTTCCTAAAACGTCTTGGTTTTATGCTTTTTGCAATTTTGTTTTCTAAAGCATAAAAACAACTGTAACAAATCTGGGGCCCCTAACATGAAAAGGACATGGACGTTTTCGAGCAAGTCCAGAGGAAGGCCATAAAGATGATCACGCAACTGGAACACCTCTCCTATGCAGACAGGCTGAGAGAGTTGGGGTTGTTCAGCCTGGAGAAGAGAAGGCTCCTGGGAGATCTCATAGCGGACTTCCAGTACCTGAAGGGGCCTACAAAATACCTGGAGAGGGACTTTTTACAAGGGAGTGTAGTGATAGGACAAGGGATAACAGTTTTAAAGTGAAAGAGGGTAGATTTAGATTAGATATTAGGAAGAAATTTTTTACACCAAAGGTGGTGAGACACTGGAATATGTTGCCCAGAGAAGCTGTGGATGTCCCCTCCCTGAAGTGTTCAAGGCCAGGTTGGATGGGGCTTTGAGCAGCTTGGTCCAATGGGAGGTGTCCCTGCCAACGACAGTGGGGTTGGAACTTAAAGTGGGGTTGGTCTTAAAGGTCACTTCCAACCCAAACCGTTCCATGATTCTACAGTTCTGTGAAATAGTGGCAGTGTACTCATAGCTACTAGCCTTGCTCAAATGCAGATAAAGCTCCACTCCTTCTCCTCAAGTATGAATTCCTTCACTTGCAAATAGCAAATTGCATGAGGGAATAAAATGTTCCAGCCAATTATCCAAGCCATTTTTGTTTTCACACTCCTTTGCTTAAAGGGCAATGAGCCTGCAAACAGACAACAAAATTTAGACGCTGCCCGCAGTAATTTTGGAAATGTTAATTATTTGAAAAGTTAGTTGGTTTGGATCTGTTTCTATAATGAAGAAGAGATTTCTTATGGATTTTATGAAGGGTTGCTCTTTTCATCCAGCCTCTAGTACCAAGGTGTGGTAAATGAAGGCTTAAACACTGATTTTTAGATAGTTTTTCTACCACAGGTCACCCTTTGCCCAAGTGGTGTGCTTCTAGTAGACATTGTGCTACGAGTACACTTTCCCTACCTTGGAGTCAGTGATGCCATCAGCAGCTGTGTCAGATGACTAGGACTATAGAATACTTTACTACATGAAGTAGATGATCTTCATTTAACATCGATTAAAAATCAATCTGTCTTCTGAGTCTTCCCATCTGCGAAACACATAGGCTCAGGAAGTGTGGCTGAGATTTTGATTAAGTACACATTTTCCTTTCCTCTTCTTTTAAAGGTATGAACGAAACATGAGGAAAATGACACCCAAACTTCTCAGACATGTGAAGGTTTTTAAATGCTCGGCCAACTTTTTTCTTCCCCCCCACCCCCCACTCCCCCGCCCCTCTTCACTTGTGTTAGATTATTTCTTACATCTGGGTTTCAGGAGAAGCAGGAAGCTGATGAGCCAAATGACCATAGGGATTGCCTTTACGGATGTTTCAAAGATGTTGGCAAGAATCAGGTAAATCACCTCAGACCTCAGCTCTTGAGGCTTTGGTGAAGAATGCATGACAGAAAATGCTTCAGAGAACTTTGGAGGAACACCCTTGGCAGGGAGATGGTTGTTGCCATAATTGTGTGATCTATAGTCACAGCTGCCTGAAGTCCACTCTAGCTGCAACTACTGGTCCTTAACCAAACCCCTTTCAATAATGGGCATGTTTTCTTGCTGCTCTTCCTGTCCATTCTTCTTCCCACGTTTCCTGGTCACATCACAGCGTGAAATCTCCACTAACTTCACTGAGTTAGGTCAAACCTGTACACAGAAATAGCCACAGAGAATATACCCATCTTCCTCAATGACTTAATTAATGGGAAAAAGGTCCTGGGGAGAATAGTTTATCTTCCAAGGACATCACTATTTTCAGACAGTTATTCTTATCTTCCTGAAAGGGAAAAGACAGTTTCAAGAGGGTAGTGTGATTTCTGCTGTGCTGGATGTGTTGATCTATCTATTGACAGTATTTGAAGGTATTTTGATGTATCTTCCTGAATGTGTGCTAGCCTACCTGGAGGATGGGAACCACATGAACCATACTGGGATTTTGTTGCAGATTCTGGGAAGGTAAAACCTTAAAAATCCAATTGCAAACAAATTGCCCATGGACAGTTCTTGTACTCCATTGCAGCTAGTACTATGCATGTATTACACTATAATTTCTATCATGTATTACATAGCAATTAAAAGTCAATTGAAAACAGTTCTCCCAGCAGTTTACTTGATACTTGCACTGTATAAACAGGAAACTTTGAATCACGTAGTGAAGAATGCTTAGTACAAAAGTTAACACACTCTAACTAATTAAGGAAAAAACTGTCATGAGCAGCATTTTTGTGTTTTATAGTAAAAATCTTTTGTTTCTTACTCATAGTTAATTTCAGTGTCTAAATAATAGGTAAAATAGTAAAATCTTGCTTAATTACAGTAGTTCTACCTTTGGAGAGCCACGTGAAGAAGTCTTTATATGAGCTATTGTAACAATACCAACATTCAAGAAAGCAAAAAGAAGAGTAGGATAATCCAGTTGTCCTGTTAGAGATGATCAAAGTTTGGATATTCATAGTTTCATTCATAGGCCGGGTAAAATATGCCTTGAACTAACCAAATCCCCGTTCTGATGCATGTGATTCTGGGATCAGCACATGGAAAATGCTGAAGTGTATGCCTTCATCTTTCTTTCCCTTCCTCCAACAAAAAGTAAAAAAGCTGGAAGTCTGGGTAAATAAGAGTCAGACATAGCAATTAATTCAGGAGGAAGCTGTTTGAATTAAAAATATGAAAAATCCCAAATGGTGGATGTTTTGGGGTTTAGTTAAAACAAAGCAAAGTTGGAAACTGCTTGATTTGTCTTTCATTACTTAAAAATTAAAATTGCCCAACTATTTTTTTTAAGGTATTTGAGTCATGTCTTTTTCTTTACAGTTGTTTGGTTTCTTTTTTCTCTTGTACAATGGCATTATAAAAGATGCTGTTGTTGTGAAACAGCAATATGATGTAAAATTTTGAAAATATCATATACAGTTAAAAACAACAGAACCAAGCATGAAATCAGTGGAGAACCTGTCTACAGTCATGTTTTCCCATATGAATGCAACAGATAAAAAATGTAATAAATTCATTCATCTACACCCACTTTAAATATCTGAGCTGATCAGCAGTTTCACTGATGTGCGGCCAGACTTTGAAGTCTATCTTAGCTCCCTGGAATACGACCAGCCACTTTCCAGACCGTGTAATGCTTTGCAGATCTTTCCACATTATGCATTCCAGATGGCCATATTCTTTGTGCATTTTGTCTTTCTTATTTAGGTTACTGGGATAATTTGGGAATAAAACTTGCATGCTACAAAGTGGCAACTGACATATTGTTATGCTATCATGCTGCTTAGATACTGATGATGGACTTTAAAGAATGTTTATGAAGTTTGGCTTTGTTATATTTTCCCCCTCTTTCGATCATTTTTATGCTCCTGGATAATGAGACACTGAATGCAGCAGATTCTTCATGCATCATATGTATGGCTTGAGTTTCAGAGGTGTGAGCACCCACAACGTTATGTGAAATAAATTGGAGCTGGTAAAACTTCGCACTTTTTGTAGACCAAGCTTCGGGTGAACATAAGTTTCTCCTAGGATTTCTGCAATAAGGAAAGTAGCCCATAAATTGAATTAGCTGAAGCCACCAAGCTTACTTTAAGGACCAGATCATCTATATCATCGCAGTCTTCTGCCTGAGGTTGAATTCAATCCTTTTCACAGGCCTCAGCAAGATCTTATCCAGCACCACACAGAAAATAGCAGGTAGGCAGCCAAGTGATACAAGGCTCTTGTTCTCCTGAAAGTCTCTGAGGGCATACTACACCTTAGGAGACAAACCTGTGTCGTTTGTCACTCACACCTCAAGACGGATCTTCCTCTTCTGCTTCACACTGTCTGTTGTCCTCCATAGACATGGACAAAGGCTTGGGTTTCCTAAGGCTACGTTATTCTCATCTTCCTGCCCTCACTGAACTAATCTCTCATTCCTTCCTTGAATCTGGTAAGTTAGGAGAAGTCGGAACCCATTTGGAAAAATGTAACTCCAGAAACCACTACTTCTTCCACGTTTTACTACAGTAAATGAAAAAAAGACATGGACAACTGCCAAAGGCCTTAAAAGAACACAGATCTGAATCCTGCAAACACTTAGGCAAGAGGACAGGGAAAAAGGCCAGATGTTGGTAGTATTAGGGGCTATCACATCTATTAGCAAAAAACATTGTGGAATACCATCTAAAATACATTGAAGAAGTTTTATTCAGTAAACAGATTCAAATTTCATCACCATGGACAAATAACTTTTGTCTTTTCCAGTGCAGTGTCTCAGACAGCACCTGTCTTTGAGAAAAGATATTTCTGCTTGAAGAGCTAGATAATTCAAATGGCTTGTTTTATATTGGTCCTCAGCTAAGAGGAATGGAAATCCCTGCTTTCCCTCCTGCCTGCGATTTTGGTCCAGCCCCCAAAATCACTCAGTCTGCTATAGGCCATTCGTAAGTACAGCCTGATGCTCTTTTCTGAGATGGGAGTAGCACAGCTGAGGATACATGACCTCCAAATACGATTTTTCTGTCTCCTGCTGGAGACATTTCCCAGCGCTCAGATGCCTGGCGGTTGCTTTCCTGGCCTCCTGCTGTGCTGCTGTGAGAGCCAAGTGCCCACTAGGGCTCCTATTTCAGTAAATTCTTGGGAAAGGTAGTGGCATCAGAAAGGTTACTGGATGTCCCCCAGGGAGTTATGACTGCTTGACTATTTGTACTATGGTTTTCTTGAGTTCCCAGAAACACTCCCATACCCTTTAAGAAGACATTTTCTTCAGCACTCTACGTGCCCCTCAGATACATAACAGAGGACAGAGATACTACGACGGTATTTGGAGAGGGATAGCATGGCTACAAAGTGAAACTATAATCAAATTTCACTCCAGATAGCGTATTTTGTGCACAGATGTTGCATGGTTGGTTCCTTAGCTGTTGTATTTGCAAATAAGTTTTTCTGTGTTTATTCAGGTTCCTTCTGGAGCTCTTTTATTTTCACTGCATTCATAAGAGGCACTTCAAACTAGAGCAAATTAGGAACTCTCTGAATATGGTGTTAAAATAACAAAGCCATCCCCAGGAAATTTCAGTAGGTTGGTGGGGTTTTTGCCAGTACCTGTGACTGACCAGCTGTTAGAGGGGAAGAAAGCTATGAAGCTGAAGGGTGCTTATTCCACATTCTTTGACAAATCTTCACATACAGAATATCACAGTTCAGCTTCCAGAGACCAGCTTTTGTTTTCTGCCTTTCCTCACTGAACAGGAAATTAAGCTATCTTCATATTTGCTGCAGGGTATAATATCAAATGAAAATTCAGCCTCCTGCTTTAAAGGAGGAAACTACACTCTTTGCCACAATAATATTTGCATGGGTCCCAGAAAATCTTCTTGCTCTCTCATTTAGGTTAATTTTACCATTTATTTTAGTTCTCAAGAGCTGTGGCTCTTCAGCATTGCTCTGCACTGTGGCAATGTTGCTCGATTTAGTGTTTTAGGAGAGAAAAAAGTTATTCAGTAAACTTTTGCGTTCTTACAAAATGTTTCTTATCCTTACCATTGTGCAAAAAAGGAGGTAGCTACTTAACTTAGCTCCTGCAGTTCGTATGCTGCTCATGCTCTTATTTTTTATACCACCATGCCACCAAGGCTTTTAGGCCCATAGTTGCAATCTGTGTGAAGATCGTTGCATTTACCCTGAGTTTGTTTTTTCAACCTAATTCTGCTGCCACTGTCTAAGCCACAGCTCCCAGGTGACGCAGGGAAGGAGGCAGGAGCCAGTGATTCACATGGACACAACAGATTAATTTTCCTTACACCAGAGCCAGAGGCCGCTGTGTCTCAGTCCGGCATACTGCCAGTCATGGGTGGGATGGATGTCAGGCTTCTGTCCCTTTAAATAATTCATTTCTTTAGTAGCTGGATCTGCCTCCAGTGCTGAGACACCACCTGCTGCTGGAGAAAGATTTTATATTTAGTGTCCTGAGTCAGTAAGATTTAATGCTCCTTCATCACGGACACCACATCTGTATCATCCCAATTATTCCAAGAAAGAGAAAACTGTGATGGGAAAAGCTACTCTATCTAAAATATGTTGACCTTATTGTATCTGAAAACATGTATCCTTCAACTACACTTATCTGCACTTGTACAGACACCTGATGCTAGGAAATCAAGGTTGGCATGGTACTAAGGGTAATTCTCCATTTATTAGGGTCTGATTCTAATCCTAGTTAAATATCCTGCAAACTTTCTATGTATTTCAGTGACAGTGGAATACATTAGCTGGCAAACAAATGTGACTTTTAGATGGTCAGGATTTGATTTACTGCTTACATTGAAAAGCGCCAATGAGAAATCACCTCAGTAAAACTGAGAGTTGATGCACTCATTTTAAAACTGTTGCAAAGTCTTTGGTTTGCTGTTGACAAACTTCCTAGGATCCCTAAAAGTAAATAAAAGTAGAACGGATGACAGGTGCCCATCATACTCAGCTAATGATAGATAACCATTGTTCAGCTGCATTGAAAATATCTGAAGGTCTGCTCTTCTGTACTGTTTTCATACAGATTATCTCCTCCCTAGGAAAAGCTCAGATGTTGTCTGTTATCTTGAAATGTAGATTTCACCAAGCATCCCTACTAGGAACAGAGTAGCACCAAGAATTTGCCTGCTCTTTTTTCAAACCATAAACTCCACAAGTAGACTTCTATGAGGGGAAGGGGCTGTACATGCATGTGTCCCCCCTCCTATGCACATAGGCCCGTCTCACAGCTCTTCAGCTCTCTAAATCTTCAGCCCTGTGTGTAACAGTGACAACTGTACAACAGTTCAGCATCCTCTGACTCTCTCTGGAGTAATTATAGATCTCTGACTTCCACTGAGAGAGCAGGAGAGCTGTATGGGCGGTCTGTGGCTGGGGGGTCAGGGCAGAGGCATAGATGACCTCATGGGTACCCATAGCAGATATATGAACCTAAGGGTCTCCTCCATCACTGGTGTAGAGCCGGTGTGTGTTCTAGACGAGCATTTGATAGAATAATCTCCTGCAATGTAAACTCTGTATCAGGTACATAAAGAGTTTTCTTAATTCAAGTCTCCTTGCTTGAACATTTTCATTATTACTAAAAGGCTTGATATTGCTTATTAAAGTATAAGTCCATGTGAGTACACTGACGTGTGTCAGTGTATGCCGTCTGTAAGCCCACGGCCCTACTGGCTGCACTTTAAGGGATCTCCTAAGGCATTCGAGAAGATCTGTGGCTACAGACAGAAGTGTCTCTAGAAACTGCTCTTTAAGATGAGATAGGAACCAGGAGCCTGATCTCAACTTAAAGGGTAGTGTTGTGCTTTGCTGTTTAAGAGCAGGGGCAATGCCATAAACATGAAGAAGGGAGGCAGGCATAGCTCTGATCAAAAACCACACAGTTGTTGCAGGCTATGCTGCAGTAATCTGATACAGCAGGAAAAAAAAAAAACCAAAAAAAGTGATGAAGGGAGTTGATAAAGGTTTACATACCAGGAAGGGAATACGGGAGATCTTCTCTTCAAATGCTTATGGAGACAAGTGATCTCCGATCTGGTATTACGTGTATGCCCATCAGTCCAAGAGTCAGGGATACAGTGAATGAAGGTAATTACGAATCAGTTCTCTACAGTCAAAGACTATTCTCCAATTATAGGCACCTCCTTGACAACATGAGTATGTCAATCACAACTGTACATTGTCAAAGCTGAGTGAATAGCAGATTTTGAACTCCTCCCCACCTTTTTTTCTTTCCATATCCCTATCTCACTGATGGTACTTTTCAAATTTCAACTCAACCTATGTCAAAAGATGCACACAACTTAGAAAAAACAGCATTCATATCTTATTTTTGTATTCTTTTCTGAATCCTCAAAGCAAGATGAGCAAGGATTGAAGATTGCCAGGCACATAGGACATGGGAACAATTAGCAAGCTTTATTTTTTTTTTTCAGTGAGAAGCTGAAAGGTTACATGGCTCTTTTCTAAAAACAGAAAAAAATATGTTAAAATTTAAATAACCAAGAATAAAAAATAAATTAGCTGAGGTCGATGTGTTGCGCCATCAAGAGATATGTAGAGATACAGCGACAATGCTGACACTGTATTAGCATCAACAGCTCCTCTATGGCATGACCAAAGCCGTGCCTCCAGAGGAGGAGCACAACAGCCCTCCTCCAGAGACACTGCTTAACAGCAGTACTAGTCACAGTTTTGACCACGAAAAGGAATCATTTCTACCTATGCCCTAGAAACTGCCACAGCCTCTGATACAGGTTTCCATGTTGCAGCATGAGTTACAGATGAAACATTTCAAGGACCGTGTTCAATGTTGGCAGTCTGTCTCCAGCTTCATGATACTTCTCAAGAGTTTGGGCTGTCTACCCAGAAGGGGAGGTACTATTTTGAGGCGAGCAGGTGAGCCTGGACACTTGAGCCATTCCTCTTCTTCTTCCCCAGCATCACCAAGCAGTGAGACTGGTCACATCCCTGCCTTGTCCTCTTAGTGCCCATTCGTAGATTATAGATAGTGCACAGGAATTTGCCTGATTATTTTTCAGGGGCCTGCTGGCACTGCCTGCCTTCTCACCCTCCCCTGGCAGCAAGTTCCACAAGTTTGTTACGTGCACTGTAAATGAATACCCCTTTATCTGACTTAAGGTGATTTACGAGTTTCACTGAGTGCCCCCTAGCTCTAGTATCGTGAGATTTACTGAACAACATATCCACATCCAAGTCTTCTACCACCTTTATGATTTTGTAAACTTGTTAGATCAGCCCTCAGCCTTCTCCTCTCTGCACCAAAGTCTCCCAGTTCTTATAAGCCCTCCTGCTAAGCCTGCTGTTATACCAACCTAAGCATTTTGCTTTCCCTCGTCTATGTGCTTTCTGACTACAATACACCCCTCTCAGGATTCGGAGATCAGCTCTGCATGCTGCACTACAAGGTTTTATTAGGTGGCAAAACAGTGTTCTCTGCCATCAGCACCTTTCCTGTTGTTGCCCAACAACTTGTTTGCTTTTTGGGGCAGGCAGGAGGGTTCACTGAACTAAAGTAGAGGAGAGAGCAAAGCTGTATCCGGAGACTTCACGGCTTTGGCTGCAGAGAACTGGTCAGCAGAGAGGATGTTCACAGAGCTGCTGAAACCTCTGGCTGTTGTGTCCAAGGCTGTAAGTAGTGGCTTATGTTGAGTGTTTGTGTAAGATGAGGTAACAGCTTTGAGAGGGAGAAGAAACTGGTACCAGATTTTGTTCTGCATCTTGGTAGTCCAAAAGCAAACAAGTGCTCGTTTTGCTGCATCCTCTGAAGAGGTACAGTGGACTGGACAAAGGGTCACCACTCTAGATGAGCCATGTTTTCTGCAGATAGCATTTATTGGCTCAGAATGAAACGTTTTAAGGTGAAAACTAAAAAAGAGAAATAGATGCCTCAATCTTTAAACATGTTTGGCTTTTCTTCCATCAGCATTGAGACAACACATGTTTTTCAGCACGGCTCTCAGATAGCTAGCCAGCTGGCTCACATGCTCAGGGTGAGTTGTCAGTGTCTGGCAATGTCCAGACGGATGACCTATTAGTTCTCAGAGATCAGAGACTTGGTGTTCATGCTGTGGGATTGCTCACAACCAGAGGTCCCAACCTCCCATGAGGAACTACAGTCACCGCTTCTCCCCTGCCTCCTAGCCAGTGCGTTATGAAAGCAGAGTAACGAAAAAACCCATTCAAACCACTGCAGTCCACTTTTTGTAGGAGTAGATTTTCATTAAAAGCCATATATCCCTCAGAACAGCAAACCGCTTTTAGCAGAACTACCAAAATGCTGATTAAGATAAGTATTTCCTTCAGGAATGTCGCTTTTACTTGAGTTTTTTCACCAGTCCAAAGAAATCAGCAGGCTTCACTTACAACTTGCTGTGGAGCTAAAAGTGTTTGTTAAATTTTGTGGTTATATGAAGCACAACTCATATTCTAATTTATCATTCACATGTTTTTTAAATCTATTTCTCATCAGAACCCCTCCACTTCAGGTGCACCTCAGGAAAGAGAGCTAATAATCCGACATGATTCATATAGTGAGGACCTGACACCTCCAGCCATTCTTTTCAAGTGCTGTTGGCATTAGTTAGTATTTTCCACCTTTACTTTAAGTAATTTCCTAGTTTTCCATAGACAAGAAAAACATTTCAATAATGACACCCACAGCTCCAAACCACTACTTAGCACACAATGAACTAATTTAAACCAAGTCAATTTGATTCCAATTTTCCGCCATGTGAAACAGATGCTTTTGCCAAGGCCAAAAGCCGAACATAAAGAACAGTAGCATGTGAGCACATTCCTAACTGTAGGTGTAAATCATGCCTACATAGTACTATATTTCAAACAACATTAAGTATAAAGTAAGAAAATAAATGGACTTACAGGCTTAACCACTCTGTGTTTGCCATTTCATTCCAGGTCACTTCACAGTACTAAAATTTTGCTTTTTGGAAAGTTTTGTTTGTTTCCTTGTTTGTTTGTTTTGGTGATGAAAGGAAGGTTCAGTAGCTGTTTATTTTGTTTGTTGTGAAAGTGCGGTTTTGTACTAAAATGTTTGTTTTTTGATTAAAATATCCATCTCCACAAGACTAAGCTGCTGAAATTTAAGCTTTAAAATAAACTACTGAGTAAGAACAGCACTTTTCATTCATTGTAATGTGTTCTGCTCATACTGAAGCAACGACTGCAGTACCTGTGTCTGCAAAAGATGCAAGTCCCTTGAGCAATCTACACATTAGTGTATTTGCATTTCAATCTTTTGTGTACTTTTTATCACCACACAGCATCAAAGGCAGGGTTCAGATTTATTAACAAAGCCAAAATACACAACAGTATCTCTCTAATACTGCCACGTGTGGCTAACAATAGGACCGTAATAACAAGATCTTCATTTAAAAGTTGAGGCTCCATGTTTTTAAGCCATAGATTACGGAGACCGCTTTCTAACTCAAGTGGCATGTCTTAACAAAAAGGAAATGCTAGCTTAGGAAAACATTTGATGCTTACAAGTCATTGCTGGTGGACAAGGACGTTCTCTTTGCTGTGCTTTTGGGAAGGCGATACATATCCCGTCAGCTCCCTTCTGCTACCAGGGAAGGTAGGGCTGTACCCCAACAAAACTTTTGCTGAAAGAACATTTTGTTTTCCAAGAGGGAAAAGAAGCTGATCAGCTGCTAGGCACGTTTTGCCTAAGCAAACACAGCAAAAGACTGTCAGCAGCTCTGGGATGTGTGGGAAGTGATCGCCTGAAGGAAAGAGGTGGTGGAATTTGCTATACAGTATTTTCTTATTTCTTACCAATCCAACGGCAGGTTCAACTGTTTCTTCTTGCTTTTGTTCTCTGATTGCTAACTTTAAGCTATTATTGAATGCAGTGTTCAATAAGTGAATTTAGAGCTGAAAGAGCAAGTAAAGCCACACAGAGCAAAAGTGTGAGATGGTAGGAGCTGAGCACACCTGTAGGATCCCAAGGTCATTTAGACAAGGGAAACCATTTGAGAAACTTCCTAGAAAAAAATTAAATATAGTCATATCTAGTACGATCTACAATCATCCTGTGTGGATACAATATGAACTCTGACTCTGTGATGGACAGAAGTGTGGAAAATCGCACATTCAGCAGGTAAGAATCTCAAGTGCATCAGTGAACCTGACCCCCGTGTGCCTAGTAAGTGGAACAGAATACGCCACTGCTTTGTTTTGACCCATCATATCAGCCTCAATGCTTGCGTCTGCCCTTACCTACCGAGCATGGTGTCTGATCACCCAAGGGCAGTACTACCAGCAGTCTTTGTTGCATGTTACCATGTTGCACCTACTCCAGTCCATTTTGCTTCACATCCAGTAAGTGTACTGATGCAGTTCCACAGGTAAAAGCTAAGGTTGGAGTGATTGTGTTAACGTAGTCTCTATACTATCTGTCATCTAGTATTGTTTGGGTAGATGGTAGAGACCACTTTCACATAAACAGCTCCTGGAGCACTACAGGAGCAGTACTGGAGAACCAACATTCACACCAGATGTGCTTCAGGACTTTTATTTTGGACTAGCTCTGACCTGGTTTTGTGCTAAATGTCCATGGGCAGTGGCAATACAGTCAATGCACTGCTAGGGTGTGTCTTCTGGTTTAATTTAACCATAAAGGAATGCAGCTTGTGTGCCCTGAGACCAGCCAGTGATCTGAAACTCCACATGCCAAGCAGGAGTGATTGGGACACTCCTTTGAAAGAGCTCCTTTATCCAAACCAAAACGCTAATATTACCTAGTGGAACCAGAGTGGCAGCTCCTTCTGTGGGCCAGTAGTTCCTTATGCTGCAGCCATCCATGCTGCTGCAACTGAGAGCTTGTAGGAATAACGAGAGCTGATCAGTGCAGCTGCACATCGTATCACGAGATTGATGGTCTCTTCACTGTTCTGGTTCCTGGATAGTGTAACTTTATTGACAGATACTGACAAAAATGGAAATCCTTCCTTGGTATACACCTAGTATATAAGGCAAGTGTTAAATAAAAACAAAAGCTACACAACAGGAGTATCATGTACTCTAATGCAAACTCTCCCTCAAAACAACTATATACGTGTATGGAAGTTCAGGTCAGGTGATTCAAGGAGAGAAACCAGGCACACATGTTGTTTGTGGAGCAGGTGTCAAGGGCAGTGTTACTCCTTGAGGCAGGGAGTAACTCTGTGATTTCACCAGAGCTACCATCTCCTCTGCTAGACTTGAACCTCTTCCAGAGACCAAAAACTGTACTGTGTGTTACAGCACTGCAGGAAAGAATGAAGGGGAGACACAGGCAGGATAAATGGCATGGCCGGCTACCTACAGCTAGTCTGCATGTGCCTGACCTCTGGAGCGCTGTTTCTGTGGAAGCTTCCTTTTCTTCCTCTGTGACCAGCATGTGACTCAGCTGTGGTTTAGGTGTAGTTCCAGCAAGGCTAACTAGCTAGGTATTGCACGTTCTCCAGCACACCCAGGGAGCCTGGCGAAAAACAGGCTGTTCTGGGAATTCTTTTCAGCATTCCAAATGAAACAATGAAAGTGATTATTTCTTAGATTCAGAAAAATGATACTGAATTTGTCTCTGATTATAAGAACTACCTGGAGGCTTTCCCGTGTTTGGGGTTTTTTTCCCCTTCCTTCATGAATGTCTTTCAGCATGGCACCGTTGCTACAATCCTCCTCTCCCCTAAAGGATCAGCCTTCCACCCCTTGCTCTGGCAAGAGTCCTGCTGGCTCTAACAAGTTCTCGCCTTGAGTCAGTGTTACTGACTGGGCCCTCAGTGCCTAACATAATTGGAAAAGGGGGGCATACTGGATATAAGTGTCCTTTTGCTGAAAAAAAAAATAGTTTCATGTTTATTGAAACTATTTCAGCTGCATTAAATTCACCTGAAAAGATGATTTGTGTGTGTATCAAGTATTTCACTTGATGTTCTTTAAATGACACAAACGATCCATACATGGTATTTTAATGTTTTCATTGCAGTGCTTTTTTTTCAATCTATAAAAAGTAATAAAACATGTAAGAAAGTACTTTGTTCCATTTCATGAAAAGAATTTTTATCATCAAGCCCATTTTATTTCAGAGTCTACTGAACTGATTTTTCATTTTGCTTAGGCCAAGCAAAAATGTTTTAAAAATCCCATGTAAGAAGGAATCCCCTTCTCTGCTTCACATTTTGACACATGAACATCAATGCAGTCTCTTTAGAAATCTGGAAGTGTGAATGATCTCATTCAGAATCCTACCTCTTTCCCAAATTTCTCAGATAACTGATAGATCTGTCACCATCAGCATATGACAGGGCACAAGAGTTTCACTAACTGGTCCAATAAAGAAATGCTGCACTAAAATAGGTCTGGTGACTCTTCAGTTCTGCAGGTGATTTATCCACAGAAAATTAATTTCTTACTGTTTCACAGCTTTAAGAAAAGAAAATTGATTCTTTGGAAGCTTCCTACTGTATGGTATCTTATACCATTATATTTTATCCAATGGTAATGATTCTCACACCAGAGAATCCAAATCTTTTTTGTTTTGGTTTGGTTTGGTTTTGTTTTGTTTTACTTGACAGTTACCTCCCTCGAAAAGGCCATTGAAATAATTTGTTGTCAATGCCTAAAAATGTACAGCTCTGTCACACCGTTGAACAGGAACACTTCTACGGACAAACAAGAAATTTAGTTAAAATTTGTCCATCAGGAGAAGTGTCAGGAAAGAAGACTGTTACAGACTCTCTACTGAGTTACCTCCTGCTGTGGCTCCAGTCTCACACGAGGCATGACCCAGGGCAGCCTCCTGCATCTGACATAGACTGTGGTCTCAGCCTGTTGCCCTCTGGTAGGCACTGCGTCTCTCACTGTCAGTCCGCTTTTGCAGGCAACGGAAACCAAGAATGCATTGAAGCAATTGAGGATGATGCCAAGGTGGTGGGCAGTGGTGTCAGCACGATGGGGAACCCCAGTCTTCCTGGGAAGGGGAAATAAGAGAAAGGGATGGAGGAAGAATGCACTCCTGGGTGAGGGGGGGGAACACAAAAGTACTAGCTTCAAAGCTGCAGAATCAGGAAAGGTGACTGCCCTCATCTGTGTCCTCAGGAGCTGGAGCCTCTCCAGGATGTGAGGAAGCAGTGAGGCATCTGTCATCCAGCTCCTTTCACAGTGCTATGCTCTGTTGTTTAGAGCACTTTGAGGTCTTACAATGGCACATTCGGACTCATATGCTTTCTGTTTTTTCTTGCTTAAACCTAGCCATTTGACTGGGAAAATTTTGATGCATCCTGAAGTTTTAAAAGTCAGGATTTTTGTCATACTGCATTCATAAATATCACCACAAAAATAGCATGGCATTGCTTTCACTGGACCATGTGTTAAACAGTTTCAAGCAAACTCCTCAGCATGCACTAGGGCTTGAATCTTTTTGTCTTCCTAGTTTCATATTTTGCTAGAGGACAAAAAAATGAAAAGCCTCATTCAATATTGTTTACCAGTGATTCCATACAAAAACCTATACACACTATTTTTTCTTTCTGGAGTCCAGAGAGAAAGAAACAGAGAAGAAAAATGTTGGCTGACCATATGGGTTTAGATATTCTCTTTCCAAGAGAATGAAACAATCTTGAAGGTCTTTATTATAGATTATTAGGAGGCTGTAACTGCACCAAAAAGCTGACAGAGACAGCAGACATGGAGGATAAGAAACTGGAGATATCAGAGGTCAAGAACATGGGTAAGTAAAATACCAGCTAAACATGTTGAAGGCAAATATGAAATTCCAAGAATATAAATCTGACATTGAAGGATTTTCTACTTGAAAATAATGGGACAACTTTAGTTCTAACTATATATAAATGCAGAGCGTAATCTATGAAAAGTCTTAGGGTTAGCATTACATAAATCACAGCCATCTCACTTCAGTCAGCTTGAAACCAGAAAAAAAAGCAAAGTCCATTTTGAAATATAATACCTAGAACTAAGCCAAGCCTCTTGCTAATGCATTTATTAATAATTCTGGGCCCCTGCTTATTTGGGAACATGCAGAGCCTCAAAGTTCCAGCTGGGTTACTTCATATTGACTAGAAATGTGTAGGATCATATAGTCTGTGATTGGATACAAACTTTTCACACGCATGTTTTCATTTGAACCCAGATAAGGATCGCCCTTCTACAAAAACAAAATGGATGTGATTAGGTACTATGTATTTCTAATTACTCACCTCTGCTTAGTAACCACTGTAAGCAACTGAAGTGCTTTTTGCAGCTGCCTTTGCAACCTTCTATGTATTCAGTATAAAACTTTTAGTTGCACTCCTGAATATGCAGAAACAAAAAACCAATGCAGCAGGCAGCACAATCTCAAAGAGTATTTTCCAGGGCACAAGGCACGGTTTAAATATACCTATAGTACTCAGGTCAGAAATAGCTTTTCCCTTACAGTAAAGCTATATACATATGTGTCAAGTACACGCTAATTCTTCTGTGAGCTCAGATCAGAGTGGTGCTGCTCGGTACGCTTTAGACTGGCAGCATTTGTCAGTTCAGTTTCCTAACGAACTTCGGTATCTAGGGTAAATGTGTGACACTTGCAGAAAGTGGCGTGTTATTTTAGATTGCAGACAGATATGCATACATCTTCCAAGAGGCCAAATTTCACTCAGGGGAGGTTTGCCTTGTGGCTTTGGCTCAGTGCTCCTAACTTCATCTCTATGCTGAGAAACTGCTACAGCTCTTAGCAAACACCCTCTGCTCACCCTAGCATTTTGGGGCTCAAACCATGACTCTGAGTGCATCAGGGAAAGCAAGATGATCAGTGATTACATTCCTCATTGTCCCCAGTTGGAGTCAGCAGACTAAACAGAAGCAAGATAAAGCTAGGGAAGATGAAAGTCTAGGATCCTGTTTTTCCTTTATTTGCTGGTGTATCTCCAGGACAAAGTCATCAGAGATGGACAGGAATAATGTACCCAACTGAGGGTACCCAAACCCAAAGAGCTGAGTGGAAAGCCTGGCCCAGACCATCCTCTGGGGACTGAGCAGCCACGCACTGCTGCATTTACAGTTACACTCGATGCTCTGGCCCCCCAGCCCTAAGTGAGGTAATCGCTTGCAGGCAGAATTGCATGTGATGGTTTGATGGCTTTGTTCAGTCTCATGGCAGCGCTGTGATCCCTGACTTGCCAGCAGAGCAGGCTTTGGCACAGCTGAAGTACGTATCTCTCTGTGTGTAGGGCTCTTCCACATGAGCCTGGGGCAAGCAGATTTTGGAAAAGAAACGCTGTTAAGTGCAGCATGTTCATAGGTTGGGTAGAGCTGGCTGAGCTGCCTCTTAGGCCTTTTGTCCGTGGGAGGAAGAAATCACTGCGATCTGTGCCAGTTAAGCTAGACCTGTGCTGAAGGCATCTTTTCACATCTTGTAACAAAGATTTTGCAAGCACCAGGAGGTATAAACTGATGCGATACATAACACAAGTCAAAACACAGGCTTAAAACACAGCATAATCCAGGGAAGAGCTTTCTGCGATGCTGTAGGATGCACAGCTGTTCTTATGATCTCTACCTTGCTTTAATGCTACACAGCATTAAAACTTTCTTTTGTCTGCATTAAGCTTATTTGCAGGTCGAGCCCTGAATCCACTCCTAATTTTGTTTAGGAGCCAAAACTCTTATTTCTCCTGAGGACTGTTCTGCTGCAGAGAGGACAATATGTTGTTCCTTATTGCTGTTACTCCAGTGAAGCATTATTAAAGTTACAGACAGCTCCCTCAGATCTCTGCTCACACAAGTCATCTGACACAGGGAATTTTTACTTTTTAAACCTTTTGAAAAAAACATTCCACTAATCTTCTGGGCACTGGTTCAGGAAAGGACACTCCTAATGTTAAACGTAAGCTTTAGAAGTGTCATTTGTACCAAGGGATCTGAAATAGGTGTTTCCATTAAAGATTGCAATCAAATGTTGTCCTGGATAGGAGTGCATTCTGGATTCAGGCATTAATGAGGGTGTCTGGGGACAAAAAACATCTACCTTTTAACTTTGCACTAGCTCTACATTACCTGCTGATGAAAGTAGTGCTTATACATGAAGCAAAGCAGTCTTGACTATAAAGTAGCCAAAGGTATGGCTGCACCTTGCTGTTTTCAGAGAGATTGTTAGATTTAGGGCCTTAGTTGTTTAAGGTCTTTAGTGTTTGCATGGAAGACCTGAGTTGTTCCAACACTCACTGCATTCAAGGCCATTCAGTGCTTTGCAGGATTAGGTCCAGCTATACAGTTTTTAAAAATTTCACTTTGATGCTTGGTGGCTATATTTGAAGTTTGTAGCATCATTTTTTATTGTTATTATTCATGCATGGGGCACAGCCACTTCAAGCACATTCATATGTCTAAAACTGAGACGAAAACAAATATTCTGGGGTTTAATAGAAGTTTCCAATTATTTCTTTTTCATATATGCAACTTTGAAGACAGAGCTTTAGAACACATTTTTGGGCTGTGTCCTGAAACATACGTGATGAGGGCAGTGTTTTCTGTGTACTACCTGTAGCAGTGAGTGCATATGCTATAGAGCTGGAGGGGTCAAGTCACTAAGTAGTATCATCTTTCGCAAAGACAAGAGAGGTTTCCCAAGTCCTTTAATGGCAGGCATTTGTCACACAATACCTCCAATGGTCTTCCCAGTGTCAGCTGTAACATAGCACTTCTCAGCTAAGACAATAAATTGGTCTAAATTTAGCAGGAAAAAGACACCTGGCTCTGTACCAGGCCTGATAAGCAAGAAATGAAAGTTAACGAAAAGCAAACAAAACCCTGGATGTCAGGAAATCTTTTACAGACCGCCCCCCGCTCCCTCCCCGGACTTATTTTTGCCATTTTCTCATCAGGTGTGCTGATGGAAACTGATCGTAGGCTGCCCCAATAATTGCCCCGGATTCCTGAGCCATCCGTCCTTCAGCGGGGCCAGTAACGAAGATGGAGGAGAGAGAGGACTGGACGTGCCTGCCCGCCTGGAATGCGGCTGGAGCTGAAAGCTGACACCAGTTCAGTGGAAAAGGGCTTGCAAGTAAAGGCTGTCTCCAAGACAACAGAGTATTTTCCCTGTGATGCATTTACACAGTGGGGTTAAAGTTCTGTGAAAGTAACAGCTGTTGTAAAAACATTGTATTAAGTACGCTTAGAACTGTAAAATGCATGCTCCTCGTGTTGCACTTTGCTTGAGAGAAATGTGGAAACCTGTGGTATGTCTGAGGGAGAGTTTCTGCTCTCTCAGAGGCTGTTTATTATAAACGTCATGCTCCATTTTCAACTTTTATCTGCTGAGAGTGCTACTTCTTCAGACCATTTTTCTCTAAAGCTGACCTTCAAGTTAAAAGTTAATGACTAAAGCATGACTGGAACTATGCCCTACTTTTACCCCTTTAAACTATACCGTTTGCTGAAAAACTTGACTTCCACTCTATACACGTTCTTGTGTTTGGGCATACAAACGAAGCCTGCTTGTCCTGGTACCACCCATACATGTGGCCCAGCACTCAGCTGCAGTTCAGACTCACAAACACTGATATTTTCCATCTTCAGGGAGCAAATTTACTGCAATGCTCTGCTGTTACTGACTTTGCTAACTTCTCGGGAGAAACTTTCCATGTAGATAAAATATTACTAGGTCTGAAAATTGGAGGCTGGCACAGGCCAACGACTGCTTCAGAGATGTTCTCTCGCTCATTTTGCAGTTTTTAGTAGCTTTTAAAACCATTACGCAGTTTTCAAGTCAAGAAGCAAAGAGCCTGATGCTGTAAGAGCCTCATCCCATGCAACTCTCCTGAAGTGGGACCACAGGGATACAATGGCACAGCTAAAAACACTCCCAGTGAGCCTCGTCAGGCACTGATACGACAGCTCTAGCTTTGATCCTTTCCATGCAAACTTTGTAAAAGCCTATAGCAAACTGTGTTTGCATGTCTTGCTTAAATTTTGCCATCTCTTCTCTTCCTTACTTGGGGTTTTGGTTTGGTAGAGTGGGAATCCTTTTTCTACCAAAAATCTTTTTATGCTGGAATGGATAGTTTTATATACCTTTTTAATAAAGTTTGCTTTATTTAATAAGAGGTGGACTGCAGGATGGTAATTCTTCTCTTTAAATCCATACTGTACTTCCAGAAAGTTAGATTCAAGAGACTGATATTCTGTAGCCTGCGTTTATTTATGATTTTTTGTTTCTGTTTAACTGCATTGGGTCCTCCACCCTGAATTCTGTCTTTTCACTAGAGATTTTGCCTTCTTTTTCTAACAAAAATGGGGGCTTTTTTCCTCCCTTCCCAAAGGTGCTCAAAATCAGTAATATGTGAATGTTTACTGAATTTTTAAGCCTACTGAGTCTGAGCCCATTTACACACAATGAACCTGCCCATCCCTAGCAATGATACTAAAAGGAAATTACTCTCCTACCCAAATCAACTTCAAACATCTGGAGATAGCTTGTCCTAATGGACTTGGCAATGGTGCCAAAAAAACTTCTCCATCCTTCACCCAGCAGCTGCGGTCATCACAACCGTCCAGCTCCCACTGGGCTGGCTACACATTTCTGCAAAGATGTTTGAGTGTGTTACAGGAATTCCAGTTAAGAGGGCTTGAGAGGAGGTTGTTGTTTGCACAGGCGAACTCAAAAGTAAGCCAAATAGGGGAGCAGGAGAATATGGCAAACCTCGTTCTTCCCCACCCCTTAAAACATATTCAACCAATTAAAATAATCAGTGTAAAGATTAATTTTGACCATATTAATGTATGTGTGGGAAAAACTTGATGATTTAATATATGTTGTGTTTTGGAAAAGATCATTCAAACACATGCCTGAACACATACATATGAGAGAGAGAAATCTCAGTATCTGGGCTTGATTTACTTCCATGCCCTTGAAGGTACAAACTTCACATATATTCTATATCTGTTGGAACCTGGCAGAACAGGAGTTGTGGGCTTTTTACTACTGCCAGAGTCCACCTGTATTGGATCATGCTGTCACGCACTTTATGTTAGAGACTGGATCTTCATGTGTAGTTGAATGTTTGTCTGAGAACACAAGACTCATCCATCTTTGGTGGGAGGAGCATGCCTAAAGCTACTTCAGCAGTTCTGAGAATCTCAGCCTAAATCATTTTAACACATTGGAAGTGAAAATGTTGTCTCCTTAGAGACAGAGACAAACCTGCTGATTTCAGTTTAAGATTCAAATGTTCAGCACTCCTCAGGTGTGACTTCTGTAGGGAGAAAAAAACCCAGCCACTCAAGAAAATCCTCTCAATTTTGAGAGTCAAACTTCACCAGGAGGGAGGGAGGCTTTTGAAATGCGCTTTCAAGAATTTGGCTAGAGGAACAGGCTGGGCCAAATGTCTGTTCCACACCAGCTGGGGTCTGGAAGGATCTTTTTTGAAGCAGCACAAATGGCAGCACCTTGCCCATTTTGATTTGTGACCATTCCAAATTCTGAAGACATTTTCCCATCCACCACTCCTCAGTTCCTCTGTCCCCAAGAAACACATGACAATCAGAGAAACGTCTTGAAGTTCAATAAGCACAAGACACTGCAGTACCCTCATTACCAGAGGGCTCTAACCAGTGTGGATCATTTTATTTAGTTGAAATCCTTCCAAACATCAGCTTTTTTCAAGTTAGTGTTTTAATGTTTTCTCACAACCCCAGAGGTTAAGGCTAGGGCTTCAAACAGAGCCTGTGACTGGTAGTATCTGTATTTGCAAGACGGGAGAGGAAGGGATTCCGTCTCCAGGGGGAGGCAAAGAATGGAAAGCACTTAAAATTAAGCGGCATATTGAAATAACTCCTGTGCCTAGTTCTCTCACTTCTGGGCTGAGCTTCTAGTAACATCACCGTAAAATTGTTCTTCAGATGAAAGGTGTTTTTTTGTTGGCATTCACTCTGCTCCCCACGGACGTGACCAGAAGATTCGCCACTGACTGGCAACACACAACAACGAGTGTAGTTTAAAGCTTAACATTATGTGAGTCTGTGATTCAGGGGAGGAAGAGACATGGTTTTAAAAAAATATGTATTTACAGCTACAAAGACAATACATGTGTTCAATCAAAGAAAGGTTTTTAAACAAGTGCATCTATAAAAATTAAGTAGCTGATTCACAACCAAGCCAAAGCCTTGATTCCGTGATGAACCCATTATCTTGCTCTCAATCAGTACACAATTCTTGTTTTTATATCAGAAAAATGACATCGTACTTTTCTTAAGCCCCAACCTATATGAAATCCTATTGTTACGGCATTCACCATAACAATAGCCCTTTGGAGCGCTCAAAATGCCTGGCTGTCAATTAGGTTACTATAAGGAAGGAACAGGACATTGTTTACATCACAATGCAGCATCAATGAAGGTATATACATTAGCCAGATGAATGCATTCCGCTGTGTTTCAGTAAGCCCAGTGCAATCCATGCTGATACAATGAATACCAAGCAGATCTCTAGTAACAGGCTGTGCAGGTATCAGCTGCACTGTTACAGGGTGCTCAGTAAAGCTCAGTACCTGATGGGCTCCACAGACTGGCAATGTTTTGGAGCACTTTGCTTCAGGAGAAGGTTATAGATGGGAGGCGGGGCTCAAAGATACCTAACAGCCTGGCACTGACCCATTGAAAATAAGGAAGCAGTTTCATACAGCCTCACCATTTGCCTTTGTTACTAGGAAATAAATCAGCCTTTGTTTTTTCTGGACAAAGTGAAGGAATGTCATTATGACTTATAAATTGTGCAGTTACAAAACAATCAGGAAATCTTCCCATTTAAATCTGAATAACTTTAATTGTTTGGAATTTAAACTTTAGTCTATTGAGTGAAACAAATGCTTAAATAGAGCTTTTCATTGAAATTCTGAGTTTGAGCTAAAACCTGCATAAAAAAAACCCCAAAACCTGTGAGGCTGGTTAAAGATTGAGCAAATATTACAGTTGCATCATTTAATTTGACTAAAGATGAGACAAAACCCAGAGATGACAAAATGTCAAATTAGTGTGGCTGATAGTGCTTTATTTATGTGCTGTTGTACATGCATTCAGAGTGTTATCTCAGTTTCATACTGCTGTAGCATTCCCTCAACTCTGTCTGGAGTCTCAGTCCTGAACATACTGGTGCATTAGTAGTTAGTACATTAAGTTAAAACCACTGAAGTCAAATGTATGCAGAGCTCCTTGCTTGCTCACAGATTATCAAATTTTATACAGTGTTCGCTCCCAAGTTATCAAAGTTGTCCAGAGAAATTGTTATGTCACTGAGCTAAACCTCTCTGACCTGGTGACAGCAAGATCAAGAAAACCCTAGCAGAAGAAATGGTATAGTTTTTGAGAAATAGATAGAAGTATTGTTCTTTGCATATAACTAAAAGTAAACTCTAGTTAAAAAACTGCCTTTTGGACACTAGGCAGATGAGCTAGCATCACTGATACGGCAATTGGAGCTGCAGGCTTAGAAATGATCTATCTGTGAATAACCTCAGCACTCTGATAGCTATGATTTTATTGGTGGTTTTGTGATGTAAGAGCCTTGCCACTTCTAGAATTTCCTTTTTCCAGCCTTTATCTCCAGCTAAGCTCCACCTCTCGTGGATTTTCACACTGTCCCTTCTCAGAGATGACCTCTCTTCCACCTCTGACCTCTTTCAGAGTTTTCACCCTTGCTTTAACAATTGATTTATGATGTGCCTGTGAAAGGGTCAAGCCTACTTTTACGGTTTGCTTAAAATATTTCTTTTTTGGGTAGATACAGAAGTGGTGCTTAATAAGTGCTAAGTAAATAAACTAAGGATTGGAGACAGCTTCCCTTTTCTGCTAACGACTAGACGTCTCAAAAACTCTTTGTAACAAGTGTTTACCAAGTCTTCAAACAAATTAACTGATAACTATAATCATTTTGTGCCTAATGAAATGTGTCAAGGGTTTAGGATTTCTAAAAAAGAGTAATTTCAAATTAAGTTGTCTCACAGTTCAGTGAAAAAGCAACCGCTAAAGATAATTCAAGGACTTGTATATGTAATGGACAGGAAGTCTATTTTTCTTTTAGTTTGACAGATCGATCTTCCACAGGAAAAAAAAAGGCAAGAAGGCTACTAGGCATAAACTTTTATTGCCTTCATCCTCCCTTAGCCAAAACTACTTTTCACCTCTCTTCAGGTGAAGTCAGGAATGCAGGATCAAACAATGACCTCAAAAGCAGATTTTGTTCTTCTGTTTCACTTGTGCATTACTCTTTACACACACCATAATTTATCATGCAAATTCAGTCGTGTTTTTAATGTGGTCTTCATCATTCACTGTACCTAAAAATCATAACTGCATATATTTAGATTTAAAAAAATCAATTGGGTATTTGTGCTAGTATTTATGACGCTCTAAGTAAATACTGACTAGATGACAATGCTTATACTTCTTGCCACAGATCACATCACTCATTAAACAATTTGGAAATATGAAAAGTGTGTTTTGAGGCTCTCTGTTTCAAGTTGAACTGCACACTAACGTTTTCTCTGTAAACTTTGTCACATGTGTCTCTCCCCAAGTTAAATGGTACCAGATGATATTTTCACAGATGTCACAAGAGACATTCTCTTGGTTTCTTAAATGTACTGAATTTTTTTCCTGGCCATTAAAAATTTGATTTACTATCCTGACAATTTTAATAGGGAAAGAGACAGAGGTTTATTGCTCAATTTTTCTCATTTCCACATTTCCATGAAATGCTACCAAAGTAGAAAATCTGCCAAGATAACACCTAGCATTCTATTTGGCTGGAATAGAAAAGTTCAGAGAGCAAAATTTAGATGATCTTTCTCAATCATAAAAAAAGAATATTAAAATGTTATAGTGCTTGTATGGTTTCAAAGTATAGCCACATGCCAGGAGCTGGAACGGGGAGACACCAGGTGAAGAGGAATGGTCACAAGGTCTCACTCAGCCTTGTTGGCAGCACTCTCACCGCTAACTTCTGGTGCAGGACATCGAAATGCCCGTTTCAGTCTGTGTCATGCCTATCCCCTTGCCAGAGCCAGAAAGGAAGGAGATGTGGTTTTGTTCCCATCCACCCCATCTAGGAAGACCACAGAAGGATCAGACAGAGCAGAACAGAAGGTTCGAAAGGATCATCTCCCAAACACAAGGACTGCTGTTAGGGCTGGACACTGTCTGCCTTGTCACCATCTACCTGTGTAATCAGCAGGCACAACGAAGTCTATTCATTAAAGGCCCCATTCTAGGCTCCTTTGGCATGCTTAACACTTCCGCTGACTACAAGGGCCTTAGAAGTGTTCAAAGGATAAAAGAACGAACACTATTTATAGTTTTGCTGCTGTTGGGAGGGTGGCTGAAATCCTAAATTCCTTTCTCCATGCTCAGTCCTCGAGCCAAATGAATAGTAAAAATAAATAAATAATAACCATGAAAAAGATGACCAAATGAAAGCACTGCCTTTGTTTCTGTCCTGTACACGGAGCAGTGTCACTTGTTACATGCTTGTGTTTAGACAGTGGCTTTTGATCTCAAAATTTCTCTGCTCATTTTAGTGTTTTTGCATTAATTCTGCTCCAAATTAATCTTTAGGAAGCAAATTGCCCTTTCTTCTGTTTCTCAGATCAGTTAAGCCAGTAGATCAGCGAGCTGATAGGACAGCAAGTAAAAGAGTTGGGAAAAAGTTTACCAAAAAAAGAAAAAAAGGAGCTGAAAATACTTACAAATCTTGACTACACTTGACAAAAACCAGAAGTGGCCTGTGAACTATCCATTAGCTGAAAAGCTGGTATAGATCAGTGTCACTGCATTGAAGACAATGGTGGTTTGTCAGCTGAGAAGCTGGCCAAGTGGACAGAAATAAAATGGTCTTTTCCTGGCAAAGAGTTTAACCAGCTTGCTCACTCCTTTCTGAAAACTTCTTTCCACTGGCTTCAGTGCAAGGCTTTGAGTTCGGAATATTTTGAATGTTGGTGAATAAACACTGTAAATACATTTCTGTGTAACTATGTCAATAATGTACTCAAAGTATTAAAGGCTAACTGTGCAGGTTTAGTTTTGTCATTGCCTCTCTTTCTATGCTATAGCTGCTTTTCAACAACACTTTTAAACAGAGAAATTAAAAATCCATATTCTGAAACCCTGGGATAAGGGCTTGTTGAAATGTTTTCCCCTCCGTGCCTAGCAGGACCAGTGACTGAAGATTTGTCATCCTTCTGAACTGGGATTTCAAACTTTCCTTCTTCGAACTCAGCTAAAAAAAGCTCTCCTTGACATTAATTGTGCAGAAGCAGGACCTTTTCTGCGTAAAACAGTCTGAACCTGGTGCCAAATATGAAGAGCAGTGTAGATACATATCTGGGACACCAAGGGCAGCCACCTAGCCTCCGTATTCCAGGAATTTGCTGTTGTCTAAAAGCTGACTTGATAAAACCTGTTAGGTATCCTGATCAGGAGAATTAGGAAAAAATGAAAGCAGGGGGTTAAAACCAAAATGGCAATAATAGGTATTAATGCTGTCATATACATGTATTAATTGCAGGAATAATGACGTATATAGTAAGCCTCTGTTGTACTAATTTGTAGCCTTCTGAAATATTCTTAATGGAGTTTGAAACTTTCCATGCTAGGGAACAGTTTGTGCAACCTACAGACCCTGTGGAGTTAAGGGAAGAACAAAGCCTTAGGACATGAGCAGACCAGGTCTTTAAGGTCCAGTAGGCACAGAGTAGTGCCCTATGAGCAGCTCGCCACCACTTGCCAGGCAGAGGTCACCAGCCCTGCAGTGCTGCAGGTGGCAGGGATCACAGGACGCTTCCACACCTGCCTCAGGCTGTTGGCCAGATCCGCTCAAACCACTTCCACCAGCAGTTTGAGGTGACCTATCCCTTTTGCCTGAAGGGGAAGAGGGAATACTCGCTAGTTGCCTTTCACAGGCAGAGATATTCTGGTAGTGCCCACTAGCCAAGACACGTCATTGATCGTGAAGAACACCCAAAATGTACAAACCCACAGCTTTGTGCCTTAAGCAATGGAGGAACCCTACTGCAGTTCCTGCACCTTGTCTGCCTGAAGGCAGTATGGAGACACTGGATAGCTCCTGCTCCTCCATCTCCCTTCAGAGGAAATGGTCCCTGCCTCCAAGAAGCACCTGGCCATACTGCGAGACATGAGAGAGCTCAAAGGAATCCTTTGCAGGAATTCCAAACAGCAGAAGAAACAGGACCTCATCTCTCCTCAGTTCCAGTCATCTCAGCTTTGTTGTGCCAACAGCATGCAGGGCTTGCCTGATTCACTGCTGCAGAAACAGCTGCCATCTCCATGGATCTTGTTTCCTCTTTGGACTTCAATAAGGTAACCTGGCATTTGGCACAGCCGCTAGGCACAGAGGCAGCATCAATCTCGTGACAAGCGAGTGGTGTCCTGAGGGGGCTCTTGGAAAGGCAAACGTGACGTGGACCTTCAGAGCAAGGTTCTACCATACTTCTGGCAACAGCACTCTGGATTTGGTTGACTATGGGAACATTCTATTGGGTACTGCACAGAAATACCAATTTTCTTTAGGACTTTCAGTGGAAAAAATACTTCCCCAAAATTAGATCTTTCTCCATATAGAGTTTGGTTTCAGCTAAAACAAGTAGTTTTTTTTTCTAGCATGTTTTTTCCAAACATGAAACCCAGATAACTCCCCATGGAAATCAAACACAAAACAAGCTATGGACCTCGAGGCAGCACTGGAGGCTGTTGGCAGAAGCCTGTAGTAGATCCGGGGAACAAAATTCCCCAGAACTTGGACTAATACAAATATAGGGAAAAGCTTTATAAGTAAGGGAAATTCTGTAGATCCTTTTCTCCCTCTTCTGCTTCCTGCTGGTTTTCCCACAAGAGGACAGGAGACGACCTTGAGAGCAAAATTTGTGCCACTCCTAGGACTGAATGAAGACTACTGTTCTGGGCCCGTGATCCTATTATTCCAGGGCCAAATCCTGACACCACTGGCACCTGATGAATCTGTGTTTATTTTAGTGGTGAGTATAAGTCAGGTCAGGAATTGACACATAATGTAAAGCTAAACAGTGATCTTGGCTCGAGTCCTAAATCTTCTTGCAGTTTCATATAGCTTTGCTATCATGATAAATGACTGATCTTTGTGGAGGAAAGAACTCAGTTTCCAATAAGGTGTTGGGAATGAATTATCAATTCAGTTATCTCTGTAACCAGTTCCTGCTTGAATACCATTTCAGTAAAACATAAGGATATGTTGTGTCATGACTGTCCCACTGGAATGAATTTTTAAAAGGGAAGAAAATAATTTTTAAAAAAAAAGTTTGGGGTGGTAATGTGAATTTCCTCTTAAAACATTCCTACCATGCTGCTTCATATTCATTAATTAGTCTGAGGTTTCCCTCGTGTTTAGTTTACAAAGCCACTTAAACCCACGTACCCATTTAACATATTTATGACCCCAGTTTTCTTTCTTTTCTCTGAGACTGTACCGTAATTGTTCTCTGGACTTAGGGACTGCAGAGTGCCTTCACTGATGAAAAGAGACAACATAAAGAAGGAAATGAATGTGTGAGGGATGAATACCTTCCACAAAACAACTGGGTGCAATTTGGCCCATGGCCCCGGGGGTCACTTTAATAGAGTGGAGCCTCAGTCTCTATTGAGTGTATGGGAGACTATTAACTCTTAGCAACTCAGTCTCAGGTTATTTATTTATTGCTTAAATGATTTGTTATTGCTACTTGAATTTAATATACCCTCTGGGAACTGAGATGGCAGCCTCATGTTACAGAAAAACTACAAGTTATTTTAAAACTGTAATTGGGCTTTTATGAGCACCATAAAATCTTTCTGAACAAATAATTTACCGTTAGTCAGAAACTTCAACAGGAAATCTGTAAAATTAAGGATTTATTAGAACAGTACTGTATTTTTGTGTTTCTCAGGGAAAGACAGGGTTAAATATTTGATGCTTCGAGTACTTATTTTATTGTTTGAATGTAAAAATACTTAAGGAGCACCTGATGTTTTCAAAAGGCCATATAGATACAATATTAACAAAATAAATCATTCCTTTCAGCCTGGGAATACCTCATGTTCAGGGGACTAGACTGATGCACACCTGTTCGGTATGAACATTTTTTCAAACAACTGCAGGGTATCTGCAAGGCACAACAGCAAATCTCCATGTGAGTTCTGCCAAGTGGACTAGTGTTCTGGGTATGTTTGTGCAGATACTGTTTTTCTCTGTTCTTGCCTATGCACTGCTCTCCCTTCTGAAAGGATGTATGGGTACACTTCTCTAAATCATCCACTTTCTCTTTTGCTTTTCTAATCCTTAAAGTCATTAGGACAACTTCCAAATCAAATAGCACATTTCAGGGGTGCAGGAAGCAAAGAAAGGGAAGGAGGATTGCGGGCATTATAGAAAGCAGAGCTGAAATGAAATGCTTAGAAAAGTAAGGGGAAAGTAAAAGTGCTGCATGAAGAAGGTTAAAAGGTTGGTTTAAAAACATAAAGAATAAATGTCAGCTTTAGTATTGCTACAAGGCTGGTATCTGTTCTTAGTTGTTTCTAATAGTACACCCAAAGGCGTTCACTAGAAACACTGAGAACTGCAGAACCAAAGAGATCTCATATTTTGACATCTTGTTTCTTGAAATCCTGCCATGTCCTTACATAAAGAGTTACCCTATGTTAGCTTTTCTCTTTTTGAAATGGAATGATCAAATCTGAATGCAACTCAGATGTATAACTTATGTGATTGATGCATATACTCCCCAAAAAATATTTGTATCACACCCTTTTCCATACTTATTATAAACCAGATAATCAGCATCTCTGATTGTTTTAACATATTGTTTAGACATCAGTTACCTGCAGAAAGTCTAAACAAAAGATACATACTAATTCTCTTTTGCCCTTTGAATTCTACAAGTTTAAAAAAATATGATTTGCATTAATTCTGTGGTTTTCAACATGCTCAATTCTTCTTGATCTCAGTGGATAAGTAAAGAGTAGTACCTGATTAGATACGAAAGACCTGCTTGCAGATTTGTTAGTTATGTCATCGTAAGTCTACTTTCTCACATCTCCAGTGACTAAAGTATAGTAGTTAAAATTGCTTTGTACCCTGAATGTAATTCAAATGTTAATGGAGTTATGTTTCAAACTTCCTCCCAATACTGTGAATTATCAATATTCTGATTTTAGTCTTTGGGAACACTGACAAATAAGAGATAAAAGATGGTGATGTCCACTTATTTTCCATTATTCTGATGTTGTTGGCCCAATCTGATCTTTCAGCAGTCTTAAATGTTCCTTACTGCTACTGGCTCTTGCTGGCACTCCAACTGCTTCTCGCTCCTCTCTCCTGCAAGCACGTCTCTTGGCATGAGATTCATCTCACCCAATTTCACTTAGTCAATGGAGAAACTATGACATTTCTTGAGGGCACTTTATATCGCTCACTTTAGGTATGCTCCTGGCAGAGGAATGAAAAATCTTCCAGATATGGCTGTACCTTTCTAATGACTAGAAAGGCTCATGTACTACTTAGACTAAATATCTCTGAGACGCTTATGTTTGGTGAGACTAATTTCACCTCAGATGTCCAAAGACATGAGAAACACGCAGTTAATGACACCTGTCCTACGGCCATCCAGCCTCATATTCTAAGACGGCCAAAGATGCAGCAAGGTTCTCCTGCTGTCCCATCAGCTGGCTTATGGGCAGTTCACCTTCTCCTCCCGCAGGTCCCTTCTGACGTTTCCCAGCTTCTTCCGTGAATGCAGCAGCATCCTCTGCACAATTGGTTTATTCTCTGCACATCACCCTACATAACACATGGTACTGTGCTCCGAAAAACATAAGCTTCATGTAAAACGATGGTCTGGGGTCATATAACTAATTTTTATCAGAAGGCAAGATGCTCACAGAGAACTACGATAAGACATTGCAAACCAGAGAGAAAATGAAATTTCATACAATGGAGGAAGTTTTCATTATAATGAATGGATTTTTAACGGGTACAGGTCTAAACAACCTGAAGGCTTGGACCTAATGCAGTTTTACTTCCAAATATGTGAATATTTTTCTTCTTAGAGCTGTAATCTGGCTTCACTAACCCTCCAAAGAAGTCTGGGGCCAGAAAACGAAAGGATCCAATGGAGTACAATACTTCACAGGAAATTTAGTTTCCTCAGGCTTAACATACCAACTCAAACTTAGTGCAGAATTTTTACCCAGAAGTGAAAGGTGAAGGGTTCACAGACAGAAAAATCAACCTGTAATTGCAAAAACTGATTTTGCCTTCTTTGAAAGTCATCTTAGACACATCTTTAGCCTGCACTAAAATTGGAGCCTGACTGAAGACCCAGAATTCACTAGGCGCCTTCTGGGTCTAAAAGTTCTTCCAAGGAGTCTCTTCTGATTAGGCCTGGAAGAACACCAAGGAGTTTGGAAGGCGCCTTTGGATAATCTGACCTGCAGAAGGTTGCTTAATCTCTTAAAAATTTCCCCTATACCTGCAATCTTCTCTCTCCCACGATCCTAATCTCAGATCTTCCTCCAGCTCAATCAAGAGGCCACTTAAAAACCAGTGTTCTCCTACGTGTCAGAAACCTACTGGAAAGGACAGTGCTTTTACCATTAAACACCAGAATAATTTTTCAGGCAGCCTCCATAACTTCGTTCTGCAATCCAGGAGAATACCTAGACTGCTGCATCTATTTTAAATATTGTTGCGTGCTGTGTCTGACTGAAGTTTATTAATGCCAAATGTCTTGATTTTTTTCTTTAACATTTGGCATTATTTTCAAACAGACTAGAGCATCTTTAATTAGTTTCAGTTTCTAGAAAATACTCGAATAACAAATCTTGGCTAGTTACTTACAGTTTTAAAAAATATAAAGTGTAATGCTTTGAATATACATTGTAGAGAATGTAGAGAATTTTCACGTGAGTAGAAACACCACTTAACTATCAGAAAGTTGAATGAGAGTGTTCCATGTTCAAATTATTTACCAATCCACTGCTTAAGTTATCACACCACACTTTTTAAATTCAGATTCCCGAATACTTATTCCTCTGTGACATAAATTGCTCTTTGTTCCATGGGCTAAAAAAATATTTGAACATTATGATACACCAAATAGTGGCTCCATGGTCAGAGTGCTTCCTTGGCATGTGTATCTATAATCCTTGCAAATTTTTCAAATATGACCTTTCTTTTGTAGCAGAATTTATTAGTTGTGGTGTGAGAGTAATTTTTGAAATTTCTTAGCACTTTAAAGTTAGGATTTTATTGGACCTCTTGCCTACATGAAACTTTCTAGACATTTCCTTCAGAGCTTGTGCTCTGCATCAACAGTGCCAGCAGTGTATCATCTGTGACGATGACAACTAAAGTACCAGAATAAGTTTCTGTACCCAGGTGATATTAACTCGGAGTACTTTACTTGTCTTTCCAGGATTTACACCAGCTTTCAATCCTGTAAAGAATCAGGCAGTCCACATGTATTCCTAACGTAATGGCTTTCATTTCCTGCATCTTCAGGGGAAAAAAACAGCCCCAGAATAAAAGAATCCAGCTGTTTTTACCACAATTGTACCAAGGAAGAATTCACTGAAGTGTTAGGCCTTAATTTTAGCTAGAGTCTTACCCTACATATATTCTATTTTTAAAGAATTAAAATGGAAAAATAACTGCATATAACTTTCCTACAAAAATGAAATTAAACAACTGTTCTGCTACTTGAACTTCCCACTTTACTGAGCATGCAAGCTGCTGGTATCTTCCACCCTCCTTTCTCTCCTGCATTTAGTAGCTTCTGTAGATGCCTCAAAAGTGGAATAACATCTCACCCAGACAAGCACATTGTATCGCCAGTTTGTAAAAAGCATCTTTCAACTTCTCACCTCTTATTTCATGCCCTTTCCCGTGACACTGTATGTCACACATCTTGCAGATACTGCTTGAGAGAGAACTGCAGAAATCTTGTTGGGTGTAGCACTTGGGCGTTATTTCCATAAAGATAAGCTGCTCATTGCCAATTCACCAAGGCATTCAAAGAGCACAGGTTTCATTTCCTGAGTATGTTTATCATGCATAATCGAAGGAGAACTCTGCTTCATGCACTATCTAAAGTCCTATCATCAAGCCAAGGTATGCTAGTTATGACTTTGCTTTAAAAGAACACAGGTTTTTGTAGCTGGGCAGTCCTCCTGGAAAAAGGGGAATGCCATAAGGCAAAATGATGAGTGCAACGTCCTCCTTTGCAATACAGCCAACCATAGTAAGAGCTAACACTGACCCTTGAAGAGCCAGTAAAGTCATCCCCTTACCACCCCAACGCCTGGCTGCCAGCATTGCAGCACCCTGCAAATGGACAACTCAGGCCAGGGTGGATAAACAAATAACAGCATCAGAAGACACAGAGTAGACTCTGGTGCCATATTTCAAAAATACAGCTGTAATTAACTGCATAAATTCTTTCACTTTCTTCCTAATAAGAGTTTAGGTTTCAAAAATACTGAAGAACTCTGAAAACTTTTCATGCAACTCATTAGGTATGAATAAGTACAGTACTGCCTGTAGACGTGCATGTTTTCCCAGCTTTGTTGGAGAGGATAACAACAGGACCTTAGCTGGATTTAGTGGCTGTTAATGGATGGTTATCTGCCTTTTCTTGGCCAGATCTTAACTTTGGCTGAAGTGAATGGAAAAAGATATGTATCTGTATCTTGACAGAAATGCAAGGTCAAGTACAGTAACAGTACAGAATTACATTATGTATATGTCTATACTCAGATGAAAAGCATAATGTCAATGCTGGAGTCACTGTAGGACTAAATCTTGTTGAAGAGATTGACAAGTGATAGCCAGAGAACATCTTCTCTCCACCAGTTATTAGCATTTCAGATGCCACTAGTAAGCATTGTTTTACTTAAATACATCCCCATAGTGGGCCTGAAGTAGCCTGAGGTTTTTAAAAAAGTACAAATACCAACAACAATGCAGGTATCAAAAAATCTAATTATTCAATTTGTTTTCTACAGGCCTTAAATGAAGAATGTTGTTGTGATGTTATTAAGCTCTGTGTGCACAAGAAGTATAAAGCACCAAACAAAAATGTCTGGAAGCACATAAAAATTTGAACGTTCTGCAGAAAAATAGGTACCATTTTTTCTGTTGATGGGAAAAATAGATTTTTCTCGGTATTATTAATATTACTTCCCTGAGATAGACTTATCAAAATGTTTTATAGAGAATAAACACATACAACATTTTTTTCCTAGAGTTAAAGTATTTGCCATTATAATGTCTCACAGTGGGTCACAGTCCAGCAAGTAAGAGTGTAAAGTGCTTGTAATGAAATATGTGAGTTTAGAAATGTGACTGTCACGTGCCATTATTCTGAGTCTAACAAGCTGACAGAAAATAGTACCAAAATTTCAGACCATCTACAAAATAGAGAGATGTGGCGCCAGTGGTATCTATGTCATACAGCTGCCTCACAGAAACTGCACCAGCAGCAGCTGACATTTTGAAAACTTTAAAAAAGGATACCTGAACTAATATTGGGGAACCATTGGGGAGCATGCCAATGTGTACATAAGGAGACGATAAGGCAAACAAACCTGTCTTATAAAAACTAGAGTTCTGGAGGGTACCCTATCTCAGAAAAATATGGGCATGCACATCCAGGTATGTGTAGGTGATATGCACACCCATGCATAGTTCTTTAGTGCTGTGTCTGAAGAACAGTTGGATATGTAAAGGAGATTACACACTCTACCTCTGGTTGATATGGACTCCAGAGAAACAGGCAAAACTTCTAAACCCTAAAAAGTATGGATACCTGGAGCAATTTTTGCTTTGCGTAGTCATTTCTGATATTTATCCTAAGTAACAAGTCAAAAGATTGTCAGAAGTTGGACTTCTAAAAAAGTACGGCGAACGGCACTTAAGTGCGTTATGGGATTCGTGGGTGCAGTCTTCTAAGACAGGCGGTTTCTTAATTAACTTGGATGTTCAGGCTCCATATACCATTTTCACTCTGATCTCAGTTCTTGTTTCCATCTATTACTTTATTTCCACCACTGCCTGTGAGTGTGTGAAGCTTTTGCTTTGGTTCAAGTTACTCCATAATTGATCCATCAAAGGAACTAAAGCATGTTGCTGTTGCTAGATATGGAAAGTTTAAGGATGTGAAAATCACGACTATATTGCTTTGAATCCTCGTATTGCTGGGTGACTTATTATCTTTGCATTAAAAACATGCCAGCTAACAAATGCTGCTGGCCAAGGAAAGCAAGTGCTTGAGAGAGGAGTCCAGAAAAACAGCTAGAGTAAATCAGATATTATACTAATGGCAGACAATGGGAGGATGCTGATTTATATCCTCTGCAAATCCAAAACCCAGGCATTCTTCTTGTAAATCACTCCAGTTTTTCCGGGAACACAATAAGGAAGTGTTTTATCTACACTTTCTTGTAACACACAGGGCTTTTTTATGATTTCAAAATTGTTTAGATTTTATTGGAAAGAGTTTACAGCCCTTTGTTCCCTGAACCGTGCGAAGAATGGAAGCAGGGGGACTTGCAGCTATTTTACTTTTAGCTGCTGAATCATAGAGGATGTCTCACATTTCATTAGTGTTTGAGTCCTTAACTCCTCATATTTCTCAGGTTCTTTTCCCCTTTGCACAATGTATGCGGGGACAAGAATGTGTAAGTGCCACAGCTACCCCATTCAGACTTCCACTGAATTGGTGTAATTGGATTTTGCACCTCAATTTGCAAGATACAGTTCTTCTGAAAACCAGCCCATTTTGGTGGGCATAAAAATAAAATGAAATAAAAATAATAATAAAGACAGGGCAGGCATTCATAAGGTACCAGGTCTCCACAGTCTTCAGCTGAGAGACCCCAGATTTCAATGTACCCTGAAAAGGGTGATTAATTTAAAGTGAGTGGAGTCTGTTTCTTTAAGACAAGCTCATAAATCGTGAAAGATCACCACTTCTTTTCAAAAGGCTCTCCACGGTCTGAGTTTCCCTTCTGGGTCAGTAAAGGCATTGAAGTTTTAATGGCATGCCATGGCAGATTACACGATACAGCTGTCCCGGCACCGTGAAAATTAAGTTATGCCCCGTGTCAGCAAGGTTTTTTTCCCTTTTCTTTCCCTACCCTCCCCCCTTCACTCTCCCTGTTTCTTTCTCTCTCCCTGTCCCCTTCTTCATTCTCCTTTCTGCTGGGAAGTGCGCATCCGAGGAGGAGGTGGGAGCCCGGCGGGAGCTGCTGCCATGGCTGCTGTTGAGCCCCAGCTATTGAGACTGAGTAAATGGAGCTGATGGGTGAAGAAGAGCCGTCAAAATGGAGGCTTTTGTTCCTCCTCCTCTCCCCAGGGCCCGGTGGCAGAGGAAGCCCTCCCTGCTCGCTCACATGCAAGCATCTACTCTGCCTTCCCGGCCACGCTACTTCCCTCTCCTCTGCACTCCAGTGGGTCTCTGCTGCCCACCCCTCGCCTCCGTCGACCATGCATCAGCCAGCCCCCTTATGCTGCTGACTACTGTCACAGGAGGCTTATGCTCTCGTTGCCGGGGATGCCTTTTTCCCACAGGTCAGGGCCTCATGCATTGGCATGCACGCGCAAGCACACCCATGCACAAATGCAGCTTCTTGCATTAAAAGCAATAGCAACGCAAGTGTGCACCACACCACACACCCCCACCCCCGCTATTCTTCTAGCTTCCCATTCCCATGTTCAATCAGCAAAGGAGAGAGCAAAGAGCTTATTGCAGCATGAGAAATTAATCACGTTCATATTTAGTCTGGCAGAGTGGGGATATGTGTATGGACGAAAGAGATGAGGAAGTAAAAAGGAAAGAATTATTTGCAAACTTCTCTACAGATATTCTCGGTCAATCATTCCCAATCTGCTCTTCATCTTTATGACCACAAAAACTTAGATCTGCAAATAGTAATTTAAACATATTGATCTGAGCCTTGATGGTCTAATTTCTTTAAGGGAGCTCCTGAGAGATGCCCACAACCACAGATCGCAGAGGGACACCGGTTAAAAATTCTTGTGCTATATAATACTTTTAATACCTCAAGATACGAAGTGATGGCAGGAGATAACCCCTATGCCTCTTCAGTCAAGTCAGAGCTGTTTGGTAAATCTTTGTTTGGGAAAATTAGTAAGTTAAGACTTCAAGCAGAAACACCCATTCTGACATGAAACCAATATGTTGGCTAGTCTACCTCTTCCAGTCTGAGCCTATCTTTAATGGACATATAGATATACATCACATATAAACAATTTTTGCCACCTGAAGTGCTTGCATTACACCACATACAGTAACATATCCAAAAGTTTCCAGCTTTAGACTTGCATACTTTGGAGTTAGCCTTCTGTTCTAATCCAGGACAATGATTTCAACGGCATTATTTGTGCCATGGCTCACTAATGCAGGGATACTTTGATTAAGCTCCTTATTTGTTCCACTGTTTCTGTGCGTATTGATAGTAGAGGATGAAGTCTGACTACCTGCATGTTCAGCCATATCTAGTTTACGTATTCTTGATTAGGCATTAAAGTATTCTACATTGAAATTAATTTGCTAATAGGACTTGGCAATTTTTGCTTGCCTTCCTCAGTTGTTCCTAGGTTGAACCTGCTGTTCACAGCCAGCATATCATTCAAGATGCTAGAAAGAAGCATTTTTTAAATTATTGTAATAATAGCATAAGGACGGCAGGGTGAAATCATCGGTATAATGCTTTGTATTCCCAAAACCATGGGCATGTAACTCATGCACACAAAACGTTAGGGACATTTACTAACATAGCATGAGTCAAACTTTACCAGTCCACCAGAAAGTGTCCAGACTAGGGACAAAATCAAATCTTTACCATTATTCTCTAGTGGTTGCTTGCAACGGTTTTCACAGGCGTGGCACGAGTTCATGAGAAGAAGGGACTTTTAGCCAAAGGACTCTGGATCAAGAAACATTGACTAAGAAGTTTTAGCAGCCACGTGCCTCCTTACGTGCTTTCCATTTGTAGTTGGCACAAATCGTTTGAGCATTGAATCTATATGATACCATTAGATGGGGGTGGAGGGAGAATAAAGGTTTTGCCATTTATCTCCTACACAGGTGATGCATGGGCGCTAAATAGGAGCAACTTTCACAGCACTGCAATAATTCTGCTTAGGCAGTAGCAGAGACAATGACATTTGGGATCAACTCATCCCATAGTTTTACCATTGCACTTGTTTTCTTGCATACCTCAGTTTCTTAATACACATCAGTGTGAGGAAGAGCTGGTTGCTATTCCTATTTGCGTTGTTGCTATTCACAAGTAAATCTTTCTCATGTTTTTTGTGATAGGTTCAGGCCTTTATTGAGTGAAGAGAGCTGTGAGCTGCCCAAGAGCTGTTTTGTTGGCAGGAGGTTAAGGAGGATTGTCTGTCACATCAATTATCTGCCCTTGGGCTCTTAGAAAGAAGGTGCCTAGAGACCGTCCACTTCTCTCGCTTGTACATCCACACACATGGACACCAAAACAGCTCACACTTTGATTGGAAGTTGCTCTCCCCCTGTCTCAGTGGTGCTGCAATCCATGTTAAATCAGCTCATTCCTCCTTCTCAGTAAAAGTAGACAGACCCCTGCTTTGAATACACTGGACCACACAAGGGAGAGAGGAGAAATATCTTTCCCTCAACCCTTTCTCTCCTTCGTCATTTGGAAGTCTGTGTTCTAATAACAAATGGTGATTTTTTTTTTAAAAAAGACAAGCCTTCCCTTCTTCCCTTTTTGGAGCGACAGCTCTGAGCCTTGGTCAGGGGAGCCCATGAATTGGACTTGCAAAGGGCCCGGGAGGGTTCCCTATAAATCTTCCCCACACAGAGGAGGCTGTCTGTCTACTTCTGGGCTGCTGCTCATTGCGACGAAAGTTTAACTGCTTTACTTTCATTCAGGAAAAAAAAAAAAAACACAAAACAAGCCCGACATAAACCTAAGGTTTATGGATATTGCTTTATTTCTTTGTCATTTTCAAAGGCATTTGTTTCCTTCATTATTATTCCCTTAGAAAAGTAATAGACACAATTTTTTCTATTTTTTATTGCCTATTTTTCTTTATGCCTCTGTCCTTATGCTGCTGTTTAAGAAATGGAATCTATATTAAGTCACTCCACATTCGTGAGAATATAAATAGCCACTTTCTTTGGCTGCTCATCCTTGAAAGACCAAGACAACTAGTACCAAAATAATAAAAAATAAATTTTGAAGTGGTTATGTATAAATCCTGTGTGCCAGTGTGTATAAACACATACGTGCATACACACAGGCACACAGATACACAGACGCAGACACAGATACACTTGATACCTTGCAGAAATGCCAGCTGTAATTGCCACAAACTAAACATGGCTTTATGTTTTCTCAGTGATCTTTTACCCATCATATTCTGCCTTTCTGCTCATGACTTATTTCTTGATCCCATTTCATGGGTCACAGAACAACACACCAACCCATTTAGTAGCAGTACGTACATGCTTTTTGGATATAGTTTGAGTATGTTGTCACCAAAATTACTAGTGAGAAGCTATATGAATATAGAGTATTACTAAACGTCATCAATAAATGTGAATTCTTATAATTCTAAGAATGGATTATCCAGCTTTATTACTGCAAAACATAATTTTTATCTCCACAAATTATCCTGCCATGTAATCTGAGTCTGAGAGCATAACAGACAATTTCTGATTCTGAAAAGCATAAACAGGACAATGGAATTGTTAATTTCAGCTTTCACTCATGCGAAATTATCCGCTATCTTTCAACATTTATCTCAAGGAGAAAGTTGTCTGAAGACTGAACCCAAGACTAAGCATTGTATTATGAAAATGAAGTAAACACATTTTGAAATAGAAAGCTCACTCCATCCATTTGCAAGTAATGTTACAGGTAGCTAGTGAATTGCATCATTTACAGTTACTATGAACTTCGTCCAGTTCTCAAAATCATTTGACAAAATAAGAAAAATTAGACCTGTCAAATATGGACAGAGCTGCCCGTGCTGAGGGCATGGATGTTCCTCTCTTATCAGAAAGAAGAAGGGAGAAAAGCGTTTCCCAGTTCTTAGACACCGGCCTGTTTGGAGTACCGTTTGTGAGCAAAGAGTGTGAAGTTGGGCAGTTTGTTTGTGCCTGTATGTGTGTGTATGGGTGGGTGAGGGGAGTTTGAGAATTCCTAATCCTGCAGCTCTCAGGACCTGGAGAGTTGTACCCCATCTGGGGTAACTGGATTAAAAATCTTTTCTCATTTCAAAGGTTTGATCTCAACAAGGGTTTGATGTGATGAAATCAAAGTGGCAGCTTGGATTTGAAAACTATTTGGGTTTGAACTTCCTGAAGTCTAGATCTGAGGGAATGGCTGGGGTGGATATGAATGTGTGCTAACCGCACTAATGCCTGTATAAAGAAGAAAGTTATGCTTGAGGAAATATAAAAATATCCCATTTCTAAAATAATACCGATTACAGTGAGAATAACCTTATAGTAAAATAACTTTTGGCAACTAATGATAAGTGGCTCTTGTGCTATCTGATTTTAACACAGCCCCTGAGTGACAATAATAGATTTTGTCTTAACACAGGTGAAGCTAAAATAATAACAGCTACAAAAATATGTATTATATGGTNAACTAATGATAAGTGGCTCTTGTGCTATCTGATTTTAACACAGCCCCTGAGTGACAATAATAGATTTTGTCTTAACACAGGTGAAGCTAAAATAATAACAGCTACAAAAATTATGTATTATATGGTAATTATTACTATTATGTTGTTGTCCTTGTCACTACCTAGTGTTCAACAGCACCAAAGACTTGAGAGCAGTTCATTGCCCTATGCCAGGGAAGGGAAGATCCCACGTGCTTTCAAGCAAGACACCTTCCCTCTTTCTCAGCCTCAGTTCCTAATCCGCAAACTGGGGATAACAATAGCATACCTATTTCACAGACTCTTTCTGAGGGAAGTGTGCTACATTGAAGCATTCACAGACTTTGTGATGAAATCTTGCAAGAAGTTCATGCATTTTTTAAATTAAACACAAATAAAATTCTCCACAAAAGTAAGTAATAACCTATGGTTCCAGGTATAATTTCACGTGCAATTAGAAACATGAGCTTAGAGGGAGGGTTAATAAATTAAGTTACACATTTCTAAGAAAGTCTACAAAAAGAAATCATGCATATAACCACTTAAAAAGTAGGTACTTAGAATGAAAACATGCCATGTGTACAAAGGGCCAAAATACTTCAACTTTGAAAGGTTACAGTAAAGGCAAACAAGACAATCAATGCTGTCTTTTTTGTAGTCATCACATACTGTCTATGTGGGCTATATTAGCCATTTGTCCTATTCCACGCCCACTGAAACTGACTACTGCTTTCAAATGATACAATATCATAACTTTTATACAGGAGAAATTATGCCCATTTTTTTTGGCACGTGGTAAAGTGAAAAGTCCTTAGTTTCCCCCTTCTAGCAGGTATTTTCTGTTTAACTTAGACAAACGCATAATATACTATAAAGAATAGATTACAAGATCTCTCTCTAACGCATGAAAGACATTTGCTGTAGGTTTATAATGAAGGGCTGTAAAAACTTATCAAGAGTACCCCAAAAAGCTCACTATGTATGAGAATGAAAAAAATCTATGGCTCTGCATTGATGACACTTTGGGGTCAGCTACTGAAAGAGGGAAACTCAACTTTCCAAGTAACAGATCTTTCTCAAAGACCAGCGCCAGCCTGTAGAACGATGCACCGTACATATCAGACCATTAGAAATCCCAGCACTTCCCATTCTAGCTGCAGATTCACTTTGACCTTTTCTTGCTAAGAAAAATATACAGTATATAACATGCATAGGAGCGTCTGTACATGTATAAATATACACAAGAATGAAAAAAAAGGATGTCTTCTGCAAAATTCTCTGTAAGATAAAGATCAAAAATTGAACACAAGGGTTGCCACTCAGCCTGTATTCTTGGGAAAATCTTGGACAATTTAAGGATATTTCTTGAAAAGGCTGACATCCAGATACCAACTATTAAATTTTACTTCAAAAGAGAAAGGAAGAACAGCAAATAAAAAGTAATAGTTCATTATGTGCATCTGTAAACAGAATTCAGCATAACAGAACCTGTGCAAGGTAATATGCAAAAGGATAGAGAAATATGCTATGGTGTTAATAAACTATTTAAGTTTTACAGTTCTGTATTTCAATTGTTTTTCCTTATGTAACAGCTGCTATGGCCAACTCTTGAGTTTTCCAGAGTGCCTCCGAATCATCTAGTACCATCCTCTAGATCTAGTTGTACTGGTTTTGCCTGGGATGGAGTTAATTTTCCTAATAGCAGCTCGTATGGTGCTATGTTTTGGATTTGTGACCAAAATGGTGTTGACAACACACTGTTTTGTAATTGCTGAACAGTGCTTGCAGCGTCAAGGCTTTCTCTGTTTCTCACACTGATCCCCAGTGAATTATGCTGGGGGTGGACAAGAGACTGGGAGGGGACACATCTAGGACAGCTGACCCCAAATGACCAGGGGGATATCCCATGCCATATGACATTATGCTCAGCCATAAAAACTGAACGAAAGGAGGAGAAAGGGAGTGACACTCACAGTTATGGTATTTGTCTTCCCAAGAAGACGTCATGCATGATGAAGGCCTGCTGTCCTGGAGATGGCTGAGCACCTGCATGCTGATGGGAAGTAGGGATTGAATCCTTTGTTTTGCTTCACTTTAGCTATGAAACTGTCCTTATCTCAAACAGCGAGGTTTCCACTTCTGCCCTTCCAATTCTCTTCCCCATCCCCTGGTGGCGAATGAGCAATGGGCTGTGGGGGCTCAGCGCCTACCAGGATTAACTCACAACATAAGTCCAGATCAGCTACAACTTGTTAAATGTTCTTAAAGATTGTCAGTGAGGTAAAATCTATCTCTGACTAGATACATGGCCAACTCTAATTGTAAAAAATAACTTATTCCCTTCTTCCTTGCAACAGCCTTTTATATTGTTGAAAACTCTTATTATCTCTCCTCACTATTCTTTCCTTTCCTCTCTTCATTTCCACAAAGAGTTTGTCTTGGTTTGGTTACTAAAGTTTCATCTACTCTTCAGAAATTCTTGGAGATAATGGCTAAAGGTTCTGTCTGAAATAGCTTCATTCAATTTTGTAAGTACTATAGGATTAATGTCCTGTAGATATATAAATATCTAATTGATTTAACTACAGTATCAAGTTGTAATTCCCTGTTCTGGCTTGAGTTCTTGCCCTTTACTTACTGATACGCTAAACAGTGTTCGTAAGTGACTTTTTCAAGGAGCAATTTGTAGTTAAGGAAACTATAAATGGAATTAAGCATTCTGGCATTCTCACCATCACATTTCAAAAAGAAGCAGCACAACAAGGCCATGTTTTGTCTTCTTGGATCCCTTATGCACTTACAGAATTATTTCTTTATGTGCTTTGTTTATGTCTTAGCTTATATGTTAGACTTTCCGGTTTTAGTCCTGCATTTCTGTGCTGTTCTTCTATGCTGTAATCACTTGACATAATTTACCTTTCTCCCCCACACCCCCCACCTCTTGTATTAGATGTCTTTGAGGACATAATGGTTTGACCATACTGCTCATATCCCTCTTTCCATCAAAGAGATATTTTCATAATCAGTCTCATTCAAACTGTCTTTAAACATAAGCTCTCCTGACAGGACAAATCATGAGTGTTCCCCAGGCTAATACTGCATTATACTCCTTAGGTGTCAAGAATCAAAACGTGTTTAAAACAACAAAAAAAGAGGATTTTTCCTCCACGTTTCTAGTGGCTTCGGGGGAAGGCAGGGCAGGGTAGTGTAAGAATCTTGGGTAAAATTGTAATTCATAAGCCACTCTGGATGAGTTTATAGAAGGTAACTAGTGTCAAGAGAAACTGTGAATACCTGACTTTTCTGGAGAATTAAACTCCAGATAATGATTACCTCAGTCTTGTTAAACACTATTGTCTGTGCTGACAGTGTTAACTGTGCTATCCCTGTCACCCTCTTGAAAAGCTTGTTGACAATAACCTGTGAAAACAAACGTTCTAATTTCATAAAGTTTATGTCATCATACATATGCCATCAGTAGGCTAGATCAGGTGTTCTAGACCTGACGTATTGGGTCCAAAAGGCATTTCTGGCTTCGTAAGAAATGCCTTTTGAATACCTGTCTCATTGAAAAGGACCCAAATCATTGATCTTGTGCCAAAAGGCCCTACATGACTAAGGCTAAAAATAATACCAAATTCATGATGAGTGAGTGAGTTCTAGAAACATCCTGCAAGATACAGCACAGTTCTAAACTCTTCTTATGGTGGGAAATCACACAGAGAAGCAGCACAGCACGCTAAGACCTTCTGGCTGAATGCCAGGATGCTGTACCACCCAGAGCAAAAAAGACAGTGTGCAAGTTTTTGTATTTAAGTTGGAACATTATGATAGGAGTCTAAAAAGAAAGGGTAACAAGCAGTGCTGGACAATTTCTGGTAAGTGCATTGTGAAAATCCTAATGATGAGAACAGCAAAAACCTCTTTTTTAAAAAGGTAAGAGATCAAAGTGGAATTTGTCCTTAACAACTAGTAGTGCTTGATGTTTCTTTCTTTTCTAATCTATGTCATGCTCCCTGAATGGACTACAGTAAGGCTACCAAGGCAGCAGAAGGCCCAGGCTATAATGGTAAAAAATAATGGAAATGTGTATAAACTGAGTGCAATTCTTTCCCTGGTAAATCTTCCCAGTTACCAGGCATCAAAAGTATCACAAAAATCAGTGAATTTGAATTTCCGTGTCTGTATAGGTCACTGCATGTTAACCATCTTTTAAAGAAATCAAAGGCAAAAAAAGACTAAAGGGCTTGCCCTATCATGCAACACACTTTGACAAAAATGGAAAAACTAAACTTCTTGCGTTCATCACATTCCTGTTCTCGGCTGCACTCATCCACTGTGAACTGAACTAAGACACTCAAGTCATTGCATTTAGGGCACTAGTAGCCACTTGTGGTCGTTACTTTCCTTATACACCAAGCTAAGAAGTATTCTCTCATGATTAATTCTCTGAATCAACAGGTTCAAATCCATCCACACATACGTGAACTTAGAAACTGTCTAAAAGAAGGGGAAAGAATGGCTTCCTATAGTTCACTTGCAACTCTGCTCCTCTTATCCCCAACATATTATAATAAAACTAGAGGTAATACAGAAAACGGGGAAGAATGATCAAAAGGATGGAATGGCTCCATGAAAAAAGCAGGATTGAGAAGGGGTAGGGAAAAGCACTCCAAAAATCACTGTGGGGTAAGGGAGAGGTGTCAAGAAACTTCAGTTTTCCAAAAAAAAAAAAAAAGTAGGGTTTCAGGGGGCAAAGTCCCACCAAAGAAAAGGGGAACCTTCAGTCTGCGCTGTTAAGCAGTGGAACTCCTTGGTGCGGGATGCTGAGGATGCAGAAGGTGTAGCTGTAACAAAGGCAAGCTGAAGGCAGAAAAATCCTGCAGTACTTCCAGAAAAATAGAACCACTGGTACTCTAACTCTTATACTGTTTCTTCATCTATCATGTATGTGAAAAAAAAATTGTGAGGTACAAATGAGTATTATTCTGCTGAAAACTCAGAATAAATCTTTGTTGCTGAAGACAAAAACAGATTACTGTAAAATTATGTGTATATGTGTGTCTGCAGAGTCCTCCTGTTCCTGTTGCATGAAAAGCATTCAGTGAAATTGTGACCATGTGGATTCAGATCCCATGGACTGATTTGGTTATATGAGTTTTCCTGTCCCTGCCTAACTGGAAAGGGCTCCTGCAGTGCAAGTTCACTAAAGAACAACCATGTGACTCTAGAAACTACTTTTTAGTGTGGCAAACTGAGGCACCACATTAACAGGCACCACTCCAGTCTCAGGAGGAGAGGCTGTGTACTCAAGTCTACCTTGGAGTCCCTTAGCCTGGGGACCTTTTTGAAGCAGTGGAATAGGGATGAGGAAAAAAGATGCCCCTGCCAACAGCAACCAGACCCAAGGTACCCTCTCCTTCTTCAGCATCTTCCCCAAAACCTGTCTCTGTGTGGTGCCAGCCTCAGCAGCTTGCTCTCCCAACTCTCCACCATGCTCTCGCTGCCTCAGGAGTAGGGGTGTGACTCAATGAATGGCAGCAAATAAGAAAGTGATTTTCTGAGCACCAGACAGAATAAAAGACTAGACATTCATGTAAATTTTCAATACCACTTCAAAGCAGGGAAACTGAGACTGAAATTGATATTCAATCTTACAGTTCAAATGCTGCCTCTGTCTTTTGTGGGGATAAGTATAAATACTTGATTATAACACAGGTTAAAAAACATGATGCTAGTGTTTTGTGAAGAGCAAGAATTTGTGTCTCTATAACCTGATAGGAAAATTTGTTTTGCATGGGGTGGAGAGTTATGTCAAGACAAAATCATAGAGCACTTTGTAACAAAAAAGTGTTAAACATTCAGCATATTAAAAAATATACACTACCTATATATGACATGTATTAATTCTATTTACATATAGTATAGTCAACCATTTTAAGACAATCCACGTCTGGGCAACTCAACATTCACTTTATTAAATAAATACATACATCAATTTAATATTTTACTACTAAAGGTGTGCGTATATTTCCTATTAAAATGTCTGTGTCTGTCTTTGAATGTGTAATTAGCCCAAAGCCTGTTTTAGTCTCCACATTTAGTTGTTCAAAAGTGCGGGTTTTAATGGCAATACTTTCTTTAAAATATCTGGAAAAATAGTTTTGGAGTCCATTCCTATAGAGATTACAGAAAGTAGTTGTCTGAAGGGTAAAATTTTGCTTAAAGTGTCTTCACTTCTGCCTCTTATCTAGTAGTCACAGTTATGCCAAATGTCTTACTATTTTTTTCACCAGGGAGCAGATAATAACTCAAAAGCCTCAGCCAAAACAAACTCTGAAAAGATCTTATGAAATCATTTCTCCTTGCAAATCCATAAAAATCACCTCGGACTCCTTATCAATAGAAAGGCTTAAAGAGGGTGCAAAAGTCGTTGAATTATGATGTGCTTGTTTTAATGAAATTCCACTCCTGCTGGGATGTTCCCTGCAGATTTTCCATATTTCAGCATGGGAAAGGTTTGATGCTTTCCTGCCGGTGCCAAGAGTTAATTGAAAACATTTCAGGATAAATTCAGCTTGGGGGCCAACGCTTCCATTCCTTCATTATTCTTAACAATAATAGAGGAGTAATACAATTATTAATAGGCATGTTGTATCCTCTTAAAGTGGCAGTGTGTTTCTGAAACCGTGTCTTTCACATTTTTTTCTTAAGCAAATCTGAAACAAATGGAAGAATAGAAATCTTAGGAGAAAAGCAAGCCTGGCTGGTATATTACACTGTTCATCACTTTTCTGTTCATCGCTTTTCACCACAGTGAGTGTTTAGCTATTGTTAAATACAGGTAGTTACTTCGAGTAAATGAAAAAAAAAAAAAAATCACTAACCTAAACCAGAATTTCCTGAAGGTTTTTATGTTTAAACTCTCAGCTCTGGTGTGATACTAAATTATTTTCTTTGAAAGTATGTATATCCTCAGAGCTATTCAAGGAAATTCATAAAAGTTAAATGCAATTTTTAATAAAACTGGCATTGTTTTAAAGATTAAATCAGTTTTGAAATCACATCTCCTTCTTAGAATTTATGTTTTTAGTATAATGAATCTGAAATAATGGGGGGTTTCTTCAGAATACATTAGATTGTCTTGCTGGCCCAGGGCTACTTGTACGTTATCTCCCAAGGTAAACAGTTTATATTATAACCTTGCAAAAAATACTATTTTCATTTTCATTACTTTTCATCTGACCTACAGTCTTGACACATTCATTGCAATTTTGTCAGTATTTATGTACTCCTGATAACTGAAATGTTGAAACTTGTTAAAGTTATAAATAGTTAGGGAAAAGGTTCCAAAATAATGTTGTTTTCACTTAGCTTATTATCATCAGTGAGAACCCAGGAATCGCGACAAAAGGTTTACCATTATTCTTTCCAAATTTTATGCAAAGTCCTGAATACATTTTTATCTCTTCACACTACTCCTCCCACAACAGACAACATGAAATGTAAAGTAGCTGTAATTGTTTGCAGAACTATTTTGCCATAAAGCTTGCCAGCTGAAGGATCACAAAAATAGTCCAAACAAACAGAAGTTAAAGGATTCCCATAGACTACAATGAGTCAAGGCTGTATTTGTACCATTTCAAAAGGCTGTATCTGACTTACTGGAGTTATCCCCATTTTTTAGCAGAAGTCCTGCCAGCAAAAGTCTGTGATGCGTTCCCTGCCCGTTTTGGCAGCAGACATGATGTTTAGAACTGTCCTAGTGTAGACTATTCCCCAGACAGAGCTAAGGTAGTTTAACCAGTTTTCTGCACCCTGTCTTAATCTCCTCACACAGAAGGACAGCAGGGGTAAAAGGGATTAAGGCTGGAACACTTTTCCTAGCAGCAGTGCGCAGCTGATGTAACATGCCAGGAGGCAACAGAAAGGCAGGTGTAGTTTAAAGCTGTTTTTATATCCTAGTGTGAGGTAGGGCCCAAGTAGAATCAAGGCCAGGTTTAGGAACAATTTCTGCCTCAGCTATCCCTACAGAAAAACAGGAATACCTGGTGAGTCTGAGCTACAGATGTGCAACCGCCTCCCTTGATTTGCACGGCAGAGCACTGAGACCATGCTGGGCTTCAAATCTGGGCTGAAAGAGCGTCACCACACAACGCTACCACTTGTTCTCATAAATTTAGAAAATTTTCCCTACCAAACTGTTTGAGAAAATCAAATTTGCTCTCATGAATATAAAAAAGGCAGACTTCAGCTAGCTTGTACATAGGGCTTACAGGACAGGATGCTTCTTAACACAGAAGAAGCACCTGGTTGCTACAGCTCTTTTCCTTGCTTACTGCACACAGATTGGGCAAACCAGACAATATTCTGACCAAAGCATCCCAATGACCTCTGGAAATTGAATTATTTCTGAATATAATGGGAGGGATTATATTCAGACTCTACACGCAGTCAGTATGTTCTAAAATGTAGCCCAATACTGCCAAAAAATTAAACCACTCAAGGTTTGTAGAGCCCAAAAGCGGAAAGGTTTCACAGGTTCTCAGATTTCCGTATCTTTCTTACCTGCTCCTTTTCCAAACATGTCCTCTCAGCTCCAGCAATAGCTTTTGCGTAGTGACGTGTTCTTCAACACATCTAGGCACTCAGCTCTACTCACCTCAGTAGGTTGTCAGCCAATTCTCTAAGCTACACCAGGCCAAACCCAAGCGTAAGTTGCCTGTTGATTCACATAACCTGGTGTCTTCTCAACTATCATTTATCTAACCAAGTAATGTTTCACTCTAAGTACAGCAACAAAGCCATAAGCTAAATACTGACATCAGTTACCCTATTGCACACTCAGGCTACCTCTAATGGGACTCAATGATTTGGAACTACACAAACAAGACTACATTATAAAAAGGTGAGATGTTTTGGACAAGCTATTTGTCATGAATGTCCTTTCAGTCCTTTCTATACAATACACACTCATATATTGCATTTGCTTCCATGGCCTCAGCTCCTGAGATGCACGGACCAAGACACATATCTATACTTGCTTTCCCCATGTCCTTTAGACTAATTTGCAAACATATGGTATACGCCTGAAAACACTAGTATGAAAAAGAAAAGTAAGATAGCATAAGAGTTTCTGTGGACTGCTGCTTTATTTCCTGCTATAACCCACTTTTACATGACATTCAAAACGTTTTAAGGAGTTTAGAATGACACTGCAGCTCCTGAACAAAGGTAACATGGAGACCATCACTACCAAGAAGTTATCGTGACGGCACTGTCTTTCCCACATTCTAAAAACTATTTTGAGATTACACTGTCCTCTGTCAGAATGCAATAGGATTTCAGAAGACATGCAAGTCATCATGCTAAAACTACGATAGCTCTTCCTTAACTGCTACCACTTGCCAAATTAGAAGGCGGCTTAGCACCATTGCCAGTGGATGACAGGAAATTGTAGTGCTTGTATTTGTTCTGTTTAAACCATCTAACCTGATATATTTTTTAAACATTGAAAGCTACATAAGCCAAATATACGCTCACACCATAGAATAGTAGGTGATTGCATTATTTTAGCATAAGACATTGTAAGCAGATGTGTCTTGATTTCTGTATTAAAAGAGGACATCTAGCAAGCTATGTTTATTTCCATGACTATGTGTAGTTTGTGACTGCTCAGAGCACTGTAATCTCTCAGATAGTACTATGTTAAAAACACAGACTGTGTCTGCACTGTCTATATTTATGTGTAGGCATACTTACACGGGAGAAGATTCAGTTGTCTTGTACTTCTATTGTTTTGAGACGGCAAGATACTGTGGCGATGAGTGCCAAAGACATGTTTATAAACAAGTATTTCTCTCTTGGAAAGGAAAGACAGGTCCCTTCTGCACTTTCAGTTTCCTCCAAATTCTCTTTACAGTCCTGTCCTTCCCTTTTCCAATCAAACTGCCCGTTTCCCAATTCAGAAGTGTTACCATCAGGCAGATGCTTTCTTTTTCCTCATTGTAATCCCTTACATTTCAGTATTTCCCTCATATTATACTTTCTCTCTCTATCGTCCCCAAGTCCTGGATTAAATTATATGTTTTGGTCTCTACTTTCCCCCTAAACTTCCATTGATCTCTTCCCAACTGTTTTCCACCCTCCCTGGCCTTGTGGGCGTGTGTATGTAAGAGCTAGCTCTTCTCCCCAAACTCCCTGCATCACCATCTCCATCGACACGCACCATATTTATCCCTGAGCCTGATCTCACTCTAGATCTACCCAAAGAACATCTCAGATTTCCCATTGTCATGTCAACATCAAAATCACAGAATTATAGAAAGTTATTTAGATGGGACCTCTGGAAATCATCTACTCCCATCCTCTGCTAGATGCTGTATTCCAGCCAACACTAGATGAAGTCAGCTGTGGCTCTTGCTAGCCAAGTCTTGAAAACCTCTAAGGATGGAGGTGACAGAGCACTACTCCTCCTGGAGAAGTTCTTCCTAATGCTCAGTCTGAACCTCTCAGTCAGAGTTTGTGCCTGCTGCACCTTATCATACCTTCTAACACTACCAAGAGTCTGGCTCTGTAGTCTTTACAAGTCCCCTTCCAGTGGCTATAGGCTGCTGTTAGATTACCGGTAGCCTCCAGCCATCCTGGCAGCCTTCCACTAGCCCCTCCAGTTTCTCAATATTCTTCTTGCAGTTGAGGGAGGAGTTGTCTCAAAACTGGGCACAGGGTTCAAAGTGCAGTGTCATGAACCCCGAGAACATGGGGATGATAATGTNCAGTTTCTCAATATTCTTCTTGCAGTTGAGGGAGGAGTTGTCTCAAAACTGGGCACAGGGTTCAAAGTGCAGTGTCATGAACACCGAGAACATGGGGATGATAATGTCCTTCTCTAGCTTCTAGAGATGGGAAAACAATCCTCTCTGAAGACGAGTATTCATCTTACTCATTTGGAGTATTCCACACTACTTTTCCTTTCCTGGCCCTGCCAACATTACTGAAGCCAGTTACCTTTCTTTGCCTCCCTTTGTTATTTTCAATCTGTGTCTCAGCTAACATCCTGATAATTTTTTGTAGCTTCTTTCTCCTTATTAGCAAGTACACAATCTGTTCATTCTCCAAACCTTCTGTATACAATGGTCATCTCCTTTGCTCACTTTTTCTTGCTCTCACTCATTCAAAATACGGCTTTTGAAAGGGAATCTTTCTTTACACAGCCATGTCTTTGCTCTGTATCACTTTAATAATGTATTTCTGGGTTGCCTGCAACTCACACTTCACCTTCTGACCCATCCTACTGAACCTCAGTCCATCTATTTCCTTAGTCCAGTGTGTTTCTCCTTCCCCTCTGTGATATATGTCCAAGGTACAGTATTAGCACTGTGTCACCGTGTGTTTTCCAAAATACCTCTTCATGCACATTCACCTTCTACTATAATACCTACTTGGCTCATAATAAATTCACTAAAAGAACTTTTTTTAAAAAAGAGGGGTTTTGTCAATGGCTATTTTGATTTTGGGCACCAAAAGTGATCACTAGCAGCAGCTGCATAAATCATCCCTCTTTATTGTTTTATTTTTATGTCCTTCAGTTACATTTGCACCGCTTGAGTTTTGGAGGTAAATATCCAAAATATTAGCTGAAAGCTTCCTCAGAAAGCAAATCTTTCCCACATCCTTCCCTGCAGTTCCTCTTTAAGAGGTGTCAGCATGGCTGAGAGAATGAAGTGGCTCCACATTGTTTGCCTGAACTATTATGTGTTTAACATTTCCATAACAAAAGTGCCACTCGACTTCTCCCCGATTAATGCAGCTCGAGGGCTCTTGTCCTCCTTTAATAAAACATTGTTGAAATCATTTATTTAGAGCCCCTGGTTACTAGTGGGAGAATGACCATCTTTGTGCCAAAATATAGTGTATACAGTCCACTATTTTGTAGTAGATCATTCTGTTATTTAAGAAATTGATTAAATGGATGTCTTAGAAAGTATTTATGCTAATAGCGCATTACTTATGTCATTCAGACAGTCAATGTGAGCTTTTTTCAACTGTCTACCACAGCCAATGCCTCAAGTGAAATACAGTAACTTTCGAGTTTACTGCTTAGAAATCTGTATCACAGATTTTAAATCTGACAAAGCACTGCTCTTCCCATCTGAAAATGTTTTCTGTTGCAAGACTGCTTTTCCTGAGGACCTGCAATGGGTATGTTATCTCAGGCAGTGTGGCAGTGTGTGATGTTATTACTGGGGACAGGAACAAAATCAATTGAAGGTCTGAATTTGTTTTAGTGAGATTGAAGATGCAATGCAACTCAGTCACTCATGCACTGTTTTCCATGACTCAGACGGTGATGATTTTGTGTTCCACAATATAATTTTTATATGTGCACGTCAGCTATTTTGGAGTTCCTCTCATCATCCTCCCGTGTACTCAAAAGACAAAAAAACCCCCCCAAAACAAACCAAAAAACCAAACCAAAAAGCAAGATTTGCATTGCGTTGAGGTGGAATTTCTTGTTCTGCACCTGCAGAGTTCCCTGCAGCCACCTTTGCAGCCCTACCATATATAAGTGCTACAGATGCATACCTGCAGAGAGAGGTCTGGTACACCAACAGCTCTTAAGAGGAGTGGAGAGGAAATTGTAACTAAAATCCATCATGCTTTCCAATGTGACCGTGAAAGACTTGACCAAACCAGAGCTTTGCTCTCCCTCATTGTAAGGCTTCGTTTCATAACAATTTTGAAAGTTATGTATGCCTGCCTGTATACATTGGTGTATATTGTTAAAAATAAACAGAGACCTTATGTTATGTCCATTGTGATTGCATACAAAAGCTTTGCTGTGTGCTTGGGTGATCAGTGAAGCTTGAATCTCCCTCTATTTACTGTATGGTCACTGTCAGTTCAATGAACTGCCTCCTTGTTCTCCACCATTGTCCCACACTCCCTTAAACATTTGTCACTGAAGTGCCTCCAAAGACAAATAAACTGTCACCAAGAATTCAAACCTGGTAACTGGGAATGAAAAGGGAGCAGAACCTACTGGATTATTTTACATGAAATGGTGGAGAGTTCCTTCTCCTCCCTGCCCAGAAGAGATTGGCTGGACAGGACCTTGGCAAGGAGCACTTTCAAATATCCAGACAAACAAGAGACCTTCCGTTCCTGTGGAAAATCTCCCTCTATCAGGGAACGTGAAGTCTTTTCCTTGCTTAAAGCTGTCCTTGCTACATCCCTTGACATTTCAAGAATTTCCATTTGTCTCAAAATGAAGCAAAAGAAATACGGTTTTGATGGACATCAACATCTGCACCAGCTTTATAGGCTGGGACACATACCAATACAGGAAGCCATTCCTCCTGGAAATTGTGCTTACTCTGACAACACAACAAAACCCACGGAGTTATCTCCTTATGGGGAGGATCTCACAGGACAGAATTAGTTCAGCTGTATTTATTGTACAATTATTTAAAACAATCCACTTTCTGTGGGGAAGGAAGCATTCAGAAGAGTCCTCCCTGCCTAGTGGTGCTCAGTGATGATTTATTCCAGGCAGATGCTTTTGACAGGAGCCTGTAAAATCAAGTCTTGTGTTTATTGTAGCAGTTAATTATCAATTCTCTTCTAGTGCTAACGTCTTTACTCCTAACTGAAGAAAAATAAAGGCTTTTAACTGGGACTTAATTTTTCATCAACAAGGAGTTAAACGGTCCTTGTGGGTGCTGTTGACAAACTGAAAATATGTTTCTGAGCATACCCCGAAGAACTGGAGAAAATATTTAAGCTCACCCCCAAGCAACTGTGAACTCAGCACTTTGTAAAGAAAGCTGACTCTATTTACAAGTCTCACCCAACTACTCTGTCCTCTTCCTGAAGAAAAGTTTCCAGCTTTGTTTTAACAATAAGCTTACTCAACCGTTCAGATGACTTTAAAAATGAACGTCAGATCACAGCCACACACCATACTCACACACTTGTTTGGTATCACAACTATTTGGGGGTTCGTTTATGCATGTGCATGTGTGCCTGTGTGCATTTATTGCTGGGCAACCTAATTAAATTCACATCCTAAAGAAATAGTAGAATAATCTGTCGTTGAAATAACTGATCCAGAAGCAGTGATTTCTAATTTTGTTGATTTATACAACAGACAAATGTGGATTTGCCCTCTGTCGAGATCTGGTGAGATGAAAAAGACACTATTTTGCTAATCTGTCGCCCCCTCAGTCAAAGTTTATTTGTGGTAGCTTTTAAACTTCTGACTCGCCTTCCGATCACGGCATTTAAAACGAAAAGCTTTAAATAAACACCATGAATAGAAGATAAATAAACTTCCCCCCCCCTCTTTTTTCCTTTTTTTTTTTTTTTGTGAGTGCCTAGCTTGACGCAGTCCAAACTCAAATCCCCAAAGGACTGAGCTCTTTCTTTTGTGTTAATGTTTAAAAGATTTTCCAATGCTGGAGTTTATTCCTACTGCAAACATTTCTATTTACAGGGTCAAGTGTATCAAGCACTCAACACAGCTTAAGAGTGTAATTATTTATCTAAGGGCGTTTGAGTGTAGATCAGTAGCTCTGGCAGCAAACCAGGCTTCAGCACGATGCAAAGGAACTCCAAAGAGCAATATTACAAGATCTAGTAATTGCTGATCCCTCCAGTGTGTTTACTTCTGCATTCTTCATTGTGGGAGAAGGCAGGCTGAATGGCAAACTTCCATGCGTTTTGTTGCAGCCCCCTTCATGCGTTCGGCACTCCCCGCACGAAGCCTTGCTCAAAACACTTGCCACCTGTGTGTGATATATTTCTCACCATTTACTTGTTTGCATGCCCAGGAGCATTTCTAAGAGTGTCAGTGAGAGCAACATGCCTCCACTTCACCAAGAAAGTGCAGCACGCTAGTAATTCCACGTACATACAAGAGCAGCGTCCTTGAATCGCTTTGCTCTCTTCTGTCACTGGCAAGTTACCATGCCAATGCATTATAAAATCAACCACTCTTTTAAAGTAGTACTTTCAAAGCTGTATTTACTTCTTGCACGTAATTATTCATTAAAGTCAGAATAGCAGTAATTTACATCTATGTAAAGTATTACAGGCAGACATTTTTGTTTATTGTTTTTGGTTTGTTACTCTGTGGTTCACTCCCCTTCCCCCCTCCAACCTCGGGTGCTGAGAGTTCAAGTGTCCCTGGAAAACAATTTCACTACATCCATTACTTAAAGCTCTTTCTTTACTAATTTACACTTGTAGAAAATACAAAAAGCCGTACATATTTAAAACACAGGCCTTGTTTATGCCTCCTATAAAAAATACAATGTTTAAGGCAGCTCAGAAATGCGTTTACACAATTCTACAACGTTCATAAAGTCTCTCCAAATAAGAAAGTTAACTTCCAATCTATAAAATACACTGTACATTTGACATTCTAGACAATACTTCACTGAATTGCTGAGTTGCTGGTATCCCCTTAAGCATAAAATGAAATCTGTACCTTTCCAGAAAAGAATAGCAAATGCAATTATCTGGCAAATAGGATGTGGATTTAAAACATTTATTTTTTTTTAAATAAATTATCCCCAAAGCATACAATTTATAAAATTCTATATACAAAGAGGAGCAACTGGTAACAAATCCCAGTTTTAAATACAATTTTAATATAAAGATTTACCAGAGGTCAGCACCCTGATACGACGAGAGGCAATATAACTTTTCAGGATATTTGTACATACATGTCCTCGAGTATAAAAGTGTCTTTCAAAGATGGCAGTGCAGAGCTCTTTTTAAACAAAAGTTGCATTGTTCAGTATATCCAACAACTCTGAAAAAAAAAATCTATTTTTTTTTTTTATGTCGCTAGGTTAAAGAGGAAGAGATGGTTGCCGGCACGCTTTTGTTACAGGGAAGATGTGTGTGCAAGAGGGAGTGCTGTAAACCACAGAATTTATTCAGTCTGCTATTTCCTTAAATTTAATTAAAGGCAGATGCGCCGTAACCCCCTTTCGGGCACCACTGCATCACAAAGAGCGAGACTTGGAGAACGATAATCAAGGTGTCGGCTAACCAGTACGGCAACAGCTTTGGCACCAAGTCTGGGTAGCTCACCTCTTTCTAACCTTCATGTCAAAACGCTCAAAACACCCCACTGCCCGCTCCTGGTTTGGGACGGGGC
>VZSC01009906.1:164188-203123 GCA_013398225.1 Steatornis caripensis | reverse complement strand
CGTGGATCGGCGTGCTGCTTGTGCGGGGATGTTGCTCTTAAACCGGCCCTGCGCCTCACAGGGAGGTGGAAAAATAAAAAAAAGGTCTCTAGCCTGAGTGGCGTGTGTACCCAAAGTTGCTGCTGATTTAAGTGAGGGCAGAACTGCTTCCCGAAATGTAGGGAGGATCAGGCTCAAATTGGGACCGACTTTTCTTACTGAAATCTAAACAGAGCTCCTGGCTTCGGTGTGTTCGTATACGCAGGGACAGCAAAGCTAACCCTTTATCAGTAGCGTACTGCGACCGTGTGAGTACTGCTTTGCTATGCCTTCAGTATTGGAACTTTCCACTTAGCGCATCCCCCACGGATTTAAACTCATCCGGCTCAGCGTCTTGCTTGAGGTTTTTGTGCTCAGGTCTAAGAAACTGATTTAACGAGGATGCCTGTTGACAGGAACGCGGTAGATCTCAGTGTAGTTCTCTGATACTTTATTAAGATCTGCCAACTATCGAAAAGTTGTTTAAAGTCTGTTAGTGAAGAGGGTGAAATGTATTTTCATTTAAAGCAAAATACCTTGCTGACGTCCTGCCTTCCTGTTACACTCGGTTCGCTTTGCTTTGCTTATGAGGAAGTAGACATAAAAATATCAATACTAAGACATAACGAGAGGTGCATAACAAAATGAAGTAGTGGTGCATTTACCCGTTGCCATTCGTTTCAGTGCTACCTTAATTCCAGAGCAACATCGTCTCCAACCACAAGAGGCATCGGTATCTGCTGCCTGTCAAAACTGGCGCTTTTTTCATCCTGAGACTATCAACTCCATCTGTCACAAAAATTAGACTAAATCTATTTTCCAGAAACTCGGGGATCTTGGGGTCCTACGCGGTGTGGACTGATGTCCGTCTGAAAGCGCACAGACGGTAGAATGGCGGTGTGATGTGGCTGGGAGTCAGCATGATTGATGTGTTGAGAAGTATTTGTAGGATTTGCTCCATTGTCATCAGTTTTACAAGTTGCTTGTGTTTCTCCTTCAGTGCAGTTTTGCCTCTTCTGGTGCAAAAATTGTGTTCGTTGTGTTTTTAAATCCCTGAAAATTGCATTCAGAAACTCTGCCTTCATCCACATAGTTTAGAGCAGTTTATTTTAATTATTGTTTAACAGTGTTATTAAAAATGCCAGATACCATTCAGGCAGAGTGCAGTAAATACACATTGCTATCTACACTGGGCTCATTCATGCATTGCTTTGTGGCCCTATTCAGTGATGGTTAACAGTTACTGGTGGAAGTCAGCTAGTTTGGGGTGGGTGAGTTGGAGATGACATCACGGACACCGTACAAAGTGTTGATGCACTGCCTGATTGCTTGGGAAACCGGTCCACATCGGTGCAGCAGGATAGAACAGGGCCTGGATGTCAGGATGTTCCAGGTGTAGAGAGTCTGAGAGAAGGGATTGCAACGGGGTAGGATCGCGCCTTGGCACGGGACAGGGGCCTCCTGATCTTCCCTAGCATGGGGAATGGCTGGCTATCTGTCCCAGTGGGACTGCCTTCTGCGGACAGCTGTGGGATGAGCTCTGCCCCCTCCCATCTCCTGCCTTCATCTGCAAAATCCATCCAGCTCGGCTGTCCTTCATTTCTGGACCAGAAAGCAGGCTGTTTGCTTTGTGAGGAATGGCAGCAGCTGAACTTCGGACCTCCCAGGAGGGGGAGTAGAGGAGCCTTCACTGCCAGCCTTGCATCCTTGCGTGGCTCGGAAGAGGCTGCTGTGATGCTGCCTGAGCAGGAGGAGGATCAGTGCGTCGTCCCACTAGTGCTGACAGGCATTCCTGGCCAGGACAGCGTTCACTTTGCCTGCTGGTCTGAAAGGCAGGGCATGACATGAAGCATTGCATCATTCATAGGCAGAGGTTTTCACATACATTTTTCAGTTAAAGAAAAGCAAGTTTCATACAGTACTAATGATAATGGAGATGTTGACTTTGAAGTTTGGTATTTGGGTTTATCTTTGGTATCATGTAACTGACAAAAATCCTAACTGAAAATACCCGGGCTCTTCACTTCCCGCACATCTTAACCATGTAGAATATGATATCTACATCCAGGATTATATGTCCGTTGTGAATAAATTAACTTCTTAAAATGGTTTAAAACATACCAGTCTGTCTTTATCTAATAAGCATTTGGATTCTGTCTGTATTTGTAACTGCCACTTTGGGTAAGGACTTTGGTACTCACTGTGCTCTGTCTGAGGAAGGAAATACTTTCTTGTGTGGAACTAAATCTAGGGAAGTAACCCTCTGGCCCCTCTTATTCAATGCAGGTTTGCTAACAACAGAAATGGTATTGTCAAAGTCAGCTTTTCGTTTTTCAGTGTAGCTCTAAAAGTAACGAGGAAGGCACTCTTGCTCTTTTTCACAAAGCACCGTAGAGGAAAATACGTCCCATGACTGTACAGTAAAATAAGTGTAGCTTTCTGAATTCCCACATTTGCTACGTTTTCTGTTTGCCATCCTTTCCTGTCTTAGCAATGAATTTTATTCCTTACACCAGCTCCCCAAATTATTAGAGTATGTCTTCCATCACTAGGGGTCATTTGAGGAGCCAGGAAAGCCAGTATGTATCTGATCTGGATTTACTGGAAAGGCTCCTGGGCACGTTTTGTTTAATCCTGATGTCTTTTCCCCCTTTTTATTTCACACCCTTTCCTAATGGAAGTCCTTTCCAACTCGTGTTTTCTTTAGTTCTTTCTCTGACCTACTTTACATTGAGAGTGTTTAGAAAATAAGAACATCAGGTAGACACAAAAACAGGTGACCTTAAAATTTAGCGCTTCGCATTCAGATGTAATTAAAAATACATGGCCTTTATATGTGGTTAATTCCTCTCAAATGATTTCTAAGCACATTTCTTCTCTTTGATTATATTGCTTTTTCTACATTTCAAGAGATTTACAACTGCTATTAAAAATGTCTGGCAGGAGTCATGTGAATTAATTAGCTGATAGAATTTCAGTTTGTGCATCCAGTAATATCTTAGTATGTGCCTGATGGAGATGCACACTGAGAGAGCAGTTTTTCTTCTTGAAGAAGGGATTGAATTCTCTACTAATAGAGGATTTCACCTGACAGTGAAAGGTAGCCTCGTAGCGAACTCTGTCAGTAGTTTTCAGAACCTTGGCGTTATGGTGCATGGGGGTCATGGGAGGCAGTGAAAGTCCTACTCATACACCAACATTCATCCTGTAGAAATGGACCAGTAGGGTGTCGCTCACAGTAGCCTGCACAGATGACTGAATATGGACATGTGCATACTGCTGAGTTCTTGGATTTGATGTATCCTCAGAGACCCATACATAATAACTTCTGCACTCTAAAGTTACAAAAGAAAAACCGTGTGACTTAACCAGATTCCCAACACAAACTAGGGGAGGGGTGTGGAAGGAGGGGATGAATATAATGCTTTCTCAAGTGGTGTCTGTTTCAATGGTGAAGTAAGGGCAAGTGAAGGCATCTAAATTAGGTTCTTGCTCCACATCTGGAGTAGTTTATCTTTTTATTGACTGTGCAGGGCTGTTTGGGAGATTGCTGTCCTAAATTAGCCGCCTAAACTAGGTGTGAATACTCCCCAAAGTAGTTGTTTATTCTCTAGAATGTGCAGACGTTTCTAGTGTGAGCATCCCATCTCTCTCTTGCTTTAGTCAGAAGGAAAAATAATGAACAGGGAGGATAGTAAATAATTGTATTGATCAACAGTCACCCCATTGCGTTGAAGCTTGTAGCTGATGAGACTACTGCACTTCGTGCATTAGGGTTAGTTAGACATTGTTAGGTAGGCTATCCATTTTTAAGGTTATCTTTGCCAATGTAAAGTCTTGTGAACGTTATTTGGGGCATCCAACATCTGGCCTTCAAGCCAATTATTTTGAATTGATTCACCTACATATAATCTAGGATTGATCCTTTCTGGAACAGGTTGCACATGTCCGCTTGCACACCAGTCAGCCTGGGGCTCCTGCTGACACCCTGTGATACTTTATAGCCCATTTCTACTCAATGCATGCTGCAGACTGCCCATGTGATTTGTTTATAGCATGGTTCTTGAGACTATGTGTTGCATGCTCTGGGGTGTGATTTGGGAACATGTGGGCGGGCAAAGCATGCTGATGTAGCATTGGAGGACTGTGTGGGGACTGTGTATGATCAACTTTGTTGACTTGAGTGTGCTAGGTGTGGAGGTGCTCCCTGGTTGCCTCCCAGAAGAAAGCCTGGGAATGAAATAACATGTTGCTGTATGGAACTGGAGTGTCTCAATCTGTGAGCAACTGACTGTACTTCAATTTCTGAGGTGTTATGGGAGCAGGGAATAAAAAGAAGTGCAGATAGTCTTGTCTTATTACAGGAAGGGGGCAGACATATAAAGAGAACTTGGAGTGGGCTTGTTTGGAAGAATTGGAAGCAGGTTATCATTAGTAATTTTGGAATAATAATGACTTGGGTCCTGCAAATACAGTGCTGTAACAATTAACTGCGTACACAGAATCAGAGAATGGTTTCGGTTGGAAGGAACATTTAAAGATCATCTAGTCCAAACCCCTGCAGTGAGCAGGGACATCTTCAACTGGATCAGGTTGCTCAGAGCCACAGCCAACCTGACCTTGAATGTTTCCAGGGATAGGGTATCTAGCAGCTCTCTGGGCAACCTGTTCCAGTGTTTCACCACCCTCGTTGTAAAAATTTCTTCCTTATTTCCAGTCTAAATCTACCCTCTTTTAGTTTAAAACCATTACGCCTTGTCCTATTGTAACAGGTCCTACTAAAAAGTTTGTCCCCATCTTTCTTATAGGCCCCCTTTAAGTATTGAAAGGCCACAATAGTGTCTCCCCAGAGTTCTGCTCCAGGCTGAACAGCCCCAACCCTCTGAGCTTTTCCTCACAGGAGACATGCTCAAGCCCTCTGATCATTTTTGTGGCCATCCTCTGGACTTGCTCCAACAGGTCCATGTCTTTCCTGTGCTGAGGAGTCCAGAGCTGGACGCAGTACTCCAGGTGGAGTCTCAACAGGGCATAGTGTAGGGGGAGAATCACCTACATTGACTTGCTGGCCATGCTTCTTTTAATGCAGCCCAGGATATGGTTGGCTTTCTGGGCTGCAGGTGCATGTTGCCGGCTCATGTCGGTTTAATCTAGCCCCAAGTCTTTCTCCACAGGCCTGCTCTCAATCCTTGCATCCCCAGCCTGTATTGATACCAGGGGTTGCCCTGACCCAGGTGCAGAACCTCGCACTTGACCGTGTTGAACCTCATAAGATTCACATGGACTCACTTCTCAAGCTTGTCCAGGTCCCTCAGGATGGCATGCCATCCCTCAGGTCAGCTGCACCACTCAGCTTGGTGTCATCTGTAAAGTTGCTGAGAGTGCACTTGATCCCATTGTCTGTATGTCATTGATGAAGACATTAAACAGTACTGGTCCCAATACAGGCCCCTGAGGGACACCACTCATCACTGCTCTCCATCTGGACATTGAGCCATTGATCTCTGCCCTCTGGATGTGATCACCAAGCCAATTCCTTATCCACTGAACTGTCCGTCCTTCAAAGCGGTATCTCTCCAATTAGAGAGAAAGATGTTGTAGGGAGCTGTGTCAAAGGCTTTACCAAAGTCCAGATAGGCAACATCCATAGCATTTCCCTTGTCCACTGATGTAGTCACTCCATGACAGAAGTCCACTAGGCTGGTCAGGCAGGACTTGCCCTTGGTGAAGCCATGCTGGCTGTCTCTAGTCACCTCCCTGTCCTCCATGTGCCTTCACATAGCTTCTAGGAGGATCTGTTCCATGATCTTCCCGGGTGCAGAGGTGAGACTGACAGGTTGGTAGTTCCCAGGGTCCTCTTTTCTGTCCTTTTTAAAAACAGGTGCAACATTTCTATTTTTCCAGTCACGGGGGACTTCACTTGACTGCCATGACTTTTCAAATATCACAGAGAGGGGCTTGGCAACTACACCAGCCAGTTCCCTCAGGAGCCTGGGATGCATCTTGTCAGGCCTCATAGACTTATGTATGTTCAGGTTCCTCAGATGGTCACAAACGTGATCTTCTCGTACAGTGGGAGGGACTTTGCTCCCCCAGTCTCTGCTTTGAGGTCCATCTTGGAGAGGCTGGAGAGGATACACAAACTTGCCTTAAATACGTTTTTAATTCAGTGTATCTTTTTTTTTTTAATATGCCTTTTCTTATTTCTTACTTAAAAATTGAGTAGTGTCCTTGTAAAGTTGGAGATTGTTATTTATATATGAAATAGTAAGTATCATTGAGAGTATTTACCCAGTGCATCCAGTACAGTAAATATGGAAATGTTGCACAATACTTTGCTGGACTTCTGCTTTTTTGAACTCGGTTCCAATCTAAACTACAAACTAGACCACACATGCTGTTAAATCTAAGAACAGAGTAGGACTCCAACCCTTTTTTGGTCCTAACAAAGGCAAAAGTAATTGTGAAGGCAACACACTTCTGTCACCTGTTAAGCCAGTTAGATAAAGGTTTGAAATAACCGTGTTCTACAAAGATAAATGTAAACCACACATGCTGTTGATATGTCAAACCCATTTCAACTATCACAGTATTATGGGAGTTTATTGTTGGGCATGTCAACATACACACACACACAAAAGCAGTTATATGTTTTTTGTTTGGTTGTTGCTTTTGATTTGTTGATTTTTTCAAAATTTTCAGATTTTGCAAATATTTACAACCAGATATTCCCTGAAGCTGCTAATAGGTTTGTGTTTCATTTTCTGTGTGTGCTTCTTTGAAATTCATATAATACAAGTTTGCAAGAAATTGGAAATTCCGGGTTTCCCTGTATGAGAAGCATGAAGAAATGAGTAGCTTTGTGGGTAAGCAGAGTTCCACTCTATATAGTCTGAAGGACAAAAATAAGAGCAGCAGTTTCATTTTTGTGGTTTCAGATTACACCAACACAAATGTAACATGTACTCTGGAAGAGGAATACCTAATTTGGTCTCATACTTCTTCTACTCCCAAATTCAATTTCTGTGTTAGAATTTGAAGATGGCTGCATTGAAACATGCCATTCAAAAGCATATCCCCAATCTGTTCAATTTAGTAGGTACTCTTGATGTACCCTGTGATGATACTTGCCTAAGGCCTTGTTTGCACACAAAAGTAGCTGCGGTTAAAATAAAACAGTCTTTCAAAACAATTTGACTAAAGTCATAAAAATCTAATTCAACATAAATTTGGAGTTAGTAAACCGATTTTGGGTGTGTTTCAATAGGTCTCTTTAAGCACAGCTGGCTTCATATCCTTGAGAAATGCTGATGTCTTTATTGAGTTGACCTGCTATAAAAGAGTGTCAGACTTGTTTATTACACCTTCTTAGAAGAGTTTCATTCTTTCAATGTACTAAACCAAAATGTGTATAGACTAAATAGTATGCTAAACATGAAGTAGGCATGCAAACATTTCAGAGTCCTGACCCAGATTACCAAATTCAAATAAATCAGTGTTACTCAATAAATAAACTAATTTAAGTGTGCTCGGGCAAGGAATTGCTCTGATTTAACAGCTCCCTTTAGTTCGTTTGTTCATTTGCTCGAAATACCAGAGGATAAGAATGAATTAAGATGGATTTTTATATGGAGGGGTATGGCTTGGATAATTAACAGATTTTATGACAAGAACAGCAGCTACATTCATGCAGGTACATGCACCTTTCTTCCTACACTTCACCTAAAATTAAAAGATGCCAAAGCAGTTAGTGGAGTTCCGCTCCATTCCTCTACTGCGCCTTTAGCTGTGGTATCTGAATGCCAGGATGAAAGAAGAATGTCTTTGTGTCTTAAAAGTTTAATTTGCAAAAGTGATGAATGATTCAGTTACTTCCATATTAGGGGCGCAGTCTGAGACATTTCCAGACAGCCCGATTTTCAGTGTGTTGAATGCCTAACCTTTGAAAATCAGATTTTCTAGATTAACGTTCAGAAAGGAATAATTCACAGTCACAGATAGCTTTGAAAACGTATCTCCTTTCTACAACGAACAAAAACTAAGAGCTTCAGAAATGATGGCAAAACACAGTCAGTCATAAACTTGTCACTGTGCCAATAATAAGCATTAAAATATTGAAATGGGAGATCTTGATAACAACACCGCATAATAAGTGTGGTTTTCTTTTCAGGTGAAATACTGTGTTCAGGGCTTTGATTCATCAAAATACACTGAGCCACCAGCCATTCTCAGACATGTTGCAAATGAGTATTTTGTTCTTCCTCACAAAGTAATGAGTAATCATCCTCCGTGTGCATTGTGGTGGTGAGTTACACTGTCATCTTTCTGCTTGCCTGAGGCAGCTGCTCTTTTCAAAGTTCCCCAAAAGGAATGGATCAGATCATCAGGGAGATGATTGTAAAGATGAGACTAAAGCCGGTACTTTTGGGAAAGTGGTTAGCAACAGTGGTGCTTGGGAGATTTCCCAAACTCTGGGAACTGAGTTGTACGCTGGCATCATGCTGCTTTCTGGAGCCAGACCTAATATCCGTGGCTGGATAGCCCAAACATGTCCAGAAGCTTACGGATATTAGACATTAGAGATGGAAAAGAGGTTTTGGAACATTCTCCATCCCTCTTGCAAGATTATGCAGTCAGTGTGAGATTAGTCACTGTGTTAAATTTTCCAGTGGTTTATTTTGGCCTATTTTTAAATGTCCTAAGTGATAAGTTAAGGGATTTCTACCACTTTCTTTCAATAGATTTCTTTGTTTGGAAACATCTCTTACAACTGATGCAAATTTTTACAGCCTTTAAATACCATTGTGCATAGCTATATTTCATTTTCCCACCCAGATGATTTTCTATCAGTGTTAATTCCTGTGGTATTCATAAGATTAATTATTAGAGTAATTATTGGATAATTAATTATTCATGATACTCATGCCAATTCAGTTAATTATGCTGCAGGTGAAGCTGCTGTTTGCGTAGCATTGTCTAGTTGCTTTTATCTGATGTGTTAGCATTCAGACCTTAAATAGAGCTAAACCAGACTAGGTTTAGGTTTTAGTATAACACCATCACAAATATTCTTGTAAAATCCAATCAATAGCACTTACATTTCCTTCATTCTCTTCTTCCATTGGTTTTATACATTCACCCCACAAATCTATTTAGTACCTGTTTCTTCCTTTTGTTCACAGTCTTTACCCTGTTCTGGATACCCTGCTTGTGCTGTGGGCCACAAACTGTAATATGAAGGCTTAGAAATAGTGGAAACGATATTCCCTAAATTAGGAGAAAAAATAGCCTTACAAATTTATACCCTGTCCTTACCTTCCACATTTGGCATTTGCTTCTTTAATTTAGCTGTAAAAAAGAGAAAGTTCCCTCTTCTTTGCTCTTCTTAAGGTCCAAGTCGGATTTGTTCCAGTAACGGTCTAAGTTCACAGAATACTTGCTTTCATTGTAGTTGTTTCATACCAGTGGGAAGATGCTATAGAGATGAGGTTTTGCAATACATTCACGGTACATCTTTTGGGATTGCAAAGCTAGCCCTGCTTGAAATTTCTTTAAAATACTCTGTTTTCAAAGGGTATGTGTACTTCATAGTTGTTTTTAACCTAAATTTAACCTGAGTTATATAACTGCTGTAGACATCATTTTTTGACAGGGAAGGGGGATCATTAACTGACTGGTTGCTTTGAGTTAGTTGGGCCTTACGATTTCCAGCATGTTATTTCTCCTCAACTGAAATGAATTCTCATACACTGAAAAGCATATCTGATGGGGATATTCTGACATTATTGAAAGGTAGTGAGTTTCTTCAAGGTGAGATCAAAGGATCATGCATGAATGTGTGTAGTGCCAATGTCTTTTACCTTTTTTTTCACCATTCTTTATTCCGTTGCAGAATGGTTGCCCCTTTGTGATAACATCTTTGTAATTATTTTCCCTATGCCTCCATTTTTTTCCTTACATTTTTCTCTCTCAGGCCCTTTCTCAATTGCATTTTTTTTCCAGTCCCTTCTGACATTTATGAAAAAAAAAAGCAGAGGAGAGGTCCACTATTTGACCACATTTATTGATACTGCTGTGGCCTCTCTGGTTGCCTTTTACCAACTTTCTTAACTGAATTTCACTTCACAAAATTATCTGTCAAAGGCAAAGCACTGTACAAACTCAGACCTAAATGTATTTCAGTGAGAATCTGCATCAGGATCATTTGTGTGGCCATCCTGGAATCTTTGGATTTGGGAACCTTCCACAGCGAAGGAGTTACTACCTGGTGAAAAATTGCAGCCTGAATGGCACACTGCAAATATTCAAGGCTTACAGCTCAGCTTAGAGCAGACAGTTCAGTCCAAGCCATTATCTGAATGAATTCACATAAAGTGTTTAGTGAATTATTAAAGAATGTGACAAAATATGTTTGCTTGTATGTCTTTTGAGACCAGAAAATGGGGCAAAAACTGTCAAGCAAGAAACTTGTTGTGAACTGTTCAGGCAGTATTAGTCTTCTTTTAGGTGGAATGTGACCCTGCTAACCCTGAAGTGTGAGTTAGACCTTTGATGTTCAAGGGGATTCAGAATTAGGCAGACAGAGTTCATCCAGCCTCAGACGGTAGTATGTGACTGGTGGAAACTCTTCCTTTTAGTCAAACCAGGCCCAGTTTGTAACCAAACTTGAAACTGAGGACTAGATCTAGTAGGAATCTTTAAATATCTGGGCAAGAGATGACAAGACATCTGTTCCTTAAAAAATATAAAAAAAAAAATTATGAAGACAGGAAGGAAAGAAAATGAAGGCGAAACAGTAGAGAGAACAGGGAAGAGAAATCGCTCTTTTCTCCTGTCTTCTTGCATGTTTTTGAATAAATAATTAGCATATATTGAACTATCAATGTCATCATTATCACGTTAGCATCTACTGTGCTGAAACATTTAGCAAGGAAAAAAATACTTTTGTCTTTCACGTGTTTTGATTTGACAGCTCAGCAAAAGAGAAGCAGGGTTTTTTTTCAGAAAACATGAATGTTGTAAGGAAAATGTCCTGATCACGGGTGAAAAGCATCATAATTTTTCTCCAGTTTCGTCCTTTTAGACTCAGTGTAATCCCAGTAATGTTCACATCTGCAGGATGTCTCTGGATGTGAGAATTTCCATTGGATAGGTTCAGCTATGTAATAAGTAAGTTAATTGTGCTCAGACTGCACACCTGAAAAGGCACAGGAAGAATACAAGTTACACTTCTTTTGAAACAAGTAGGCATTTATGGTCTTTGTGGATGAAAATTGCCCCTGTGCAAATAGCCAGAAAAAAGCCCTGTGTATCCTCTTGCCAGAACTTCAACTTACGTGCTTAAAACTTGGCAGATTTAAGGGAGTGTCTGTCTATATGGTCCATCTATGTCAGGAAAGATTTTTAGGCAGGGAACTGGTCTTTGTCCCTAAGGAATTCTGATGGAAATGGGTTTTGTTCATGGAACATGCCCTGGAAACAGTGGGAATGGGGAAACTCTTCTCCGCACTGGCAACGTGGTGAAAACCCAATTGCAGTTGTGTCGTAGCTGTTAGAACCATTGATACCAATTACATCAGCAAGCACTGTCTTGCAATTTGAGTTGATATTTCCTCAGGAATGTAAAGCCATTCGTCGTGTCCCTGCAAGTGTTCTTGGTTGTTCCCCCCACGTGTAGCACTGGATTATTTTTGTCTGCCATAGAACTTTCTACTGGAACGCATTAAACAAAGCTAAGCACAGTAAATGAAAGTTATGAAAACTGCTTTGTATTTAACAAAACTACAAATGTATGATTTTCCCCCCCTCCCGAAAAAATTCATATTATTGAACTGTAGTGTTGTTTAGGAGGAAACAGCTTCCCTCTTTATTCAGCTAAGAGGTAGCATACAAGGTCATTTGTTTAGAAATAGGGTAATTTCCTGTACTTTACTAAATCTTGTTTTGTAAAGCTAGAAAAACAGAAATATCAAAAACTGTATGATATATAACGCATACTGTGTTTTCTGAACCTTGGAAAGAATAGTTCTTTCAGTGCCCTTTCCTTACTCTCAACCCTAACTCATCTATTACCCACTGCTACTCTTATCAGATGGCTTCTCTGTGGAATGAGCTAGCCCTGTTTCAGGAACTAATTCTTGTGCTGGATAAGGTCAAGTGGAATAAGTTTTTGGTGACAAAATTTTAATCTTTCTTTGTTGTAAATCATGAGAAAGTGTACTGATTTTCATCAGTGAGAATCTTTAATAGGACCCCAGGTCTCCAGTGATGGCTTTGTAATGTCACAAATCATCCCTAATCCACTTTTGAGGTCACAGAGAAAGTACCCTATGTCTGGTTCTGTTCTGACATTGTTTCTTTCCAACTTTGTGCTTTATATAATTATAACAGAATAACATGCTTTGGGCATCTTTCATTTTTTGGCCTGTGAGAGGCTAATAAACCATTAGGGGTATTTTACAACATAGCGAGTGCTATGTTGCAATGTTTCATTAGCCAGAAATCCACAAGTCTCCTTCAGGAATTCCAGATGCCAGACTGAAGGTATTTTTGCAGCTGTTGTATAGCAGCTCATGAAAATCGTGTTCCCTTTAAAGAAAAAAAAAAAGACCGTTTTATGTATCAGTCCTTTTGACGGTCCTCTGTAAAGCAAGAAGACGACTCATCTCTGTTACAGCTGAGTGCTGTGCATTTTATCCATATGCCTGTGGATAGTTCAAATATCATCTGTCTTGTAAAATACTTTTGCTATAGAATTGTAGGAAGTGAACGTCTTTGAATAGGATATAACATGCTCCAAAATGCTTTGAGTGGCGGTTCACTTAATAAAATATCGCCTGCAGCAATGCTATCTTCTGACTATTATATGGTGTTTCATGAGTTGACTTTTAAAATGAATTCCCTGCCATCTTTATGTACCGGAGAACATCTTGAAAAAATCAAGCTACAAATAGTGACTGTTTTCTAAAGGTCAAAGATATTGTAAGGGAAAAAAAAAAAGTCTTTTCTGAAAAGAAATATTCAGGAAGCCCTGAATATTTATATACTGATATCATCTTTAGACCTCCAGGGTGTTTCAGAGTACAGACAGCTACAGTTTTTAATAAAAATGTTTTCCAAACCAAATTTCATTTCTCATTTCAGATATATAAAAAAAGATTAGTTTCCTGAGTCATACTGCTTTGTTTGAGATTTAACAGTTAATGTTTGGTCCTTTTCCAAAACAATTTTCTGTCCTTTTTAAAAGTGCTAAGGCTTGGAGTATAGAACTTCCAACGACTGTTTGGAAAAACGTATGCTAAAGACTTGCCTACAAGGTAGTGGAAAGAGATGGATGGTTCATTTGAAATGACCTCCATTTACATGACAATATTTTAGCGTGTATTAGCTAGTGAGATAATGCACATTCTATACTGCCGTTTTAAAATTGCAGTTGGTTTACTTGGTTTTAAGACAGTGGGCAGATGTCTGTGTTTGTCCATCTGCTCTGAGTGCTCTTTTGGCAGTCTTCCATTTTTCATCCTTACCAGGATGCACCAGCATCTACTGTTCTTTTCATGGTGATGAGACACCATCTACCTGTTTAAGTGCTAGTCCTGCTCAGGGTCAGTCCATTTACATCTGTGTACTATATCACTGTACCATGTTTTCTACACCTGCCCTGAGACATAAAGAGGAACTGCCTCTGCTTGCCATCTGGGAAGTGAAGGATCAGGAAATCCTTGAAATTAAATATTGCCATGAACATAGTTAACAGACTGTGGCAGTCATCAGACAGTCTGTTGAGTGCAATGGGAAAGGACATCTTCTTCTTTATGAAGAGTACAAAGGCAAGGTAGAAGATGAAGGAGCAAAGAATATGAAGTCTTTGAATGACATCCAGTGCAGAGAGATGCAGATACAACCTGATCTTGGCCTTCAGTAACCTAAGCATTGGCAAGCCATGTGAGATAGGGTATGAGACAATATAGCAATGGAGTGATAATGAACACTTCACAGGCAGCAGCCTCACAGCCCATCTTCCCACATCAGAATGGTTCTCCTCTAACCAGCAGTCAGATACTGGACTTGCAAATGGAAGCAGCCATATGTTTCTGCATGGCCACAGGAGAGTCACCCCTGTGCTCACCGGGTGGACTGTGCACAGTGGCTTGGTAGCTGGCACAGGAGCTGGCTTGCACAACCAAGGTGTGTGGTAGCCACCATGTAGGTGCAGCTGCTGTCATCATGGAATGAAGCATTTTATCTGTGTTGGCTGGACACAATGGCATCCAAAAAGATGTGGGTTCTGGGATGTCGTAAATTGTGGAGGATTTGTGAGTTTGAACCCTGTCCCACACGATCAGTTGTTGTCTGTCTTCTACATTGTCCATAGTAACTGGCCAGGCAAGACCCAAGTAATGCGGAGCGCCATAGCAGGAGATAGGGGTATTGAATACACAATCTGATAGCTGAGGGCTGAGTACAAAGGTAGAAGAAGAGATGGTTGCCTTGTGCCTGTAGTTACATAAGTATCTTACCACCTAGTATGGAGTAGTTAGGGTGACCAAGACAGCTGGTAAATGTGACCTAGACAAGCTCCACATGAACCACATGTACAAGCACCATGGCCCCAGCAAAACAGAGACTGTGTAGCTTCATGAAGTGGGAATGTGTATGTAAGGGAAGAGAGAAAACATCATCTGCAAACACTGGACATGTGAGCTCCTCTTCAGGGGTGCTGCAGTTTGCGCAGTCCCCAAGGAGCACAGGTTAGTGGAATTCTATTTCCATGAGTTCCAGACTTTGTGCACACCTACGCAGGTGTATAGAAAAACTGATATTTTGGGTAGCACTCAGATGTGGAACTGGGAGCAGTGGGAGAAAATTAGGAAAGAAAAGATATTCTTACTTTGGAGAAAATCAGTAGAGGGTGACAGAAGCTTTGTTATTTCTGTGTTTCAATCCTAGACTAGGCAAAACCAGAGAATATGTGGCAGGGAGAAAGGCTCAGTTTCAAAAAGGTGGGCAATGAGTTGGCTGTTTGCATTTTGGCCAAAAAAGAATGGGACTGGAAAAGTTTTTTACACACCTTGTCACTTTTTCCAGGGCATTTATTGAACTTGGGTTTGAAAAGAAGCAGTGGAAAAGAAATATTTCATTTATCAAAGAGAGTCCATGCAACAAATTAACCTTGAAGGAAGAAGGCTCTCTCTGCCTTGAAGCAGATTGGCTGCAGAGAGATTTGCACAAAGAATTCCTGGGTGGGTTCTTCAGCCTGGCAGTGAGGAAACAAAGCAGTGAAGAAATGCCAAACCCTCCTGTCTGTCCTTCTGAACAAAGAAGTGATGTAAAAGGAGAGCTCGTGCTAGATGAAATCCTGGGTGCTGCTGACTTAGGTTCTCATAAAGTGAGGCTCGACTGTAACATTCCAGATCTACGCACAGACTTGGCAGACAAAAATCACAGCATAAATTGTGACTCCTGAAGACAAATTTATGAGTGCAATGAAACTTCATGTTCTCTCTCTCAGAGATGAGATGAGAGAGAGAGAGAGACCAGTGAAGGAAAGGGAGGAGGAGGGTTACTTGCAGTGTTTTAGTTTGATACCTCTATCCTGTCCTACTTGTCAGTCTTCGGTTCCCCAGCCCCTGGCTTCAGAGCTCCTCAGCCACTTTCCTTTTCATTCTTCTCCAATCATTCCAAGATCTACCATGCCCTCCATACTCTCTTTCAACTTGCACAGCCTGTGCCACTCTCACTTTCTCATTGTATTTCTTTGTATACAGCACACTCATTAAAGAATAGATGTACCATACATGCCATGTCAGTGTCTTCTTTTGCAGCCCTTGCTTCTCTTCTGTCACACAGATTAAAATCTGTGTTCTGTCACACAGATTAAAAATTTCCTAAAGAAGTTGTTCTGTTGTATTGTTTTTTCTCCACATGGTCTGGAGCAACATGTCAGTGTGAGACGTGAAAATAATGCAGGAAAAGAATGACAAGCCATAATAATAAGCTCTGATTAAACAGACACAGATCACAGTCTGGGCAAAGCTGGAATCTGGTGTTCTACTTAGCATCTATCTCATGTCCCACATTTCATAGGCAGATGTGTTAACTACACCTACAGTTTCTGTATGTTTCCCATCATAAGGCCCCTTCTTACAGTTGCTGCTGTTTGCCAAATTGTTTTAACTGTGCAGACTGAAGGTCTTCCGTTCTGGGTATCTACTTCAGATTGAATTTAGAGAGTCTTTAGAGGAAATAAAGTATGCTATTCATTTTGTTTTTTCAGTTGGCTCTTCAATCCTATAATTTGAATTAAGCCTTTGAATTTTGTGGCAAATAAAGAAGAAAGCATGTCGCCCTCATGCCAGAATGTGCCCTTTGCTTACTTGTGTTGGGTGAGAAAAACACTCCTCACATATTTGGCGATGTGTTGTTTTGTTTTTAAATAATTCAGCAGAAACTTAAGAATTAAGCAGATGCTTTTGCCTCATAGTCCTTCTCTGCTGAGCATGGTCCACAGTAAACCAGCAGGCACTCCATACAAGTTTTTTTTCTCAATTTGTTCTTTTGAGTCTTTCTTTAGCTCCTTTAAGTAGGGAGCTGCAGTAAAAGAAGGGCTAGTTTCCTGATTAGATGTCCTCAGATGAGTGCTTCTTCAGTAATTAGATCGTTTCTCTACATCTGCTGCGCAACCATTTGAGTCAGTCTCTTCTTGTATAGCCATTAGCGACATATTTTCCTGCCCTTCCAGGGAACAGATCTGCAGACAGGTTTGCAGAATGGCTGAGAGCTCACAGGAGTGAGTGAGGCTGTTTGCAGGTGCCCCATATGTGCAGTATGCGATCAGGTTCTAGGTATGCCAAAAAATCAAATGCTAGCAACTTGTTTTTGACAAGTCTGGCATTCATTTTTCGGTACTTCATGCTCCCAGGCTGCAGAGTGGGAATAGAGAGCACTGAACCTGCAAGCGGTCTAACAAATGCATAGTGAGAGCATCTGTACAGCAGCCAGGAGGGAGTGCATACTTGTGCATGAGGTGCAGATCTTATATACGTCATGTCAAATAAGTTCCAGGCCCATGTGAGAAATGGGCAGCCCAAAAGAAATAAAGAATAGCCATTTGCTTACGGAATGAAGCACAGCTTGGATGAGTCAGAGGGATGTTTGTGTGGCTGTGTGGTAACTTACACATAATATGGATTGGACAAATGTCATTATGATTAGGAAATCTTGCAGCTTCTCATTCCTAATTCTTGAGAGCTTGACTTTCCAGCCTGAACCATCTTTTGGCATAGATGTTTAAGTATGTAGAAGAAGACGTACAGTCTGTGGCAGCTCAGTTTCATTAGCATAAGTTTAGGATTTGCTGTTCCTGCCATATGTGTTAGATAAAAACTCTTCTAAAATACTTTTGAACTTTGAAAAACATTTTCAGGAGACTGTTCCTTATGTCTCTTTGCCTGTTTATCAACTTGCCTTGACTGCCACAAGGAAGAGAAAAATTAAAACTAGTACATTTAGAACATACCTAAAAATATTTAAGATCATTTCCATGAATAAAAATTCACCGTCTTAAAGCCCAACATCTCAGACTCTCTACATTTCAGTGAGTTGATCTGATGGGAATCTGCTAAAGTTCTTCCTGTTTCATTGACTAGGACAATATGCATATACTTTGTGGCTTTAAAACCAGGACAAATTCATAATTTTCAGAATTAATCTTGCCTGTCCTGGACCTCATCAAGGTAAAATTTCTGAGGAAATTCTACTTCTTTGGTGGGGGGAGGGAGGAAATACTTCCATGGCAGGTTGGCTTTAAAATATAAATGGTGCTGTTTGAAGCTGCTTAAGAGCCAGGAATGCCAGACTGAACTGGGGAGACAGATTAATGGGCAGATGACACAATCACAGTTACGTGATAAATTGCTTGGTTATTTCTGTATAAAATGCCCTGCAGTACAATATGTCACATGATTATCACACACATACGCATAGGCAGATGTCTTGGGGCAGATCCTCGGCAAGTATAAATTTACCAAGCTTCCCTGAAGTCCCTTTAAGTCCTATAGCTTGCCCATTTTGTACCAATTAAGGACTTGCCCCTTTGTCTCCGTCTATGTTCACTAAGCTGCAGACCAAACTGATGATTATTCGTTTTAGTAAGTGTTGCAAGTTTCTGGCTCTTATTTACTAATGAAAAAAAGTGTTCTAACATGAAACTGGGCTTAGATCCCAGTTTTCAGTCATACTCTCCATTAAAAGATGAAGGATGTGGCATACATCACCTGAGAAGCATAAATCAAATAGTAATAGTGCTGTTGTTTTCCTAAAGAACTCAGGGAAGGACTTAATTGCGTTCACATCTCCTACTGCATCTGGCCTGGTGTCCTGAGTCAGTTGTATTAAGATTGAGAAATCCTTACCAGGGATACAACACACACAATGGTTGCAGTCACTGATGTAATACTGGCGCCAGTAAGCTTTATTTTATTTAAAAAAATACTACTTTCCATGTACTTTAAAATACTATAGACATAAAATATTTTTTAAAAAAACAGAAGCTCTGTCTGTGTAATTTGATGCTGAGCCTTAGCAAAACAGGCAAAGTTCCAAATATTTTTCCCTGCTCAAATGGTTTAAAATATGTTTCCAAGGGTGATTTGGCTGGAGAGGCGACCACTGGGGAATTACAAGCTGAAAAGTTTTATTTTTTGTGAAGATCTGTATTTCTGTGAAGAAACCGCAACTGCTTTTAGGGCTGGCCACAAGCCAGAAGTAAGGTATGCTCAAAAAACATTCGCTCAAGTGAAGTCTCATTAATGAAGCTGAAAGCAAAAAACATTTTTCTTAAAACTTAAAAGAACTACGCTGAGATAAACCCATTGCAAACAGAATACCTCAACTACTACGTAAGGCCCCTGTCCTGTGCAGACTTCTGCCCACATTTCCCCTACCTTGCTTCCCACTCACACCAAATTTTTACACCACTAAAATGAAGTGAGTCATCGTTCATAGGTGTTTGCCAGATTGAGGCCTCCCTTTGTACTTGATTAGTGTTTGACATATCCAGTAGGAGGTCAGATCAGCTAGAGGCATAAGGTATGCATAATTTTGCATTGCCAGGGGAAGTTAAATTTACAAGCTTGTTATATTCATAGCCAAATGTTACTTTTGGCAAAAAGAATGTTTACAATGTTGTTGTTTGGACAAATTACAACTATTTTTTCTTCAGGGCCTGGTCCACGCATCCCTGGAAGGCAGAGAAGACTGTCACTGCTTTCCAGAGTGGAGGCCCTCTTTCTGCCTGCCTGTGGACGTGTAACAGCCATTTGACATTTTGGAGTCCTCGGCTCTTGCGAAGCCTGTGAGCAACCCATTTGGGAGGCACTTGGGCTGCCTTCTCTGCATGCCAGTTTGCATCTACACTGTTTGTTTCTGTGCCTGGGCTAAGGCCTTGGCAGAACTAGGCACATCAGTCTCATCTGTGTGCTAGGGCTCCTTCTCTGTAAGCTTCATCTACTTGCTGTGCTGGATGTGTTTTCCTAATATGCCCAAATCTAGACAGCAGAGCATATCACCTTGTTCTCATTATAAAAAACATTACAAACCAGAGCAGCACTTGCATCCCATATGTGCCCAGCGGGACCTCAGCTTGGAGCACATGGTGATCACTGACAATCAGTTTCAGAGGAGAACATTTCTGGTCATTCTTGCTCGGAAATATTCCCACGGTTGCGGTCAGGCCTTTTTCACAACAGCCTGGTGGTTAAAGAGTTTGCCCAGGAGCTGGGAGACAGAAGCATGCACCTCTGTTGATTGTTTCTCTGCCCTCATTACTCTGGCATTCCTCTCTACGTGATGGTACAGCTTCAACAGGGAAGGTGGGAATGACCTCTCCAGAAACACCTGGTAGCACATGTTTTCTTGGTAGGTCAGAACTGCAAGATTTTTGTCCAGTGTGGTTTCAGAGACCTGACAGCCCATCACCTCCCTTCTTGGCTGGTTGCTCCTGCCAATATGCTGTCACAAAAAGAAGGGAACCCACTAGAAATAGCCTTGTTATTTTTGAAGTCCCAATTAGTTTGTGCCTCAGTGTATGGCCTCTGCGCGTTTAGACTAGGTGAATGTGCATGTTGATCTGGGATATCTAAGAGGTGTGAATGTGTTTGAGCACCCATTTGCTATCACCACTTCCCATGGAGTAGTCTGCTGTCCACCTGCTCAGCCTCAGGGTCTCTTGAACCTCTCTTTGAAGACATCCACCTTTTTCTCGACCAGAATGGGAGTTTATATGCTGCATTCTGAATTATGCAGCACTCACTTGGGAGCATGTGCTTAACTTTTAGAAGTCATTAATCCCTAAATTGCAAGCACTGCGCCCTTTCCCTGGATCTCTCTCCAAACAAGAGGTGCTTTCATTTTGCCACCTCTCCATTTACTTCCTCCTTAATCATATTTCAGGAAATAGCTACTTTGTGTGGCTCGCTCCCCTACAGTGAAGACCAAAGAGTGGACGAGAGGAAATCTAGTTAATCCTGACCAGCATAGCATTTAAGGTAATTTCGTGGCTGGCTTCAGGAGGACTCATGTCCAGCTCCCCTGCGGCCCTGAGAGCAGCTGCGTCGTGGAAGACAGCGGCAGGGAATTAGTCTTGCTTCCATGTTGTGGAGGAGTCAGTGCTCAGGGCGGATTCATACCTTCAGCAGACCAACGTTAACTCTAGTCCAGACTATTATCACTGCAGTTTTAGTGTTCAGCTAACAATGAGTTATTGCCTGGTAAAAATGGCAGGGATTATTATATAGACACTGAGCCTCAGGGAAATGGCATATGCAACTATTGCTGTACTTTGATCATAACGTCCTAAGGGTCTTGGTACACACACCAACTTCTGATTATATTTTACAGCTTTCTCTGCTCTTTTCCTCTGCCTAATTCCTTTATGAAAGAAAAGACCAGAAATATTTTTATCAGACCAAGGATAGCCACGGTATCACAATGCACATCACAGAATGTTTTGCAGAGGTGACCCATCCTTCGAACAGCTCACAAGGAAAATCTGAGATTTATCATCTGTTCAGACACTGAATACTTTTTCATGTGAAATCCTTTTATTTTGATTATCCTGAATTAGCTCCTTAAACATCTGTTTCATATTTTTGTGCTCTTTCATCATCCATTCTTTCATTAACTTTTATGATTTGTCCCAAATAATATCAGAGGACTACCTTACTGAGATTGTGTGAAAAAAACAGAAATAATTAGTAAAAAACATTTTAAAAGTCTATGTGTGCAAATATTGCCAGGGCTTCTAACTGTGATGGTGCTCTGAAGCCTGACTACTGAATAGCTGTGCTCTTGTCAGTCTAACTTATGCAAGAGCTTCTAGGATAAAGTAGGCAGTCTCTTCTCCAGAGTTATTTAATGAGCTTCTCTGTTTTCATACAACTACTGCGTAAGTCCTTACTCCTCCTCCATACTGCCATCCTCCTGCTCCACACACACAACCTCCAACCTGAACACCAGCAAGGGCACGGGGAAGCACAAGTCAAACTTCTGCACTGGCATTTCATAATCAAAGCTTACTCCCTGGAAATCCTTCTCAATTTAGACAATATCAGAAAAGGTTATGCCAAATTGTATCAAGACTCAGACACTGGAACGCAAAAATTCCTCCCCACCACTGCTAAACACAATTCAATAAACCAGAGTAAGCATGACTCCACGTTATGTCCATTTACCATAATCTTTTCAGGCTGAACAAAAGTACCAGGACTGGATTCAGATTGCTCAGTGGCACTTACTACATTAGCTCAGTGGTAATGTCTTCATGGGTTGTCAAGCGATTCTGGCAGAGATCATAATGCTAGATATTGGAGATGTCTAGCTCTACAGTGCTTGAGGGAGCAGGTCGGGAGCAGAGCACGTGCAGGATGATGCTCTTCTGAATCGGTTCCCCCAGCTGCTGTGGTCAGCAGTTGCACTTCATTGGCCCATCATGGTCATGCGATTCCTTTTTGAAAGGACCTGTATTCTTTTGGAGTGTATCTCATACTGTGGCAGAGAGGTCCATGTCTTAATTATGCACTGTGTAAAGAAGTGTACAAGGAATTTGTTTTATATCTGCTACCTGCTATGTTCACAGGTATGGTATTGTGGGAAGTAATGAACAGCCATTCTTGGCTTACTCTTTCCACAGCATCTATGACTTCATCAGTGTGCCACTCAGACATCTCTTCTTTCGATGGAAGGTGCTAGTCTGTCCAGTTTCCAGCAACTAATTCCTACTAGCAAAGTTACACAGATTAAATTAATTTTGCCTCGTAATAATTGTCTTTCAAGAATGTCTAATACCTGCTGCTTGTTATTTTGCTGTTTGGATATCTTGATAAGAAAAGAGAGGGAAGATAGAGCAGCAAAAGATTAATTAAAAATGTGTATAAATGAGGTAGAACCCCCTATGAGGCTGCTATTTTCTTACAGCAAATCAAAAAGGGCAGTTCCCCTTTTGAAGATGTGGCTGGTGTTACCCTTATGTTGTGGAAGAAAGATCATTCATCTACCTACGACTTCATGTTGCCCCAGTTGAAATTAGCTGGCATCTGAAAGTCACTGCCTGGAGCTGACTCAATTAGACAGGTAGCTCACAGCCTTTCACCGAAATTGTCATGGGCTTCATTATTAATAAAGTCCCATGCATGCATGTATTACAATTGATTACCAAATAACATATTTTCACAGATATCTCTCTGTGGGGTGGTTTGATACGCTCCTTCAAGCTCTGTAGATCTATACCAATAGCGTATAGATCAAGTTCTGTACCTCCGTACCAATGATACATAGGGGTTTTTGGCCTCTTAGTAGGGAGGTGATGCTGGCTATTAGGAGTGGGCCTTTTATTATTCTAGCTAATAACTACGTTTAGTTTTTAATTTAAAAGAATTAATTGACTGCAAATCTGGGTTGGGTTTTTTCTGGTTAATGAATGATCAAATACACAGTGAATCTTTAGGAAACAGTGGAGCTTTCCTGCTTGCTTTGTCACACATGATGCTGAGGATGAAATATGTCAACAAATCAGGTACAATCATCATCACAATTTGTTTTCCCTTTCAACATGGCAAGTACCTTAGCCCAAAGCCTGTTCTTTAGGGGGTAAACCTATTCCATGGTGTATTATGCTGGAATGTGCAATAAAAATAAATTATTTCATTTGCACAGTCTCTTAAGAAAACCACAGATGCTCAGCTGCATCAGTAAGGAAAAAACACTTGAAAACTTCAAAGCACTGTGGCAAGTTCATTCTGGCTCTCTACCCATGAAACCTAACAACTGTGTCTGCTTTATTCATTATGAAATCATTGGTTGAGTTTCTATCATGCTATAGATGCTTCTAAGGAACGGGACATTAGGGAAACTCCATATTACATCTGTGCTGAAGGTATCCTGAGGCTCTAGAGAGAGAAGAAACATTTGAATTAAAAATGTAGATCCTAAAATGTGAGAAAAAGGTATTAAAAATAATGCAATACTTAATCTTTTTACTCAATTATACTATTCAGAAAATAGAATCATAAAATCACAGAATATTTTGGGTTGGAAGGGACCTTTTAAAGTCATCTAGTCCAATGCCCCTGCAGTGAGCAGGGACATCTTCAACTAGATCAGGTTGCTCAGAGCCCCATCCAACCTGACCTTGGATGTTTCCAGAGCTAGGCCATCTACCACTCCTCTGGGCAATGTTGTTCAGTGTTTCACCACAAATAAAAAGACCATTCCTTACCTTGAAAATAATTGTAGACTGTTATATATAGGATAAAACTAATTATGTCTAAGAATGTTTATGTTTTACTTTAAAATATTTTCTGAACATTAGAAAGTTGGTTTATGTGTTTGTTTTCTTGAAGACACTGCCTTCCTTACAGCTACAGAAAAACATTTGAGACCCCTTATGAGGATAAAAATTTGAAGTGTACCTGAATGAAGGAGCCAACCAAAATGAGCTGGGCAATAAAAGTTACAATTTCACAAGTAATTTCTGTGCTTCCACATGCAAGTACATGCTCAGCAGTTACAAGGAGTGCCTTGCAATCTATTTTTCAAAACTGTGTATATGAATTGTAAGACTGCATACCACTTCCAGACTTGATGTGGTCCATTTGGGATCCTTAGATTAGCTGCATGTCTGTGTGTGAGTGTGATTCAAGAAGCAAAGAAAAACATTTTTAAGAGGATTAAGACACTTGTGAAATTCTGAAAGTACCTGGAAGTTGAAATTTATCAAAACTGTACACTGCAGTTCATCTACAATTTAAAAGAGGACATTAGAACACACAAGAACTCAACCTTGAACACTGTAGACAACAAGAATATTTTGTACCGTTGCTTGGCAAGCACAGATTCTTCTTTTAGAAGAACATGGTAGGTATGATTGTGAAAGCTGTCATGTCTCTTCTGAAACAGTGCAGCAAACTCTCATTGCCTTCTCATTTTGAGCACCCAGAGAGACATACCCTGAAGTGTTCAAGTTACTCTGAAATCTTATGGGCAATTTCCAGAGGTAACAAATAAGTAGCATCACTGTATTTATTTTTTTACTCGCATCCACCAAAATAAATACAGAATCTTTTCAATGGATAGCATGAAAACACAAAATGTCCACGTGGAAACAGACTAAGTGTTGGCCATCAGATGACTCTGTATGTTTTTTTATTTCAACAGACTCTTGAGACATATGGCTGAGCCAGGACGCTTAGTGATACTTTCTAAATACTCCCAGCCTCTGATACTCTTTTCCATTGGTTAACTTAGATTAAATACAAGTTAAAATTCATGCCTTATTTTTGTGATTCGAAATGATTAAATAAAGTATTGTGACTGGTAAGGCAGACATGCTCTGATAAATTACAGTGTACTTTCACTAGATTAACAGTGTGTTAGCTTTGACATCAGCTGTAATATGATCCAGTATTGTGAGATGCACTTTTGGATCCTGACATTTTTATTGTTAAGCCTGGTATTTTTGCTGGACGATGATGATGATGATGATGGTGGTGATAATGACGATTATTATTATTATTATTGTTATTGTTATTATTATTAAAGACCTGAATGCATATAGGTTACGGGTCAGGATTTTTTTACAAAGTGACAATATCCAAGCTCCTTCTTGAAACCACTTTACATGCCAAATGAGGTTATGCAGAGTCTAGAAGTAAGCACAAACGTTGGTACACAAAAGGGCTTGTGTCTAGAGATGTTAGTCTGGAATTTACCTTTATGTCAACTTCCTGGTCTACTCAGACAAAAATGAACGGAATATCAGTCATGGATGGGCAAACTAAGTGTATTGCTGGTCTCTTGACACTGCACTATTTGGTTATGATGGATGTGGAGAAATTTAATCCTTCCAGAGGGAATCAGGTGGCACTGTCAGGACAAAGAGTGCAAACAGTTTTGTGCTGGAAAAAACTTTCCATTTTTGACTTTTTCTGCCAAAAATGTTACACTCTCCAGCTGTTCTGTGTTATGCACTAAATCTAGTAGAGAAAAGAATCTCGACGAAAAGGCTAAACATCGAATAGCAGTTTCTATTGGTTGGATTATGTTTAGATCACATAAAAAATGTTAAAAATCATTTCCCAGGCACTGTTAAAACATCTGCTTTATGGATTAGAAGGCTAGATGTTCAAATCCAAGTTGGGAAAAAACATTAGCCAAAAGCTGTTTTCTTTAACGGCCCTTTGCTGCAAACAAGTGAATTGAGTGTTTGTGATATCTTCCTATTATCCCAGAAGTCAGTCTGAGCAGACAGAGAAAGAAAGCAGATGTCCTACAGACTGAGACACTGTTATTTGAAGAACAATATAAGTAATCTTCAAAAAACCAATTATTTAATTTGGGGTTTCCCTTATGCCATCCCTGCGCTAAAACCAAGTGTTTTCTTTTGTCCTTTTAAATCCAGAAAGAAGAATGGAAGTGTCTGATTCTTTGACATTTGCACTTAGTTTTTAGTACCGTATATTGCTTTTCCATTAATGCAGGGAATCCCAGCATTCACCCTGGCAATCTGATGTTTCCCTGTGTGTCTCTCAGTTTCTTTACGTGTGATTTATGGGTTTCCTTTCACAATAGCACCTCGCTCTCGACCATGACTCTAAACCTCTTCAAACTATAAATGCCAATAATCTCATGACAGAAGCTGAGTACCATAGGTCCACTGGGCAGAATTTGCTCTTGATAGTGCTGCAAACTCCTGTGATTTTGGCATAAAACTTTTGATATCTGGCGTTCCTTAAAATTCCCGGATTTCTAGATGTGTTCTTACAAGAATCTGACCTTATACTCAAAAAATATGTGTTTCTATTCTTGTGGTAGCCTAGAGAAAAAACCCTCTTGAACATATGAATTAAAGTTCCCCAAATCTATTTTTTGAAATCTTGTAATTTTAAGCCCATCTCATGATTTTGGGAATGACTCACAACTTTTTTATTTCAGAAGTTCAGAGTACTGTAATGGAATGCAGAAAGCTGGTTACAGAGTGTTGACTCTTTTTGTCTTCAGTGGCTGACTTGGATAATTGGAGACAGATGAAAACATACTCTGGTCAACATTTTCAGAGCTATTTTAGGGTCAGACTTGTGAATAGAGATAGCTGAAAGCATCTTGTAGTTACTTTTTGGTAATTGGGTTTTAATTACTTGTTTGTAAAAAGAATCCTGTTGTTTCACCAAAAATATCTTTCATCTGAATGCTGAAAACTTGAACACCCAAAAGGTTTTGGGTTTTTGAGTTTTGTCTAAAGGATATCCAGGGAAAAATTCTAAAAGCAAGTGGCTAATTTTTTTAACGTGGACTATTCAGTGCTGGGTTTTCTGCAGCTGCCACGGAGGTGTTATATATCATCAATAAGAGACTGAGTAATCTAAAAAAATCTACTTCATGAAAACACCAAATATTCTCTAAGTTCTCCTAAATTTATTCTTGGGTTTCTTGTACTGTGGAAATAGTGCTGTTACATGCAAATTACAGCAGATCTGAAAATGTTTGCTGAATGTTACTAGTAAAGAACTAATTGTCCATGGATTATGCATGCTGTAATGTCTGGTGTTTTGTGTACCAACTTCAAAATGCCTAACCAAGGGTCACCACCAAAGTGAAAGTACAACATCTGACACAGATATACATGCTAATGATTGAGTATATGGAAACCCAAAATGTACATTTGACTGAATCGCCTGGACAGGATATGAATATCTGTAAATATGCAGGCTCCAAGAGACTCAGGCAGGGGGGAATCAAGTCATCACACAGACATTCATAGTACACATATACATTTTTGTCCAGTATTTGATCAGCTCTACAGTAAAATTGCTCAATATCAAATTTAGAGGTATCAATCTGCTTTAGGTATTTCACCACATCAGTTTATCCTTAGCACTCACGCAGAAATCACTTGGAATATGCTGATTGCTTTCCCTTCAACACACAAATATACTGTATCAAGTAGCTACACCAAAAAATGTATGGGACATGCACAGTGATGACCTGACTCTGCAAGGTCAAAGCCAGTATATTGCTGTAGACCTCTAAGCCTGAAGGAAACTAGCACAGAAGACAAGGAAAGCTTAGGAGGTTACAGGTATGCTGTGTTGCATGACCTAGGGTGTCGATTTGTTGGTAAGATATGTGCCTGAGGTTAATTTGCTTTTATATTTTGAGTAACGCAGATAAATTAAGACAAGAAAACATTATATACACACAGGACAAGTTAGGTGGATGCAGAGACTTTCTACTATGTAAGATTTTAGTAGTTATAATGAAATGAGACAGAGGATGTGTGATAACTTGACACTGTTTCAACTTTCGGCTTGCTTAAGCTGTTGTTCACTACTGTATCCTGGGAGTAAAAATTCACACAGCTTGCAGAACAGTGCACATGGCTTGGCCAGGGTTGAGTAAAGCTTCCAGTGTTGCTAGACTCTGAACCAAGGCAAGGCAGCATCTCAGTTTTGGGGATGTTAATCCTCAAGAGATGCAAAGACAAAAGTAATTCAATCACCTCAATACAGGCAGGACAAAGGAGGCTGTGCACCGTCTCATGCAGCTTGTTGCGTTTACATTGTAATTGAAACCAGAGAAGCCAGAGGAGGTTATTTAGCATCTGCAAAGCATCTTAGTAGATGCTTAATGAATTAAGGTAGCTTATGATTTTCAGAAAGCTGAGTATTATCACTTTAGTTGACAGCCTATGTCAAGACAGATAATTATGTTGCTGTTGACCTTCTTGTCCTTTTCTCTTTCCCTTATCCTGCTTATAGCCACGCTTTATTCTTTCCCCATTTTACCTCTTCTTCTCTTTCCTTTGCTACCCTGAGGCAGGTAGAATGAGAATCCCCATGGAAATGAGTCATGCATTGCTTCTTGTGTTTCCTCCTTCCCTGGTCTGTCTTAGTGCCTCCATCCTTCTGCTTGAATTCTGCTATTTAAATCATCCTTTGTTGGATAAAGCTCCAATATCCAGTAAAGCTCTATTTGCTGAAAAGTCTCTCTGTGATGACCATTACTGCAGTAGTTCAGTTTCTTGTAAGCAAAGATTAAGACTCTTTAAAAACACATTTTTTTTTTACAAGACAAGCTTTTTAGGAATTAAGAAAATTACTCAAATTGGTAAAAAAACTGGTGGCCAATAAAATCTAAGTTTCCTGACTTCAGTTATATGTCATGAGTAACACACCTTTCTTCTCCAATTCAATATTTTTTTTCTGTAAAAACAGAAAGCTGATTTCACATTGATTTTCAGGAGAAGATGTAGGCTACACAGGAAACATTAACATCAAAACAATATTGATTTTTTTTTATAACATCAGTTGCAAGACAGAACAGGACATCTTGATGTCTTCTTTTGGAATACACTTATTATTCTCAGATATTACTGGAGTAATTTCATTAATTAGTTCTCTTCCTACTAGGTGTTATTTAGCTGTTCTGTCTCAGTATTCATATACTGTAGTGTAGAAGTGGAGTCTAGTCACCTAATACTGCTTCTGATCCATTTTTGGACTACAGAAACTTTTTGAAGAGCAGAATATGAATTACTGGAATAATTATATTGTTCATGCTCAAATATTTTTTTTTCAAACACAGTTTATGTATAAAAGTAGTTCTGAAAGGAATGCAAATCTTCATGCTTGAACAGAAGGGATTTTCAAGTCCCAACATTTCGTAGTTACTTATTCTTTCACAGTTATTAAGAAAAACATGTGTAAAGCAAGAAAAGATGAAAAAAATAAGCTGATGATTACGGCATCAGTATCCTCCTTGAAACTGTTCATGTGCGGGTCCAGCAAATTGTATTCCCAGCGCTCATCCAGTTGACCTGCTGATAATGTGATGCTTCTGTTTTCCTGAGTTAACAAGCACAGGCAAAAATACTCCTCTGAGATCCAACTAACTAGATTTTAGTCATCTGGAAGTTAGGCGTCCTATCCAGTCAGCTCTTTTTTTGGCTCTTTGGTAAGCTGTATCTGATCTTTGGTATCTGGGGCAATGCAGAGCACATCAACATGAATAGACAATTTTGAGTATAATGACCTAATCCTTTGAGCTCTGTGCAGGTGTCTAGAAGATCCAAAATTTTCACATGACAGCCCTGAGGAGCACTTCTTTTATTGGATTCTTCCTTGGTCACACCAAGAGCAAAGTAAAAAGGTCACCAGTAATTGCATGATAAAAGCTATTAAGAAACTGCATCTGTCAGCGTGAAAGCTAGAACAGTGCATAATAAAGCTTTTTTAATTTTTCAGCTGTTGAAAGAGCTAGTCTATCTCCCAGTGGCACAGAAGAAAAGATTTCCACTGACATAGTCAGGAATTGCTCAGAGCCTGGAAGGAAACCCATCACGACGATGTGAAGGCAGCTGGAGATGGAGATAATGACAGATCTGTATGGATATGTAGAAACAACAGAAAAGTGATAAAAGAGTGGATTACAACACAATTGCTATATTGGGTAAATGTAATTTTTGTTTACAGGAAGGAAAGTTTCCTGGTTTAGTAATTAGAACAACCAAACACTTATAGATCTGTATCTCTTTCTATGAGTTACTTCTCAAATTGACAAGTACTGTCTAAATAATTTCATTATTTAGATGGGAATGACTAGATGTTCATTATTCTTTCTGTGAGGAAGACGCTCGTCTCAGTGTCCTACACACCTCATGCTTATTTCCATCTTTACCTTTCTGCATGGAACTGTTTGTTCCCTGCACCCAGACCTGGCATTTGGTGTCCAACTCCCCACTTGCTTTCTTCCTGCTTGCAAATTCTCCTGTCACTCAAAACACCCTGACTTAGCAGAAGGGACTTACTCTGTAGCTGTCTCTTCTCTCAGCTTGGATACGTCCCAGCGCAGACTGCCAAGCCCACCACCCTGGCCTTCCAGGGAGGCAGACCCAGCTCTGAAGTGACCTCTGGAAATCATATAGTCCACCCCCCCCTGCTAAAGCAGGTACCCCTAAAGCAGGTTGCACAAGAAGGCGTCCAGGTGGGTTTTGAATATCTCCAGAGGAGACTCCACAGCCTCTCTGGGCAGCCTGTGCCAGGGCTCCGTCACCCTCAAAGTAAAGTTCTTCCTCATGTTCAGGTGGAACTGCCTGTGCTGCAGTTTGTGCCTGTTGTCCCTTTTCCTGTCGCTGGGCACCACTGAAAAGAGTCTGTCCCCATCCTTTTGACACCCGCCCTTTAGATATTTATAAGCATTGATGAGATCCCCTCTCAGTCTTCTCTTCTCCAGGCTGAACAGAGCCAGGTCTCTCAGCCTTTCCTCATAGAAGAGATGCTCCAGTCCCCTCATCATCTTTGTTGCCCTCTGCTGGACTCTATCCAGTGGTTCCCTGTCTCTCTTGTACTGGGGAGCCCAGAACTGGACATAGGACTCCAGATGTGGCCTCACCAGGGCAGAGTAGAGGGGCAGGATCACCTCCCTCGACCTGCTGGCCACACTTTTCTTAATGCACCCCAGGATGCCATTGGCCCTCCTGGCCGCAAGGGCACACTGCTGGCTCATGGTGACCCTGTTGTCCACCAGCACTCCCAGGTCCTCCGCAGAGCTGCTCTCCAGCAAGTCAACCCCCAGCCTGTACTGGCACATGGCGTTGTTCCTCCCCAGGTGCAGGACCCTACACTTGCCCCTACTGAACTTCATCAGGTTCCTTTCCACCCAACTCTCCAGCCTGTCCAGGTCACGCTGAATGGCAGCACAGCCTTCTGGTGAGTCAGTTGCTCCTTCCATCTTTGTGTCATCATCAAACTTGCTGAGGGTACACTCTGTCCCTTCATCCAGGTTGTTGATGAATATGTTGAACAGGACTGGACCCAGCACTGACCCCTGAGGAACACTGCTAGTCACAGGCCTCCAACTAGATTCTGTGCCAGTGATCACAACCCGCTGAGCCCTGCCATTCAGCCAGTTCTCAATCCAGCTCACTGTCCACTCATCTAACCCACACTTCCTAAGTTTACCTATGAAGATGTTGCGCATGACAGTGTCAAAAGCCTTGCTGAAGTCGAGGTAGACAACATGCACTGCTCTCCCCTCATCTACCCAGCCAGTCATGCCATCATAGAAGGCTATCAGATTGGTCAAGCAGGAGTTTCCCTAGGTGAATCCATGTTGACCACTCCTGATAGCTGCCTTCTCCTCTACATGCTTAGGGATGACATCCAGTATGATCTGTCCCATTACCTTTCCAGGGGTAGAGGTGAGGCTGACTGGCCTGTAGTCCTGGGTCCTCCTTCTTGTCCTTTTTGAAGATTGGAGTGACATTGGCTTTCCTCCAGTTCTCAGGCATTTCTCCTGTTCTCCATGACTTTTCAAAGATAATGGAGAGTGGCTTAGCAATAACATCTGCCAGCTCCCTCAGCATTTGTAGATGCATACCATCTGGGCCCATGGATCTGTGGGTGTCCAGTTTGCCTAAGTGGTCTCTTACCCAATCCTCCCCAACTGAGGGAGTCTTCCTTTCTCCAGACTTTCTCTCTTACCTCCAGGGTCTTGGAATCCTGAGTGTCAGCCTTAGCAGTGAAGACTGAAGCAAAGAAGGCATTCAGTAACACCACCTTCTCTGTCACCAGGGCACCTGCCTCATTCAGCAGTGGGCCCACATTTTACCTAGTCTTCGCTTTGCTACTGATCTACCTGAAGAAGTCCTTCCTGTTGTCTCTGACCTCCTTTGCCAGATTTAATTCCTGAACTGGGATCAGGAGCCATCTGAAGGGGTCAGAGCATCCTATGGTACCAGCATATCTTTTAACAACAGCCTTTGACATGTTTATACAGTTTGCTAGTATTCAGATGTAGCTTCTACCATGGTGAATTTATGTGGTATATACTAAGTATACATAAAGTTACAGTGTATGTTTTCTGACATTTAAAGGGCATTTTACCATGGCAGTAAGCACTGACAGTCTGAAACGTTCATTGACGCAGAAGGCTGCCACAGATACAGCTTTTCTCAAGACGATTGTAACAAACTGGTGTTTCTTAGTTTTCAGACGTGCTTTACCTTTCAAAGGATGAGGATAAGAACCAAATATTTAACCCAGTAGCTTTCTAGCAGATGTAAGCTGGAACCATTCCAGTCCACTTTAACCCCTGGACATAATGTTTACTCACTAGACAGTCGAATGCCAGCTGTTACAACAGGCACAGCTCTGCTCCAGCACACAGCACAAGTAGGTGTATTTATACAAGTTTGAGGGATTACTTACAGACAAATAACAAACATAACATGATGCTAATAGACAGCTACACTATGGAAAGCAGAGCAAGTGAAAGGATACACATTCAAAAGAAGTCCAGAATTTGCAAAATAAAATCTACAACAGAATTTCCTATCTACTGATGAAGAAAATCATCGGGAGTACAACACAGCAGACTTTCTTTTCCAATGTGTGGCACTTTAGCCCCGCAGTGCTGTTTGAGGCAGTCATGAACCACACAAAGTGTAGAAGTGAAATTTGTTTATTCTCATTTTCCTTGGAGTCCTAAGTCATATTTCTCCTTGTAACTCTATATGATTCCAAGTGCGAAAGCAAAACATAAACCAGCATTTTTTATGAATTTCTGTGCTTCTTTCTCTCTCAGAGTCTAGCTTTGGTCCTTTTCCCGTTTCTCTCTGCCCACATCTACACAGCCACTCATCTCTCATTAGCCTGACCTTGCTCAGAGACAAGTCTACTGGGATGCCAGCCTCCTTTGCTGCTAACCCTAATCTCAATTTCCTCCTTTCCAGCAGGATGTACCTGGTTATGTACTCATCTAAAGCTACTCTGTAACCCAACAGCTTTCTGCTACTTAAGTGCTGGTAGGCTCGTCAGATTGCTCTGATTTATGGATGTGTGTAATTAATTTACATCAATAGGCTCTCCTAAGCCTTTTGAGGAGCCACATTCATCAAGCCTTTCAAAAGTTTTGGCTCTCTGACTAATCTCAGAACTATGTACTCTTTATTCCTGTGTCTGATTTAGTTACTAAAATCCCAGTTTATAGTATTTTCCTATTAATAATGTAGTTTCCTAAAGGCTAGTTGAAATACTTAAGCACTTGGAATGAAAGAAATGTCGAACTTTTGTCAAATATTTAGAATCCATTTTACAGTAGTAGAAATTACTCTGTGTCATTATTGTTGTTGGAAGTAGTCTTTCCAGGACGAAGAGAGATTTTTGACTAAAGGGATGTAATCAGAAAACACCATTGTCTTCATTCGTACCATGACTTAATTTGCGAAATATTCCTGATGACATTCACTACCTATAGGCCCGTTTGAGGCAATAGGAAGCATTGCCTAATACCCAGAGCATAGGATGGAGAGGTTTTCAGGATGCTCTTCTCATTGTCACACTTACCAGGAGTTCTTCTGTGAGCATTTCAGGCACATCATATTTGACTAGCTTCTTCTCTGATGAAATGAGGTCATGTGTAGACATCTTGTATTTCACAATTGAGTTGAAAGGGTTTACATTCATAAAGTGTTTTCAACATGAAATGTACCAAGTAAGGAAAAGTAAAGCCAGACCCACTGAATTTGTTAAGCAAACCACAAAAATGTGGTTTTCTGTGATTTTACACCTATGTTTATGGGTGAATTGTTACGCTGGGGAATAGTTAGCCCTACAAACAAATAGCAATGTTTTCACTAATGGCAAAAGGAAAACGTGAGTTTAAAAGCCATTAAACACCTGTAGGAAGAGAGTATTGAGCTGACATTGTCCCTCTAGACAGCAGAGGTCAGATGCTGCCTTGCCATACAGTCCTGTCCGTTTTGCCCGGATGTCACAGAGTAGACATTTAGGTTGATTTTTGCCCTTTCTGGTGAGATCCCTATAAGCATTTTAATGGTCTGCTCAGAAACTGCTGGCTGTGGCTTCCCCCTCTGCTCCTAGACAGTGGGGAGTGCCCATCAGAAACACAGTCATTCTGGTAATGTTTTGAAGGAAAACAGGACGGGGAAGGAATTGTCCATGAGAAATCCTGTGTGTCAGCAGTGAAACATGTCATTCCTTTGCTTGGGACCCAGTGCCATCGAGAGACAAAAATGTGCAGCTCCTGTAAAAAGGGAAGGTGATGCCGTCTGACCCCAGAACCAGCAATCGGCTGCAGTATCCTTTCAGATTTTTGCTGTGGCCAACTTTGAACGTCCAGGCTTAGGTCAGAAGGAGGTTTAAGTCCTCCTGTGATCTCACCCTCTCCAGACCCTTGCTAAAACCTTTGCAGTCGAAGGTGGGGTAAGAGTGTGAGCAGTTCCTGCTGGGGAAAGCTGGCAAGCAGATGTTAGCTCAGTGTTCCTAGGATCATGGGTATGCAGGCCCAGCTCAGCCTGGAGGATCGGGAGGCAGCAGCAGGATGGATGAGAGGGAGCAAGCCCTCCTTGTTCTAACAGCTGATTTGCCCCATCCTAGCACTGTAGAAATGCTCATATAGAAGCAAGGGTGTGGATATATTCATGGGGATGAGTTAATTTTGCAGTTAGAGCAAGGATTCAGTTTCTTCGTTAGGCCACAGGATTTTCCATCTTCCTTTTCAATATAGAATGGATTCTTCGAGAATTTCTATTCATACAGAGGTTAGAGCCAATTAATACTGAGTGCTTTAAAGAAGCATAGTACTGCTGTTTGCAGATCATCCTACAGGGTTTTGCACTCCTCGTGTCATGGTGAGGTTATGTTCTCTTTCAGTTTTCTGACAGGCTGTTTTTTTCAGGGCACATGCTAAATTTGCAGGCCAAACAGTGCCTGTATTATTATTCCCAATGCTGTGGTAAGTAATGTGAAATACTTAAAAGTGTTGACCAGTCACATAAGTGAGGGCAAGGGGCTTTAGGGTGCTGCCTGAATGAGCAATGAGCAGCTGTGTGTGTCAGGGTCCAACATTTTTTTCCCCCCATCTTCCTTTCCAGTAGTATTTTTTTATCTCAAGATATTGGGTGAGAGATGTCCTGAAGACCACCTAATTTCAGAAACTTTTGAATGAAATAGAGGCATTTCCCATGGTCTACGTTCTGCACCAGCAGGATTCAAACCCCTTTGTCAGACAGGATGAAGTCAACATCTTTGCTCCCAAATTGAAGCTTCCGTGTTCACAAAAGCATGTTTTTCAGAGATTCAGAATAAATCATTTAGCTTAGAGTTTAAAATCAGTTGTAAAGTAGGTCCTTTAAGAAATTCAGCATTCAGTATCACAAGCAAAGAGTTTTACAGGTTCTCCAAACTCATCAGAGTGTTAAAATTCATTGAAATCTTTCACAAAAGCTAGTGTGACTTTGTAATCAAGATGGTTGAGGGCCCAATAGTTCTCCCGCTGCACACTTAGCTCTTCAGTGTCCTAGTAAGAGAAAACGTCACTGTTGATTTCTCTGGTCTTAAGGACGGACACTAAAATTCAGGCACTGACATAGGGTTTACTGAACAAATAATTTTAAAAAGTGATCTCCCACATCTACATGTTGAAAAATGAAACATATTGAGAGGCAAATGGTAGATACTCAGTTTTGGGGACATTTTGTTGAACCCATGCTAGCTTAACATGCAAGTCCAACTGTAAGAGTGTGAAAAAAAAAAGTCTTTCTGCAGTACATAGGTAAACCGATCTGCTACCCACATGCTCTGCTAATACTGGCAGCTGGCCAGGGAACAGATCTCAATTAAACAGATTAGGCCAAAGAAAGCATAAATACAGAATTCAGGCAAATTACCAAAAATTGCCCTCATTCAAACATACCTCTCATTTGAAGTCTAGGTATAAGCTGCACTGAAATGTCAAAAGTACATTTGAAAGACCTTGGCAAGCTTGCACAGGATTTGATACGTGTAAAGAGGCAGCACAATATGAAGCCACTTCACTTGAACACAGGCTGGGTGTGCTTGAAATTCATCATACCGAAGCCAGCACTTGCTTTGCAGGCCTCGTTAGAATAACCAAATGATACAATGGCTTCTTTCTAAATAAACAAATGGGGCTCATAGGCTGCTAAGAATTTTTTTCAAATACTGGGGCTCAGATTTGATCAGCTGCCTCTGAGCCCAGACAGACTGCCCTCTATGCCGGCTGGCAGGAAGGAGATTTTATCTCTTGTGTGCTTAGGCCCCCATAATTGCATCTCACTCCTGCCTCCTTCAAAATAACGAGTGTATCCTCCCCGCAGTTTGCAGAACACATGCAGAGGAAATAGTAGGGCTGCAAGTTAACTGGCACAAAAATTCTAACCAGATGATGGAAAAAATGTTTGTCAAACTGAGAGCACTTGAGAGATTTTCTTCATCCAAGAGGACTGTATATAATCCAGAAAATAGCCTCCCCTGGAATCGATTGACCCTATCTTAAGAAAGCTGTTACTTGTTATTCCAGTACCATTTTGCCAAGCACTGTTTTAACGTACACAGGAAGATTCCAGGGTATAATATACCCCCTCTGTTGGCAGGCATATAGAGTATGTTTGAAAAAAAGAGGGACAAAAAGCACAAAAGCAAGAAATGACACTTTGGAGGGGGGAAAAAAGCTCATAAACCAGCATTATTTTCCGATCTTTTGTTAAACAAAAAAGGTGCTTAAAATACTTCCAGAAATGTAAGCTTGTTTTGCTGAGATTTTCCTTGAAATTACGATTTTTTTTCCCCCACTTGTCCTTCCAGCTCTGGAGCATTTATTTGAGCTCCTTCAGAAGTAGCCTGCCTCACTCAGTACTGGAACAAGTTATTTTCAGGCCAGATTTTCAGGTGAAGCATCAGTGAGTCACTAGGAACTAGAAACAGCTCATGGTGTTAGTGTTTCCCCGTCTCCAGAGGCTTTCCTAACTCGTTAACATACTCACTTTCAAAAACAACACTTATTTACCAACAGTAATTCAGCAAATATTTCTGACAAGACCAAGTAAAATTATTTTCTCAGTTGTTGAGATAAAATTACGGAGCCAAACCTGCAGACTGTATAAATAGATCTGCCTCCTTTTCAGCCCATGGACTAGCACTAATGTTCACCAACTGAGTGCTGGGCCTACATCTAAAGTTCAAAGAAAATTTCCCAGCAAAGACACATGTGAATGGAGTCCACTATGAAATACTACAGTTGGGATAAATCTTCACCATGAAATCTATGCTCAGGCTGTTGCCAAACATGCCCAAGAGGCCTTGCCTGCAGTCAGTCGGTGTCTTTGTTCACCCCAATCTGGGATATTGCCACTGGATGTTGTCCTGCCTCTGTCTTCGGTATCTTACCTATAACTTTTTGTGATAGGATATTTCATGGACAATTCTGCCCTTTCTACATGGATTCACTTAAAGAACAGAGGAGGGTCCTGTGAAGCAGAGTAACATCATTTAGAGGAAAGATGAGGCAGGGAAAAGATTCATGTTCCTTCGAAAATATAAGAGAAAGGATTTCTGTGGAGGGATCCTGAGCGATCGTCTAGTCTGTACCTTGCCTGAAGGCACGGTCAGCAATGCTCCTCGTCACTGCAGCCAGATGCTTGTTCAACTTGGTTTTAGAAACCTGCAGTAACAGTTATTTCCACACCCCCTGGTACATACTATTGCAGCGCTTCATAGCCTTCTTGGTGGAAAACATTTCCTCCAAACCACTTAATACACCCTTAGTGTAACTTAGGCTCAGTGGACATGGAAAAAAAGTGTATTCCCTTTCTGGTTATAGTTTCCTTTTACATATTTTAAGAATATATTAACTAGTGTAGCCACTTCTTCTTTATAGTTAACACTCCTACATGCTTCAGTCTTCCTTTGCAATTAGTGTTTTCTAGACTTCTGAGTATTGTCCCTCAGACTACCTATCAGTGATCTTCACCATGTCTGGACTGCAAAATCCTCTCTTCAGAGCTTCAGGGCTGTGCTGACTCGCATTTGCTATAACTCTCTGCTTGTTTTCTGCTCTACTGCTTCTTGGCCAGTCCTCTCCCATCCTGTCTTTACACAGCTGCTTCCTCATATCTCAGAAGATAAAGGAGCTGCATTTACCCATACTAAAATATGTCTTCATATTTCCTGGTCTTTATTGCAGTGATCAAGTTTACTGACCTGTGGACTAAGGAGCTGCCACAGAGCCCTATATGGGAGTTTTCCTTCTGCATTTCTTCCCTGCCCACCTTGCAGTGCCTTCAGACCTTGTGTTCCTCCTCCTTCATGTTCTGGCAACAAATGTAGTCACCTTCTGTCAGCCTCATTGTAAGGGATAAGAATTTCATGTCAGTCTCACATTACCTCTCCTGAGATAGTTATCTTCATTAAAATTCTGTCTGCGCTAACAGTGTTAGTACCTAGGTTTATAGCTTATTTATGTTTTGAGCACTGAGGAATGATTCTGCACTAACATCAGGCGACCTTATGTCCTATTTTTGTCACTAAGATCAGCAATATCTATCTTA
>VZSC01009906.1:91989-162021 GCA_013398225.1 Steatornis caripensis | reverse complement strand
CATGCTATTAAACATTAACCCCCAGTTATCCTTGTCTGAAGTTGAATTAATTCAGTTGGAATTCTCCCATAATGCTGACTCTGCTTTGCACTTGGGTGGGATGTCTTAAATTAATAGACAGGTGCATATATTCATATTTGGTTCAAAGCAGTAAGAAAATTACTATTAAGAAAAGAATAAGAAATAAACCAAAAAATATGTCACTGAACATAGGCCTGATACACCCATCTCTTGAGTACCACCTTCAGTTCTTGCTACTCCACTTCAAAAAAAAATGCTCCATTTGCAAAGGCAAAGAAAAGGGCAAAATGGCTGATGGAAGTACAAGACAAATTCCGTGAGGAAAGAGCAAAAATAGACTTGGATGAAGGGGAGATGTAACTGAGAATTTTAAAAAATCACAAGTGACAAAGAGGAAGAAAACAACAAAATGCTACTCCTTAACTCTCACCGTGAAATAACTAACCAAATTTTTCAGAAGGGAGCTTTGAAATGAACTGAAGGAAGTCCTCTTTCAAACAACTCATATTTAAATTGTTGAACTCATTGCCACAAGATGACATGGAATCCAAAGTTTTTGCATGGGTTCAGACACTGATCTAATGATTACACGAAGGTTGCTGTCAGGTGTAATGGAAGCCTCTAGCTTTGGGACTATCGTATCCTTTCACTCATTTTTCTATCAAAATTTTCTTATTGCTGGTGGGCAAACTTGTTTTAAGGGGCTGAAGCCACCATTTGCTGGACCACTTCCCAAGTGACATTATTCCACAGTTTAAAAAACAAAAAAAAACCAACCCAAAACCCCACTCAGTATGGGTGAAAAATTCCTGTCTATTATTGCTACTGTATTTTTACTGTTGTTTTCCTTCCTTTTGAAACGGAGTCATGAAACCCTACTTCATTTACAGCAGTTATGTAGTTCGTGTGGTTCCTAACTTTGAAGGTACGTCATCACAAAGGCCAAAATTTGCTGTCTGTTCCATCAACATAAAACCAGGCATGCCGCTGTTCCATGTTGCACTCTGCAACTGATTTGCTCTGCAACTATGTGAAGTTTTCTGGACCCAGATCCTTTCTTAAGTAATGGAAGGTTCAGAAGGAGGCTGGTGATTTTTCCGCAGCAGTAAAACCTCATTGTTTTTCCTCACTATTGTAAACAAGTCCCCAAAAGAAAAGAGAAAAATATTTTTCTGTAGCTTGATTTAGTTTTGCAATTAGGTGGGAGAAAAAATGTAATAGAAAGCTAATATTTGCTTGGCGTTTGCTTTCTGTTTTGGCCAAAAGAACAAATTCCTCTAGCTATTTATGAGACTTCTGATCTGTTTTCACATGCTTCTCACCAAAGAAAGCAGTCACAAAAGCTAATTGTTATTCATCATTTGTGCTATGGGGGTATCCAAAGCACAACTAAGACTAGGTACTTAACTGAAGTACCATGTGTTAGGTACCGCACAAAAAGCAGCAAGAATTGTTTCCTTGCCCAAAAGGAATGAGACTATATTTGCTTAAGCAGTTTAGAAACCCTGAGTGTTACATTTCATTCCTCTGACTTTTGGTCACATTTATAACCCTTTCTGGCTTGGTCTGTATGACTTGATCCAAAGATATGTTAAGACAACCCTCACAATGTGTATGAATGGGTAGGAAGACGGCTTTGCAAAGCGGCAAAGTGGGAAGCATTTTCTTTTTGTTTCTATGTATTTAATGAGTATGAATATGAGAAGAAAAATGACAATGAGATAATTTAGAAATAGTAAAGGAAACTTTCACCATTCTTTATGCTGATAGTATAATACTTGACATGCCCAGTGTTGCAGAGATATAATTTTGTTTCCTGAGAAATTATTATTCAGAAATAATGAGCCACATAGTGGAGAAATTGCGGTAAGCTTACAAAGTACTCTTTCTAATTTTTCTCTTTTTCTCACTCCAATATGAAGGCTTGCTTGATAATGAATCCATAGGTTTCTACTGCTTTAACCAGGTTCCTTGATGAAAGGCAAGTATGCCTCTTTCTGATGAACAAGGTAACCTCTCCTACCTTTACAGACTTGGAGACGGAGTTTTCTTTGTCCAACCCGGTTAAATTATGGCACCTTCAGCCACTCAGTGAAACTGAACCTACTTGGGAGTCTTGCAAGGGCTAGAGCATTCCTGGAGTATAGTGGCACCAGCAAAACTGATGCTGTCCTGTCTTTTTCTGTTCCGCTCAGGAAGTTAACCGCACAATAATCATGAGTTTTTGAAAATGTTCAGCAGCCTTTACAGTGATAATTTTTCCCTAAGAACACCACGCATAAGGCATATATTTAGTGAAAGAAACCTGCCCATGTCCTCCAGAGTGCTGCTGTAGCCTTCACATTTCCACAAAGGCTGCCAAGTGTCTCCCAAAATTATACAAATCGTTAATGCTGATAACATTTGCCTTCTTGAGTTACCAGTTCTGCTCATAACATCCCCATCATCTATCCCCTGGCTTGCTGCAGATTGCTGCTGCTGTCTCTTTGCATGTCTATACTTTGCCTGATTTTCAGCCTCAATATTAGCAGTTTTAGCAGATTCATTACAACAGCCGTTACATTTGATATGCTTTGGCTAAAAACCTCAGCTGCCAGACTCTAGTGAGTCCATATAGTCTCTGCTTTCACTTGTTAGGAAAAGAGTATTTGTATCCCTCATGGCTGCAGAGAAAACCATGGAAACACAAAGCAAGTGAACCTGAAAAGCTCAGAAACCACCAGGCAACTGAAAAAGGACAAAAAAAAAAAAAACGAAACAACTAACTTATTACTTTTAAGACAATATCATGGCAATTTTTTGTCCAGCCCTCCCTCATGGTTTTGGTATGCAGTACACTTAGATCTTTGAGCAGATGCTAAGTACAACTCTGTAATTATGCTACTAAAAAAAATCAGATCAGAATAAAAATCCCTCTCTCCCTTAGTGCACTGTACATTTTCTTCATCTGATGCAATCTGAGTGAGTAACATTGCAGAAAATATTGCCTAAACATAAACTATCCAGTTTCTAGCTGGCGTTCCTTTCTAGAAGAGTGGAAGAAAATGGCTGTATTACTTGCTGTTATTCACAAATTGCCAAATAGCCAGTCAAATTAAAAATAAGTTTTAAACAGCCAGACAAAGATGTCTGAGGATTTAAAAAGCACGGAAGTACATGCCAAGGGCCATAAGGTCTGGCAACCCTTGCATCCAATATTAAACAATTTTTGATTAATTTTTAATATGCTACTTTCACTTGTTTAAATAGTAATGCTGCTGACATTAAAAGTCCTGACATAACAGTATAATTTTTCAAGACAGGCTAACTTCAAAAGACTTGCTGGGAGATGATGAAAGGATGCAGCAAACTTACAAGGAGTCAGTCTCCAAATTCATCATTCAAATAAAATAATAATTGGCTCTGCAAATCTCTTTCAAGCACGAATCATTGTGCCCAAGTGCCGCACATTTATCCCAGATAGAGAGGTAGTGCTGCGTGGGGCCCCTTCACGGCTCTGCAGGTCTTGCACAAGGTAATGAAAACGCTCCCAGCAGCATCTGGTATCAGTTTCTCCTTTGCCGTGGCAAACTGCTGGTGTTATAATCAACATTCTATGCCATTTGTTTTTTTCTTCCTTTGTAGTCCTTGTGAGAGGTTTCTCTCTCATATTTTTGATTTACTGTTGGGTTATTTCTTTGTAGTTTTGTGGTAATTTCTGACAAATGGCCAAGCACTTTGAAGTTGACTCTTCAGAAATGGTTTCTTGGGGTGGGGGAAACAAAAAGACCAAAATTCTGTTGATTCTGGGTCAAGCCAAAAGAAGAATGATATGGGATTAAATACAGGGGGATGCAAGACTTCACTGGAACCTGAGGCCTTATGTATCTACTGTCTGGTCCATGAAGAAGAACACAACGTCAGTTCCAGGTATCTTAATTTTGTCAATCAGGTCAAAGGCTTTGGCTCCTGCTTTCTGGCTCTCTCAAGAAAACAAAGTGGATCAAAGTTTTGAAAGCTGACTTATAACAGGGCACCTTATAGCTTTTTCAGAGGTCTCAGGATCGCATGGCTTATCCCTCACATCTCTCTTCACTTGAGTATATGAACCTGTGAGTTCACCTGCAAATGAGCTCTGGGGTCAATGTTTTAATAGGCTGGACTCATGATCAATACATGGCTCTTCCACTTTTTGCTTCCTTTGATTTATTGTTTAAGAGCAAAGGTGTTGACAGACACCACCGCAGTACTCTATTAATATAAATACTGCCAAGTTTGTTCTCAGATCTGGAAGATCATGTGGGCGTGGTGTACTGTGTTCATTACATTAGCCTCCATTTGACCAGGAAAGGACCATCTCATACACCTATTGTAAACCATCTCAGATAGCATCAGTGACAGCCATAATGATCTCTGAAGTCCTTTTACAGTAGTCCCTGTTTAGATGTTATTGCTCTCAGAGACCTGGCAAGTTTGAAACATACCATCTTCTGCTCAAGGAAATGCTACCAGGTTCTTTACCTTATGCCTGTCTTCTCTCTTCCTGCAATAAAGAAGGCGGGGGGGGGGGGGGGGGTGGGGAAGGAAATGCCTGTGGAGTCTTTTTCATAATAATATAACTACTGAGCACCCAGAGGAATCGCCACACAGCAGGCTTCAATCAAATAAGAGGTTGTTTTTCAGACAATGCAGACTCAACCAGCAGAGAGTTAAAATGATAAACACAGAGGACAGATGAGTTGGTGGCCACTAAACAATCTCCAGTTTGGAAAGCTGCCATCTCACTGAGTCTTGGAAGCCTTGAGGCTATGACAGAGGAAGGATCACCTTGCTTCATGAGTGTTGCTTTCTAGGAAACTGAATGATAAGCTAGTGGGTCAGATGGAGCCTTCCTGTGACTCAGCGTAATTGTTATTCTGTTCTTCAATTCTTCTGCTTTTGCCAAGGCTGTAAAGCAAGACTGAATGTTTACATAGTGTTTTGTACTGTTTCTGCATGAGGGTCCTGCTTTCTGTAATTTTACACTCTTTGTCTTGGGTACGAACTTGGGTCATGAATTTTTAAAGTTGCCTGGGACATTTCAGGGGAAGAAATGCATTGAATCCCTTACAGTGCTTTCAAAACCTCCATCTAAACATTTAGGCATTAAAAACAGTTATAAATAACTTCTTGCGATCTGAAGACTTGATCTGCTTAGCAAACAGCTCTGGAGTTCAGGTGCATGCATGTCTAGGCCCAGCATTCAGACACAGTTTCTAAAATAAAGTTTCCATCAACCATTGTGTTAAACCATTCACACTGCAGACAGCCAAGGGATGTTGCTTTTCCTTGAGCAGATGTTTGGTCCACCATCACCAAACTCTGAAGCAGCGTTCGTTACAAATGGTTCAGTGTCCCTACTCCCAAACCACTCAAAGCACACCTCAGAGGCTGTCCACCCCGTGCCAGCTGCCAGCCTGCAAACAAGCAACTGTTCAGCTCCGTTGCAGCTGCTGGAGTACAAGTTAATGTTAGCTCCTTCCCCTGGGAAGGGGACTTCTCCTCCGGGCTCTGGGAATGTGCTCCTTGCTGTGGGATGAGAATGTAATAGCAGGGGTACAGAAATCTCCTTCCTTTTGGAGCTGGTGGAGGCCTTTCACATGACGGCTCATGGCAGGAATTAATACACTGAAAAGACTGCTATCTTTGCAGGACTTCTTTTTAAAGGAATAATTTAATTTCCAGTGTTCACAGCTACCTGGAACACAGCTATCCTTTGAGTCTGCCTGTAGGAACAGAGGATTTATGTAGCGTACTCAGCAATAAGAAGGGAAAGACATTGCTTTGATTGTGTTCTTGGTTTTTTTTTATTTTACAGTAGGTGACAATATGCAAGACCATATATCCTACATTCAGAGATGCAGTCACTTTCCTTGTGTTTATTTTCACACTGTATCTTCTTCAGTTTCAGTAGATGGCCAAATTTATTTATTTTCCCTTTGTTGTATGACCAATTGACCAATGTAAAATAATGAAATGCCTTTTTAGAGAACAAAAGGTAGCCTGTTTCCCACTGATAAAACAGCTATTTTAGCACCTGTAAATCTGTTTTGCATTTACTGGAAAACTTTATTCCATGCTGATAACAGGATCAGAAAATGGGCTCTGACAGCATGTTGTGATTTTACAGTATCCAGGGGTAAAACTTCAGCTAATTATGAGCACATGGCTTTCAAGAGTCATACTTTTATATTTAACTCCATAAATCTTGCTAAGTGAAATCCAAACCTATGTCTACAGCATTTGCTAATCATTAGGTTATTAATTGTTTTTGCTTCTTTATTCATACAATCTGGGAGTGTTTGGAGTTTTGCGTCTGAAGTAATGGCTGCAAAAAGATAGGAAGTACTTTTTTTCCCCCCTGTAACTTCACAGGAGGTGTTTTTGCTGAACTGCTGAAGCTAAAAAACCTGTTGGCCTCCTAAACAAAGGCCTCTGTAGAAGAGTTTTTCAGCACTGCAATTTAAATGGTGTCTAGTTTCAGCCCTGAATACCAGGGTCATAATTTTAGGCCATAGATGGCTCTCCCAGATGTCTTTGGTCAAGTTAATCACAGTTTGCCTGAAGGTTGCACTTTCAGGTAATCCATCAAGGCATAATTGTAAATCAAAACCTTCTTCCAGCTCAGTAAGTAGCATATTTTTAGTTTGTGTTAAGACTGACATTGGACAGGAACTTAAACTGGTTTAGAATATTAAGCAATATTACTGGTTGCTGTAATTTGTCACAAATACTTTTAGAAAAGTATGTTTTGGTAATTGATATCAAAAAGTTCCTTCTGGATTTTTTAAAAAAATCGTATTTTAAACTCAGGTAGGAATTACTACATGGTCTTTTTAAGTGTTCAGCCAGCAATAATACTCATTGTTTAAGCTACCCACTGCTTTACTCCACTCTAGACAGAGACAGCACATCTTGGCCTGATGGTTCGATCAGAGTGGACCTCAGATGCACATTGTTTTGATTAACTAAGCATGCAAGATTTGTGGTTGTCTATAGGAGGCCAAAACCTGAAGTGGGATGGAAACATGTCTCTGAATGGGATGAGGGAGTTGTCAGCATCCACAGACCATCCACCACCCATGTTCATGTTCATGTTCAAGGGTTACAAAGCAAAGGGAAGGGTGGGAAAAGCTGTGGACATACGGAAAAACACCGAAATCATGAGATGTCAACGAGAAATCTTCTCTGAGCCCCTCCAGTGGATTGCCCTGTTATTGCCCAGTTTTTCCTACTTTGGTCGTCTGATGACAGCAGATGTGACTTTTGGCCTGAAAAGTGAAAATCACTTTGTCTGCACATGAAGTTAGCCAGAATGAGGACTGAAAGCACCAGACATTTGATACAGCTGAGCAATGTCCCTCCACGGTTTAAGTCAAGAGCAAGGAATACTGTTATCTACTTGAAACTATGTGGGGGCACATTTTAAGTAGATGGATAGCAATTGCACAAACTGGAATGTGGCCAGGATGCTGTGACCAGTAGACTTGTGGCATATGTCATGGGTGCCTTAGTACCCAGCTATGCTGTAATCTTGGATTTGGACCTTGCTCCAAAAGGCAGGAGAAGACTGTGGTATGCCCTATTCTCACTTTCAGTAGAATATCAGGCGAGCGTGTTTTATTGATGATGTGACTCTATAGATACATACATACCTACACTGAGCACTTTTAACAAATTAATGTCAGAAGCACAGGGAGAGCTGCAGTTCCAAGACTTCAAATCCACGTTGAACTATATTCGCAGTACACACTGTCAACAGTTTCCCTGCCAAAGCCATAAACTATCTCAGCAGGATAGACTAAATACACCTCTTTACAGAGGACATGAATCTCCCCTTTGGATTTCTTAGCTATAATACAGAGGGGACAGAGGCTTAGCTGGTGTAACTTAGCATAGCTCCAGGATAGCCAGGGAAGCACCCAATTCCTATTAGCTGGTCCCCGGGAAGGCTCTTGTGAATCACATTTAATAACATCATAGCATCCAAGTTTCCATTGAATGCCAAAACCTTTCTGCTGGATATTAAAGTGACTTTTTTTTAAAAAAAATCAACAAGATACAGAAATGCAAACTTTGGATAAATTAAATTATTCGGTTTTAGACTAATTAATGCCAGTGTTTGTTTAATATCTAAATTCCATCACGTGCTGCGGGAGTGCTGAGCATTTACAGATTGGGGCAGTGAAAAACACATTCTGTATCCAAGAAAATCTGTGGTAATGCATGTTTTTCTTTTTAGTTTTTCTTTTTGTCTTTTTCTTTCTCTTTTTCTTTTCTTTTTCTTTTTCTTTTTCTTTTTCTTTTTCTTTTTCTTTTTCTTTTTCTTTCTTTTTTTCTTTCTCTTTTTCTTTTTCTTCCCCCCCCTCCCCCATCTAATCCTTGTTTTGCTCTTGGTGTTCATGGTAACAGTAACAGCTGTCGAACGTGGCTTCAGGCTGTCTGACTCCCTTGGGAGAATTTATGTGTTTTTCTACTTCCTTTCCTTATTAGGAGGCAGGAATCTGCGACACCTATTAGAACAAGTATGCATAAAGGGTAATGACTGTGCAATTTATTAGTGGTCTGTTCTCCTTCAAGCAAGCCATCAACCATGAGCACACAGTGTGTGCCAGGGATCACAGCTAAGTACAATCTTGCTGTGCAGCAGGTGGGCAGCAGCAGAGCTCAGCTACAGGGGGAAGTGTGGCAGGGGAGGTCAAATGCTGGTCTACTTAAATAAACTTCTTAATTGAATATCAGTGAAGAGAAGACAGGAGGGATGGTGAGTTTCCCTTGTTAAATGTTTAGCTTGAAGCCCTGTTGAGTTTCACTTGTTAAATGTTTAGCTTGAAGCCCTGGGTGAGGAAGGCAAATATAAGAGAGTAAGATCTTGTAATTTTGTGCCAAAGTCATTAAATTCCACCAACAGTCACAGTGCTTTTGGTGCTGCAGAGCCCTATGAGGGCTTCTCAAAGGGTGATGTGTCTGCAGAAGGCTGCCCAGTAAGAGTAAGTGAAAAAATGACGGGTCAGCATGTCCTAATAAGCAGTATAGTCATTCTAAGTTATTTCTAGCATATTAATTCTTGTTTAACAAAACTTTTCCAGAAATGAAAAGTAGGAGTTCTGATCTAGAAACTAATCATGGACAGCAATGACCAGCATTTTAAAAGAGTGGAGAAGTCAGCAGACGCCATCTCATTTTTGAAAATGAGGAACCTTGATTTATATTCCTGATACTGGAGGGGAGTGCAAAGGGTTGGATCTGCCCAAGTTTGGGAGCATTTACATCTGACCTTTATCCTGGGCCCATCTCTAATCTCACAATCCAGATCTGGCCACCGCTTAGACGTACTGTTCTTCCCAGTCCTGTGGCACATTGAGGTAGTTCAATATGCAGAAAGAGAGAATCCTGATTTTATTTAAACATGATGTGGCTTGGATACTTGTAAATATACTGGAACCCCTTGCACAAATAGATGATTTTATTGACTACTGCTCTGGCTGTGTCATCTAACAGAAGTGTGGGGGGAGGAGGAGGAAATAAAAAGCATAGATCCACATCTCCCAGAACCAGACCGATCATGTGATTGCAATATTAACAAAAACAATCAACTTCTGTAGCAAGGTTCAGTCTAACCAGACTCAATCTCTTGATCCAATAAATATCACATGCATTTTACGTCACTATGGAGTAGGAGGTGAAATAATTGCCCTGAATTGCTGACGTATAAACAAGTGCAGGCTCAAACACATTGACTCCACCAGGTAACACATATCAGTAAGAACAGCAGGACATTGCTCTTATTTTATTGGGTTAGAATATTCTACCAGCAAATCTGTACTAATTAATGTAATAATATTTTAATAAGCTTTGAGTGTTTAATTACCTGTCTCATTAGTAGGCAGCTGGATGATGTGAGTGAGAAAATCTCAAGCTAAGCTGATCTTCTTGGTCATCGTGGCATGTTGCTGCCATGCAGTCCATGTACAGGCAAAATAAGAACAGCAAGGACATTAACACCTGAAAATCCAGATCCTTTCAAATTTTTCTGGTTTTAGGAGTAGCTCTTCGGAAAATGTTGTAATTGAAACATTAATGTAAAACAGAAAAACAAGATTAAAAAATCCTGTTGAATTAAGACAAATATAAGGAATTTGGAAGGAAAGAGGATCGTGGGAAAGCCAGTGCTGACAAAAACCCAGCACGTATAGCACAGAATTTTGCCAATTTTTGCAGATTGCTCATACAACTATAATAGTCATCAGGAGCTACATGATAGGTCTTTGTTCAGGCATTCTCACTGATTAAATCTTGGTCTTTGAGCTAACAGCTAAACCTGCAGGCAACAGGGATAACGTTGTTGTTTAATCTATCTAATTAAGAGTTTGGATGCCTCAACATAGGTAAAGCAGTGAGATGCTACAGAGATGAATAAAAATGCATGCAATACAATAACAAGAATAACCGTTCTTTCTGGTAATTGGATGGAAGGAAATTATGCTGTCCCACCACGGCTTTGACCATTGGATGGTGGTAGTATGGGATTATCTTCAGAGTAACCCAGGAAGGCACTTCTAAGTCTCCATTTCTAGGACCAGTAAGGCTTAGAGTGTGCTGTCTCTGCATTAGCTCTGCACCAGACCTTGCATGTCTATGCCTGGTGTTGCTTTTGGACAGGCTGTGTACCGTAGGATGTGTGGGTCCAGACAGTGCGTCACATCAGGGAAAACCTATGTGCGTCCTGTCCTTCCATTCCACCTCTTCCGTGTGGGGTGCCTTGCCATAAAATGAAACCTCATACAGGCGATGTGTGGGTTGCTTGGTAGGTGTTTCCAGAATATCCCATTCTCCAACATACCACTTCAGAGGTCACACTGTATGTGTTTTCTTTGCACTATGGCTATTACAGTTAAATGTGATAATTACCAAAATGCCTCTGCATGCCTGAGGGGCTGAGTGACAGAGGAAGGAAAAGAAGGGCAGAGAGTGATCTTCAGTTTTCACCAGTGCAAATGAGGGCGAGGTGCAACCCTCTTTTCTCTGTTGGAGGTTATTTTCTTTCTCTGAGTGACATTCCTGCACAGAGGTGGGTATTGCCTCAGCCACTTAGGTGTATCCTGACAACACTGCCGATGTCTGTAATCTCTTTTCAAGTATCATGCACCAATCCAGCCAGAACTGTAAATAAATTTCTTGAGGAAGTATTTACCACCCAATTAATTCAGGTGCAGCAGCAGCAGCTCTGCCAGGTTGAAATACTGATAGCTGGTAATGAATTACAATAAAACTCTTCCATGTATTAAAAATATCTTTTGGTAGCCCAGGAGTATGTTTTTTCCTTTCCCCTCATTCAACCAAAAGTACAGGATTTAGATAGTGCATGCCTTAACGATCATAAAAGACATATATGTTTTATTTTGTGCTTACCTTAGCTCACAGGTTCCAACCCAGACAGAAGGAAGACAATGCTGAAGATCTTTCAGTCTTAAGGTTACTAGATTGTTGCCTTTCATCTGTTTTGCTGAAAGATCCAAATGATGAGAATGACAGCTTGATTCAAAAAGGATAAGAGAGGAAGAGTTTTGGTTATGATCCTGGTAGCTAAGGTCTCATTTCAGGAATTAGATTAATTTAATGCTCATAAAAGACACCATAATGACAGCCCTCAAGACAAAATCTCTCTCTATTCACAGAACAGGCTCAGGTCTTGTAATGTTTTGGCACCACTGGATGTTTTATTTGCTTATAGAGGTGCATGTTGTAGGTGGCAGCTATGCTTGAGGACGTTTTGTGTGAATCACAGAATCATTTAGTTTGGAAAAGCCCCTTAAGATCATTGAGTCCAACTGCAAACCTAGCACTGCCAAATCCACCACTAAACCATGTCCCTAAGCACCATGTCTACACATCTTTTAAATACCTCCAGGGATGGTGATGCAACCTCTTCCCTGGGCAGCCTGTGCCAATGCTGGACAACCCTTTCGGTGAGTAAGTTTTTTCCCAGTATCCAACCTAAACCTCCCCTTACACAAATTGAGGCCGTCTCCTCTCGTCTTATCACTTGTTACCTGGGAGAAGAGATCAACACCCATCTCACTACAACCTGCTTTCAGGCAGTTGTAGAGAGCGGTAAGGTCTCCCTTGAGCCTCCTTTTGTCCAGGCTAAACAATCCCAGCCGATCCTCACAGGACTTGTGTTCCAGACCCTCCATCAGCTCTGTTGCCCTTTTCTGGATATGCTCCAGCACCCCAGCATCTTTCTTGTAGTGAGGGGCCCAAAACCAAATACAGTATTTGAGATGTGGCCTCACCAGTGCGAAGTACAGGGGGATGATCACTTCCCTAGTCCTGCTGGCCACGCTATTTACTTCTTGTCACACTACAGACCCTCTTGTTGAGAACCTGACTTTATCCTTATATACACAGGATCTGAAAGGAGAGTTCATGCAGCTGCCACTGAGCTTTACCATTGGGACTGCAGCTTGTTTCTGGTCAGGTAGAGGAATTAAGCAAACTCCTCCAGGAGAGAAGCAGCTGGTGACTCTGTACCACTCGGGGAAGACAGCACAGGAGTCCCGTGCAGGACAACCTCTGCCATGCCAGGGTCAGCCAGGGGAAGCTAATGCTGTTTTTGTGCCTCTCTGTCTGCCATGTGTCAGCAGGACTGAGGTCTGACAGACACACGTCAGGAGGGACCAAGACAAGCAACCTGTAGCTTCTTGGCCACCAAACTGTCAGGATGGTGATAATTTTTGATTGCTTCTGGTTTTGACTGGATTTGAAGTGATGATATGGAGATATAAAGGTTTGTATCCCATTATCAGATCCCTAAGCCATTCAGTGTCTCAAGTGAGCTCTCATCTTACCAAGTAAGATCATCTTTAAAAATGCATTTGGTATCTGTCTCCTAACAAATTCTGTATACACACAATATATACAACAGTAAAATATGTGTTTATATAAAATATTACATTTTGCATTGATATTTATATTCAAGCAAGCACAATTTTAAATATAAGACTACACGTGTAATGTATGTGTATAGTACATTGACAAGATTTACGTAAACATTATACTACTAGGATAAATGTACAGATGTTCTCAGTGTACGTAAGACATTCTAAGATTAGCAGTTAACAGTATCATTGCTATAGGGCTTAGCTGGTAAAAGGTATGAGCATGCGAGTTAATAACCCTCCACAGTTCCAGTCTGTGACAGCAGGAAATCAAAAAAGAAGGGAATAAGTCAGCTTCCCTCTCAGTTCGTGAAAAATCCAAGCATTGATGTGGGCCATGATGCATACTGACTTCAAATATCTTGATGATTCAATTTTACCCTCAGATGAACATGCATGTCTTGCACTTAACTCTTCTCTGGTAGTTCCACCTTTACAAAGGCTATCCAAAATAATCTGAGTTGCTGTCCCTGCCCAACATCCTCTGCATGCATGCATGAACTGGGTAGTTATGCAGGACTTGAGCAGAAAATGTGGGGACTTTGCTGGTGTCTGTGAGCATAGAGTAAAATACAGAAGATCAGAATCGATTGCCATTTTGAAAATCTTGGCTGCCAGTTTTATAAGTACTAAAATCCCAACCAACCTGTTCAACTAACCTTCTCAGGTGTATTGGATTGTCCTCTAAGTTTCAGCCCAGTGCCTGTCCAGCTTTGTTCAAACAATAGCTTCAATGGATTTTATGAAATCTACGTCAAAGCAAAACATTCCTAGTTCAACTACCCACCACAGACAGCATGCTCCTAGTAGACACTGCAGGCACTTTGTATTGCAGGCACCAGAGGATGGACCTGGACAAGCTCGAGAACTGGACCCATTGAACCTCATGATGTTCAACCAGGACAATTGCAAGGTCCTGCACCTGGGGCGGTATCAATACAGGCTGGGGGATGAAGGGATTGAGAGCAGCCCTGCAGAGAAGGACTTGAGGGTACTGGTGGTTGAAAAGCTGGAAATGAGCCAGCAATGTGCCCTTGCTGCCCAGAAAGGCTGCAACACCTCTCCTATGAGGAAAGGCTGAGAGAGTTGGGGTTGTTCAGTCTGAGAAGAAAAAGCTCTGGGGAGACCTTATTGAAGCCCTGAACAGTACTTAATGGGGGGCCTGTAAGAAAGATGGGGACAGACTTTTTAGTAGGGCCTGTTGCAATAGGAAAAGGGGTAATAGTTTTAAACTAAAAGAAGATAGATTTAGACTGGATATAAGGAAGACATTTTTACAACGATGGTGGTGAAACACTGGACCAGGTTGCTCAGAGAGTTGGCAGATATCCCATCCCTGGAAACATTCAAGGTCAGGTTGGATGTGGCTCTGAGCAACCTGATCTAGTTGAAGATGTTCCTGCTTGCTGCAGGGGAGTTGGACTAGATGGCCTTTAAATGTCCCTTCAAAAGCAAACTATCATACAGTTCTGTGATTCTATGGCCTCTGTGTCTCTAAATTCCCTCACCTATTTGCAGTCTGCCTTCTGGAGCTCTGTACGCTAGGAGAGCTTGCTAGGAGTCCTTTTCCTTGCTTTTTTCAGTGCAGAAAGCTGCAGTTCCCCTGAAAAGCAGGGGAAGCAGAGAAAGAAGGGTCTGAATGCAAATGTGTAAAGGTGCACTGGGCAAAGCTGGCCCAAAACACAGACAAATTGTGACCCCCTCCATGAACTCAAGAGAATCTGCATGCTTCTGACAGGTCAACCCTGTTTTCCCCGTGTGACTAAACACAGTTACAGTATTTACATCCTCTTAACTTTTTTTTTCCCAGAACAATTACTTCTTCCTATAATTAAAACTCCCATGGTCATTTGGCAGCTCTTACATTAGCCAGAGAGAGGTTTATGCACTGCCTCAGCAATTAACAAGACAGAGCTGGAAGCCAAAGTGCACTATGATTTAAGAGGGTAGCTAATTTTTGTGTTTACATGTTCCTTTTTGTATGTAGTGAAAATGCAAGTATTAGAAGGACACTGATATCCTTGTTATTAGCCTTTCGAACATCACGCTTAATATTTACTTTGATAAAATTGGCAGTGACGATTAAGAAAGGTAGCTCCATGAGCACAGTTGGCTCTACCTTCTCTTTCAGTGACAGCGTACGTGGGATGGAGAGGATCAAAAACCAGAGAAAACAACTGTATAAACAGTTCAGGTGGTAACTGACTTCATTAGGCAGCAGAATATTTTGACTATTGATAGTATTTAATCAAGTCGACATAGCCTTATTTCATCAAGCAGACATGACTAACACTAAAGTCTTTTTATAGCATACATTTAATTCAGACACCCTCCCCCGGTGATTAAAGTAGTGTAGGGTCTGGTTCGCATTTATGCCTAGTCTCTATATGAATACTGACTTTTTAGCCATAAGCAGCCAGTGGGCTTATTGCATGCATCAGATGGCATGTGATCTTTTTGGAGGGATTTGAAATCTATAAATAAAACAGCATCAGAGAGTCTGTATGTCTACTCTGCAACAAAGGATGAGGAAACAGAAAAATGCTGGCTCTTTCTCTTTATTGCCTTTTAAGAAGTAACAGCAAAATGCACAATCCAGTGCATCACACGAGACAACTCTAACAAAACATATTTGATGTTCAGAGCTGAAGGAATATGTTGTCCTCAAAGTGGCAATGACAGCTAAGCATTTCTTCAGAGCACTTTAGGCTGTTGTTTTAAAAATAAAAAGGGTGTTTCGGTTCTTCAAAACAAAATAATTTGTCTTCTTTAACAAAAATGTAAACTCTTCTCATGAAAATTTTTATTTAACATCATTTTCTAGCCAACAGACATTGCAGTGAATGCTCTTACATTATCCATTCCCATACTTAAAGGTTAAAATAAATGTAAATCACATAAAAATACTTTTCTAGAATTATATGTTTCAAAAAAGCCTTTGCTTTTAAAACTAAAACTTAGTATTAGTATACAATAACTTCTAGAAAATATTTGGCAGCTGCTCGTGAAAAGTCACTTTTTCCAAAGATTTTTCTCCTGAATACTTTAATACACATAGGACACAGTTTAATTACTTTCAGCATTTACACATTAGAATGGAATGACTCTGAAGAAGTTGTCTGTTGCCTTGGGTAAAGAATATAATATTTAAAGTCTTAAGGATTTGCTACCACATTTAACCCTTTAATCAATTTCCCTAAATGCTATTTTTAGAAGTTTTAGAAGTTTGTAAAGCAGATGCTGAAGAAACCCAAAGCACTGACTGAAATTAGAGCTCTGTGATTAGACAATTAGAAGCTTTATCTGGGCAAAGTGCGATCAGCTTCCAGTTCAGTCCATTTCAATACGTTCCCAGTCTGCACTGTAGGGCCATGAACTGGTTTAATCTCCCTGTATTTTCCCTCTCTGCTGCCGAGCCCCTGCAATGGAGTTTAGAAGAGGATCTGGGAAAACCCAGGGGAGGCAGAACTGACAAGCACTCTGAGAAAAGCAAATTAGGATGCTTTTGGTGTCCTGCTGAAGAAAAGGGTCTGCAGTTAACCTTAAAAACTTTAGCAAGATTTTGCATCTGTTTTTACTGAAGATCAGCAGTAAGACTTAAAGGCTGCACAGACTCTCATGCGGGCTGATAAGCCTCAAAAATATCTCCCTGCTTTTTCTCCTAAAGGCTGAGGAGACATTTCTGCAGCATACTCCTGTGGAACTGAGATAAGCTGGAACGCCAGAGTGAGTCTGGTGTATTTATCAGTCAGTGAAAACCTCAGCTCAAATGAAACATTGGTGCAGAAGCTCATCAATCACTTTTTTTTTAGTTTCCAAGAGATAAGCCAGGCAATGTAAGAGCAGTTACAGCACCAATGAAGTGTAGTTAGAGACATACTGTTCATCCGATGTGTTATGCATCATGTTACAAATAGACTACTTTTATATAGATGTTCTGGGGTCGTGCTCTACCTATATATTTTTTCTGAAGTTAGATGGCTCTGAATTAAGATAAAGGTTTGCATTTATCACTGTTTATCAGCTTAACGATCAGCCGTGTCAGTATCCCAAAGTGCTCATTGTGTCAGTCTTGCAGGGGCCCTTATTCTCCCTTGCCTCCCCTACCTGTGGGAAGGTAGGGGAGGATTGAGATTTGTTGTGATCCTACCCGACAAATTCATTGCTGGTCAGTACTGTGGTTCACACTTGTCTGAGGGTGGCTGGAGGACCAGATTTATGTCCTCAGAGGAGCCATCGCCTCCAAGACTGGGGAGTTCTGAGGTACCCCAGAATTTCAGTCCTGCTCAACCTAGTCCCAAAATGGCAGGGTGAGGGCATTAGCCTGTTTCTGATTTATGAATCAACTGGTGAAATCCCTCAGTAGGGTTTAAATTCTCACTTCAGTCATGCAAAATGGCCCAAATTTTCCTGTTGGATAATTCTAATTTCCTTTGATGATTGACAGATCCTTTCTAGTTTCCTGTAACGCAGTGCAGTAAGGTGTATGCTTACTGCCACATCATTGCTCTCCAGAAAGTTTAGTCCTGGTAGAAAACATCCTCTCAAAGATACTCATATGGGGAAACTGCCATTTATTTTGCCTTGTTTGCCTGTGTGTGTCTTTTACCTGTTGATCCATTAGTTCTGTGTCTAAGTTATTTACTGACCCTTCAAACGCCAAAGTGTTCAGCGAAACAACAAATCCAGCTGCCCACAGCATTTCTTCCCAGCAGATTGCAATGATTTTTTCCAGTCTTACTTTCTTTCTTCATCAGCTGATGGACAGTGCATAAGTTCCACAGTGAGTGAGTTTCCATACATGAATGTAAAATGGAATGAGAGCCTTGCACAGCTCCATGATAATCTTTTCAAGTAATAATAATTTTTTAAAAAGATAGTGTCCCTCTTGTATGTCTAAGGAATAAAGAGGCTTCCCTACCCATAATAGCCAGGGGAGGAGAGAGCCCAGGGCTCCATTCACTGTGCACAATGGGAGTCTTCTTGCAGCACTTCTCAGGGCAGTTAAGAAAGTTAGCTATTACCCAGAGCGATGAAAGGGCTAAAGATTGGAAACGGAGAACCTGAAGGGCCATGAATAAAACCCGTCCCTGTTAGAAAACCAGCCTCATCAGGCTCTAATCAGTGAGGAACCAGCTGTGCTGCCAGGGCCTGAAATATTTAAATCCTGGTGACAGACAAGATACAAGCTGTGTGAGTCTGTATTTCAGGCTGCTGTCAAGGAGAAACTGTTTGGTTTTGTGAGAGGAATGAGCTGAGAGAGTGAGTGGAAGAAGAAGGGAGGCAGCAATGGAGTTATTAATTATTGTGCTTTGCACAGTCTTCATCTCCTTTCTTAGAGAGCCATAATTTAGGCACGAGTGAGACGGTCCGTCTGCCAACGTTGATCCAGCCATGCTCCTCAAAGATGTCTGCCAGCCTTCCCACTCCCTTGCAGCCCAGATGTGGAGGAAAATGCAACTTTGTGCCAAGCAAGAGGCCTCAGTATGGTTGCTAGAGCAAGGTCACTAAAAATATAAAGACAGGGCCAAATTCCAACATTGCTTAACTCTCACTAAATGCTTAAATCTAGATGTGCTCAGTTCTGCTCTGCAGTAGACACCGAAGCCACTCCAGCTCCTTTCCTTTCTCAGAGTCAGTCCCCATCTCCCAAACCTCTCCTGCTCGGCATTGCCTTCAGATATCACAAAGAAGTGTTGGTGGTGCTTTTTGCAAGTTGCAAAACAGAGCTGTTTTAGCAAAGGAACATCTGTTGGCTGTAAGAGATAACGTATCGTCTTTCACTTATAAGAAAAACTGTGGAAAAGGTAGCTAAGGAAGCAGGTAAAAGTTGTCATCATTTTACCCTGAGTGACAAGTAATTATTTCCAGCATTTGCAATCTAAAATACCACTTCTGTGGGTCACAGAATCCAATAGAAATTAATCACTTCCTTGGTCATTTTTTTCAAAGTGGCACCTGAGGCTCTACCTAGAGTTGTAGGTCAGACACCAATCTGAGTTTGTACACACAAACATTGGATAATTGTGCAAACAAGGCAGATCACATCATATTTCATGGCCTTCTGAGGAGTATCTTTTAAAATCTGGTCATTATTTGCTTGTAATTACAGTGAAATTTGGATATGTCTGTATTGTTACCAACATATGCTTTTGCACTGTGATAATAATAATTAACCATACAGTGCTGGCAAGTAGATGCAGGGGAAAAAGAAATGTCTTACATTTTGAGTTGTCTTGTATCTTGCAAAATCTATCCCTTTCAATTCCATATTTTAAACCAAGAATCCCAAAAGAAAGCAAAACATAGGTCAGAAACACATTTTTAACAATTACAGGAAAATATTTTCTTTTGGTTAAGAGGAGGATGCTACCATCTCAAATGCACCATGAAGCCACACCGTGAACTGTTCTCTGTGGCTTTTAGGAAGGAAAACCATACTTGTGCTACAAATTACTATTACTGTAGAGCATGTGCTGTGGTCCATGTCCAGGATTTCCAGATACTGAGCAGTCCATGCTGAAATTCTTTGCAGCCATAAATCCAGCATGTTGCTTGGAGCAAATCAAATTTACTGTGTGCTTACAAAAGCCAGAGATGCTTAGGCCCATGGAAAACAGTGTGTCCTTGTGCTAGGCACCTTGCAAATACAGAATAGGAGGAAGCATCCGCCTCTCAGAGATTAAAACGGAAAAAAAAAAGAGTAGTAAAGAGGGGTGGAAGAATGTATGTGGAATACACCCTAAGTGAAAGACTGAAAGAGTTTACAGGAAACAGCCATGCTGAATGAGGAAGAAAACATCCCTGGGGATACAAGTTACAATTAGTCCTGCACAAACTTCTTACTGCAATGGCTGTTGTCAGCTATTCCACACACATTTTCCCAAATACCAAACAGCTACAGAGCACAAGCAGCTCGGTCTGAAGTAGTACCTCTTAAAGGTGAAGAATGCCTTGTGTTTCCTGGGACTGGAGGAAGTTAAAGAGGACTGGAACAAGCCGGATCCTAATTTCTTCTCTTTTGCCCAAATACTGTTCGACAGAGCAAGAATGGCATATCCATCTCACACAGGCAACCTTTTCTTTTGCAACTGGACATGATCAGTGCACTTTTAAAGATCTGGCACAGATAATGGAAATAATGGCTGGAGCAGTCTTTGCTTGTTTTTTCCCCTAAAATTTTGACTCCCTTTCTAACTGTGTTGTGAAATAACTGTAGAAATACAACACTTAAAATGCTCAGTGACCAAGCCACACTACACTTCTTGTTTATATAATGCCTTCAGAGTAAAAGGAATCTTGCCAGAGACGTAGACTTCAGCTCCCAAGTGTAGTAGCACAGACATCACTGGTTCAGGCAATTTAAAATCAAACACGCAATCTAGAGAGACTGCTGGCAAAATCACTTGTGTTTGTCCAGGTACAACCAGGCAAGCACTGAATGGCCTCATAGTCCTTCTCTCACACAAGAGCAGTGCTACGGCAAACCTCTGGCATCTAGGAGAAAAAGCAATGCAAAAAAAAGAGGACAGAAGCAGCAGCGGGATGCTGGAGCTCGAGGGCAGGGGACGGATAGCAACCAGAAGACAAATGCAGTTGAGCAGCAGAGAGTCACCAAATAGTACAATTAATTATACAACAGATAGTATGAGAATTAACACTACAGAACAGGTACCTAGGAATCAACATTCATGGCTTTCATATGGATATTTAAAATGTATGCCTAATATATAGCTTCTTCAGTTGCATTTCAACAGTTTCTTTGTTTTTCATATCTGGACATAGAGGTTGATTTTCTCTGTCCTTTTGAACACATAGACAGTATGGGGCTGAAATACTGTAACTGTTGGTGCCTTTCCAGAGTTTGTGTCCTGGTGCTCACACCAACAGAAAGTTCTAGATAGACATAAGCTATATATTCAAATTACATCACCTAGTTTTTGACTGCAAATTCCTAATCAGCTGGGAATAAAACGTGCCTTTTTACTAGATCTCTTGTTCACCCAGGCTTTGAGCTTCTCCTCTGTTCAGACTTGATCCATTCAGAAGCAGGTGAGACCAAACCTGAGAGAATAGGCCAAACCCAGCGGCTGACCTCCTTTCTCAAGGAAATACCTGACCTGAAACATAGAAAGAAGAGAAGGCCAATGGCATCATGGGGTGCATTAAGAAGAGTGTGGCCAGCAGGTCGAGGGAGGTGATCCTCCCCCTCTACTCTGCCCTGGTGAGGCCGCATCTGGAGTACTGTGTCCAGTTCTGGGCTCCCCAGTTCAGGAGAGACAGGGAACTACTGGAGAGAGTCCAGCGGAGGGCCACGAAGTTGATTAGGGGAGTGGAGCATCTCTCGTATGAGGAAAGGCTGAGAGAGCTGGGTCTGTTCAGCCTGGAAAAGAGAAGGCTGAGAGGAGATCTGATCAATGCTCATAAATATCTAAAGGGTGGATGTCAAGAGGACGGGGTCAGACTCTTCTCAGTGGTGCCCAGCGACAGGACAAGGGGCAATGGGCACAAACTGGAACACAGGCAGTTCCACCTGAACATGAGGAGGAACTTCTTTACTGTGAGGGTGAGAGAGCACTGGCACAGGCTGCCCAGAGAGGTTGTGGAGTCTCCTTCTCTGGAGATACTCAAAACCTGCCTGGATGCATTCCTGTGCAACCTGCTCTAGGCTAACCTGCTTTAGCAGGGGGGTTGGACTAGATGATCTCTAGACGTCCCTTCCAACCCCTGCCATTCTATGATTCTATGTTTCTATGATTCTATGGCTGGAGACAAAATACCTGGTGTTGGTGAGAGCAGCCAACTGAGGCATCATCATGGAAAATGCTTATGATCCATCTCCACAAGGGAGCTAGGCATGTAGTCTGGGCTAACAGGATTCAAGGCAAGATCTTCTGAGGAAAAGAGACCCCTGACATGTCAAAGAGTGCAGGAAGGCATGTGTAAAACCAATATAGTAAAACCACATCTAGTAAGCAAGTGTGCAGAAAATGAAGCCCAAAATAGCCTCCACCTATTTCTATTCTGGGGATAGTTACATGTCACTAGGTATCATAATTAACATCAGGAGTGTCTCCCAAGTTTCTCCTCCCCATGAACTGGGCTAGTTTGGGAAACAACAAACTACCTTGGTTAACCAGCTTTCTAGCTGACATATTTAGGTGTCACATGAAACATGCTCTGGTGGTTTGGGGCAAATATGAAAACTCAGAATCCTTTGCAGAAGTTATTTGTCTTACTATGTCCTGCAAAGGCAGCTCAAATTTTTGGTTCAAGCAGAACTTAGACTACCTACAAGGGATAATGGGGACAAAAGATCCTATGCAACATGGAGCTAGAAGTGTTCTGTACACTCCAGAGAGTAGTTGTTCCCTTTTTACTATAAAGAAAGAACTGTCCCTGAAGTTATTACTGCTGCATGAAAGTTTTATTTCCTCAGGCAAAACAGGACTGAATGTTATGCTTTTAAGTTTTAGTCTGTTTATATGTTTAAACAGATAAGCAAAAATGATTATTCTCGTGAGTAAATACTACAGGCATGATTGTCAAGTTTCCAGCTCAGCAAGCCATCCTTCTTCATAGCATATGTTCAGTGCCATGCGCGTGCTGAATTCAAAAAACTGAAGAGTATGGTTTCAGGCTCCACTTATGTAGAGCCTCACTGAATCAGGATAGCAGAAAAACACCTCTTGCCTAGATAACAAAGTCTCTCCTTTATTTATAAAAATGCCAGTGACAGCAACTTTTTATTAAATTCATATGGTAGTATTTCCCAAGATCCCTCCATGAGATACAGATGGAGAAGGTCATTCTTTTCGGCCTTTCAGACACCTTTAAAAATGAGCAGATGCTGCTCAGTTATGTGCTTGATAAATGCATTTAATTTTATTTCCTGCCTTGCATAAAATTCAGCTAAACCCTATCTGTTCTTTGCACATTGAGGCAGGGTATGCATACGTGTAACTATGTGTATATGTTAATGGATAAACTTTATCAATCTATTTTACATAAAAATGAGAATTATGCTGTTTATCAGTTTGTATTTCACCTCTGACATAATGTATCATTTTCTTTTGTTTCCCTGGTTCCTTGAGTCCCATTTATTTTTGCTTTCTTCACCCTCTCCCTGACTCTCTCCATGCATCCCTTATGCTCTCTTCCCACCTAAGTTTTCCCTTTTTCCCTTTTCCCATCCTACATTGCTGCATTATACAATAAGTTTATATGTGTTTCTCTGTGCCTGCATACTTTCTAATCTTTTCCTTCTTGTCCTGGCATAAACACCATGAGCATCCTGCAAACACTTGGTTCAGTCTGCTGTGGCTGGTCACTGGCCTAGATGGTTGAATCAGCCTAGGCTGGAGGAGTACAGCATCCCAGATTTGAAGAGTACAGGAGGGAAGGGAAGGGAAGGGAAGGGAAGGGAAGGGAAGGGAAGAGGGGCATAAGAAGACACCTATTTCAATGGACAAATGTAGCTCTGGATGACTATTTTAAATTTCAGTCCCATATATTAGACGTTGCAGCAACAGCAGCTAAAGCAATGCGCTTCAGATGGCGCACCTGTGTTAAATTTCTTATGAAAGAAACTGTGGTTTCTTTCTACACTTCTTACCACTTTGTTCACCTCATGCTGNATCCATCTCCACAAGGGAGCTAGGCATGTAGTCTGGGCTAACAGGATTCAAGGCAAGATCTTCTGAGGAAAAGAGACCCCTGACATGTCAAAGAGTGCAGGAAGGCATGTGTAAAACCAATATAGTAAAACCACATCTAGTAAGCAAGTGTGCAGAAAATGAAGCCCAAAATAGCCTCCACCTATTTCTATTCTGGGGATAGTTACATGTCACTAGGTATCATAATTAACATCAGGAGTGTCTCCCAAGTTTCTCCTCCCCATGAACTGGGCTAGTTTGGGAAACAACAAACTACCTTGGTTAACCAGCTTTCTAGCTGACATATTTAGGTGTCACATGAAACATGCTCTGGTGGTTTGGGGCAAATATGAAAACTCAGAATCCTTTGCAGAAGTTATTTGTCTTACTATGTCCTGCAAAGGCAGCTCAAATTTTTGGTTCAAGCAGAACTTAGACTACCTACAAGGGATAATGGGGACAAAAGATCCTATGCAACATGGAGCTAGAAGTGTTCTGTGCACTCCAGAGAGTAGTTGTTCCCTTTTTACTATAAAGAAAGAACTGTCCCTGAAGTTATTACTGCTGCATGAAAGTTTTATTTCCTCAGGCAAAACAGGACTGAATGTTATGCTTTTAAGTTTTAGTCTGTTTATATGTTTAAACAGATAAGCAAAAATGATTATTCTCGTGAGTAAATACTACAGGCATGATTGTCAAGTTTCCAGCTCAGCAAGCCATCCTTCTTCATAGCATATGTTCAGTGCCATGCGCGTGCTGAATTCAAAAAACTGAAGAGTATGGTTTCAGGCTCCACTTATGTAGAGCCTCACTGAATCAGGATAGCAGAAAAACACCTCTTGCCTAGATAACAAAGTCTCTCCTTTATTTATAAAAATGCCAGTGACAGCAACTTTTTATTAAATTCATATGGTAGTATTTCCCAAGATCCCTCCATGAGATACAGATGGAGAAGGTCATTCTTTTCGGCCTTTCAGACACCTTTAAAAATGAGCAGATGCTGCTCAGTTATGTGCTTGATAAATGCATTTAATTTTATTTCCTGCCTTGCATAAAATTCAGCTAAACCCTATCTGTTCTTTGCACATTGAGGCAGGGTATGCATACGTGTAACTATGTGTATATGTTAATGGATAAACTTTATCAATCTATTTTACATAAAAATGAGAATTATGCTGTTTATCAGTTTGTATTTCACCTCTGACATAATGTATCATTTTCTTTTGTTTCCCTGGTTCCTTGAGTCCCATTTATTTTTGCTTTCTTCACCCTCTCCCTGACTCTCTCCATGCATCCCTTATGCTCTCTTCCCACCTAAGTTTTCCCTTTTTCCCTTTTCCCATCCTACATTGCTGCATTATACAATAAGTTTATATGTGTTTCTCTGTGCCTGCATACTTTCTAATCTTTTCCTTCTTGTCCTGGCATAAACACCATGAGCATCCTGCAAACACTTGGTTCAGTCTGCTGTGGCTGGTCACTGGCCTAGATGGTTGAATCAGCCTAGGCTGGAGGAGTACAGCATCCCAGATTTGAAGAGTACAGGAGGGAAGGGAAGGGAAGGGAAGGGAAGGGAAGAGAAGAGGGGCATAAGAAGACACCTATTTCAATGGACAAATGTAGCTCTGGATGACTATTTTAAATTTCAGTCCCATATATTAGACGTTGCAGCAACAGCAGCTAAAGCAATGCGCTTCAGATGGCGCACCTGTGTTAAATTTCTTATGAAAGAAACTGTGGTTTCTTTCTACACTTCTTACCACTTTGTTCACCTCATGCTGTTGGTTCCAAATGTTTGCTCAAGAAGAACATTCCAGGAAATAAATATGCTGTAAAACCAGAGTTTCAACAGTAAAGTCTCCATCTCCTGGAAATGACCTTCCAACTTTCTCAAATAAGGAAAAGGTTTATAACGGGGAATGTCTTGGGCTTGGCCAGGCATTGAATGGAACATCTGGGTACGTGTTACAGAAAATATGTGCTCTGAATCTTGAGATGAGGAGTTGGAGATTGAGAAAGATTCTGTCCTTCAACCTAACTCACATTTATCTTCCACCCCAGCAAAAAAGCCCCTCATATTCACAGTGTTACCCCAAATTTTGAATTTCACCCTTTCATGAAAACTACACCTATGCGTGTAATGCAGTCCTGTAAGGCTTTGATAATACTTCTTGGATATTTTTAGCAGTTTTGCCATCAGCTCAAAGTGAAGAGACACCCTAGTTCAGGAAGTCTTTCCTCCTGTCTTTAGAAAGGAGAGCATACTAGTACGTGTAATTGTATACAAATCTCATTATATTTATATTGATTTGGAAAACACTTCCCACTTCAATATCTTTAGGAAAGCCTTCTCTCTTTTAGGATCTGTGTTTCACCATGCGCTTCCGAGTCCCTCTCATTCAGTTTTGCACTTGTCTTAGAAGATGTTCCCTACTAGGGTGCACAATTTATTTCTTTGGGAAAGAAAGACTCCTGGTCTTTCAAGCATTGGTAGAAAGCCTCTGGTACTCCGGCTCATGGGACATTTGTTCAGGTATTATAACACTTCGGTCTATATTTCAGTACTTTTAAAATGGCAAAAGAAAAAAAAGCTCCTTGAAGAAAAGAACAACCACCACTTAAGATGTTTGCTTTAGAAATGTTTCCTTAGGTAGTATTTGCCACTGGAATGCTAGCACCAACTTTTAAACCAAATAATATTACTTTCCTCTTTATCTTTCATTGGAGACTCAAGATCCATTTAGCCCACCCAATTGTTATTAAATGTTACTAAAACTCTTGTTGTAGGAAAAAAATGAAAACTTTCACCACAAAATTGAAACCTGCAAGAATACATTAGCCTAGGGAAAGCTAAACAACCTTCTGGCTTAGCCAAAAGCCTTCTAGAGAGAGTGTAGAGACTTCAGTTTTTAGCTGATAGCTATGAGAAGAGTTCATTTTTATCATTTTTCCAATAGTAACACAAAAATGACTGTACTTTTACCTTACAAGAAAACGGTCGGCCTCATTTCTTTGATATATGCTAAGGAAACACCCGGACAGTGGCCTGGGACTTTAACAAGAAACAAAAAGGGTCAACTTGAAACCCGAAGGCAGACCTCGCTAACAGACTTCCGTGTTTCCTGCCTCCAGCAGCTCCCCAAAACAGAGCAGATATTCATCCCCGCCCCGACGACCACCCCTTGCACTTCCCATCAGTGCATCCCCAGCTGCCCAGAACTGCACCTGGGCCCCCACCTGCCCTGGCCAAGCCCCCACCATGCCTGGCAAGGGATGCACCAGCCTTCCTGGACTCAGTGGAAACACTCTGAAATGACCAAAAATTGCACCATTCCCTCAGGAACCCTGGTGGGGTTAGCACAGTCTTGTGGAGCAGGGCTGGGCTCAGTGGCTGTTTGGAAAGAGTCACGGAGGGATTGAGCCGGGGGTAGACACCTGAGCATGGATGGGGGGAGGAAAGAGCTGGGAATTGGCAGGGACATGGAAGAGGTCGATCCCATTTCTGGCTTCTGTGGGGCTTAGGCCACTTGCATGCCCTCATCCCTCTGCTTCAGAGATGAGATTCTCTTCCTCTCAGCAGCTGTCTGCTCAGCTTTCCTAGGGTAGAGGCTGTCCGTTTGCTGTGTAGCTGTGCCAGGTTACCTCCATACGTCTCTCTTCCCACCCAGCTCCGTTGTTCCTCAATGTGTTTTGGCATTTCCTAAAGCCCTAGCTATTGTGCTGAGCCACAACCTGTCCCTTCTTGACCATGCTTTGCAGCCCAGTCCAGCAAGACTGAGGCTATTGTGGGACCCCAAGCAAGGATGCTACCCAGCATAACATAGTACCTCGTAGTATCAGGCTTGTAATCATCTGTGTTGCCCTGCACAGTGGAACCAGCAACTCATGTTGGGACGTGAATATCACTGTGAAAATGATTGATACTAAATAATAATAATAATAATAATAATAATAATAATAATAATAATAATAATAATAATAATAATAATAATAATAATAATAATAATAATAATAATAATAATAATAATAATAATAATAATAATAATAATAATAATAATAATAATAATAATAATAATAATAATAATAATAATAATAATAATAATAATAATAATAATAATAATAATAATAATAATAATAATAATAATAATAATAATAATAATAATAATAATAATAATAATAATAATAATAATAATAATAATAATAATAATAATAATAATAATAATAATAATAATAATAATAATAATAATAATAATAATAATAATAATAATAATAATAATAATAATAATAATAATAATAATAATAATAATAATAATAATAATAATAATAATAATAATAATAATAATAATAATAATAATAATAATAATAATAATAATAATAATAATAATAATAATAATAATAATAATAATAATAATAATAATAATAATAATAATAATAATAATAATAATAATAATAATAATAATAATAATAATAATAATAATAATAATAATAATAATAATAATAATAATAATAATAATAATAATAATAATAATAATAATAATAATAATAATAATAATAATAATAATAATAATAGCAATAATAATAATTCAAGTTGCCAAAAATTTGCAGTACCTGCTCAAACAGGACTTCATGGGAATCCTTACCCGGAATCAGATGAATCATCTGTTGAAACTAAAAAGCAAAAAAGAAGCACTTGGTGTTCAAGCTGATCAGCTTGGGAAGGATGAGAAACAGTCAAAAACGAGCACACTGTAATGCTCAGCATGTTGTGCTGCAGCAGAGGAGCTTCCCAGTTTCTGTCTTCTGAGCTAGCAAGCAATGCTCCCCTGTCCTTCTATGGCTTCCATTTGAGGGTTTTGGCTATATTGTACCTGATGAATGTTGAGACTGTTAGGATGAATTCCTGCATTTTGCATTGCTTGAGCAAGGAGAAAACTTTCCTCTCAAGGTGTTGTGTTGGATGATCCATCACTAACAGCACAGTATTGCTCTGGATCTTTAAGCTTGAGTTCTATAGATTTTTCATTTCCAACTGGAGTAAACACTGCAGTCTGGTTTTGTTCTCAGTAAGAACATGTTCTTGAACTAACTCTACTCCATCTTGACGGAACAGAGACCTGAAAGGCGTTGTTCAGATATTTTCGGGAAAGGTTTTGGCCAGGTTCACATCTGAGAACAAGTTGAGACTGAAATTGAGGCTTCATGGAAGCAACAGCTGTCACAGATGTAATCTCAAAGTAGTTACTGTCTCAAAACTTCAGGTGTATCCAAATCCCTTCTGGAGTATTAAGGATCTGACCAAGGCAGCAGATGGGGATTATTGCTTTGGATTTAGTCTAAAGACATAATCTTGGAATTCCATGCTGAACACCTTTAGTATTAAATAGACTCGTTTTGGCCTAATAATAAATCTCAGTTCCACAGTGTAACAACTCAGTGAAATGTCTGGAATAACTTTTTTTTTAATGTGGGCAAGCAGCTGATTCTCCCTCCCTCCCTCTCCCGTCTTGCAATTTCATTCTCATAAATGTTTTCATTTTAGCAGAAATTTTTCCCAGAAAAACCAACCTTGTAGCAGACACTCAACATTTCAGCTTGAATTGTTTGGCAAAGTGATAAGCAACTGAGAGCAGTACTTTGCAATGGGAAAAATTGTTGCGCAGCAGTCTCTGTGCCACTCATTATTTTAATCTGTTTGTCTAGCTGTGGTATTGCCAAGGCATTTATTACTTGAATATTTGGGGCACTGACTAAATGTCAATTACTTTTCAAGCCTTGCTGCAAAGATTTAGCAAAGAAAAAAAGGAAAGGTTCCCTTCCCTCATACTTGGTACATACAGGTTTGGCATCACAGGCAAAGCATCTTGTTAAAGTGGGGGTGGAGAGGGCCTATAGGGAACTCAGTATCTCCCAAGAACCCCAAATGTTTGATCTGAAATACATTTTTTTCTACTGAATGTAGAGGTATTTTCAGTTTTCTTCGATTTTTATACTGACTTTTAGAAAGTGTTGGATAATACCATTCTTAATGGTGTTATAGTTACACATGCTAAGACTAGAATAATTGAGACTCCTCCTTGTGACCGTAATCTGGATTTCCTGGCTGCGTTCCTTCAGCTCATGCAGTGGTGATGGAATGCGTTACTCACAAACTAATTAGTGCATCTGAATTCATACATTATTATTAATGTCTTTGTTTCATGCCAAAGTACATTTGATGTTTTACAATGCATAAAAGTGGGCAGTGCTTGGCCTAAGGAAAGGTTGACAGGCACAATAGATATGTTGGCTGGAACAAAGCTGCTTTAATGATCAATGGAAAAAGTACTTGGAGGAGAAACAAAGCTTCGCTGCCTGCCAGACATAATTAGACGAGAAACACAAGAAAGGCGATTGTGAGCCTAAATTTTAGTGTGCTAGGACCACTCGGAGTGAGGTATCCAGTAGAGCTGGCTACACTTGTGTCCACACCAGATCAAGAGAGGTGAATTCGGATGGGACTTGCAGAGGAGAACTAACAAAAGGATGAGGTGGAAGCAAATCGGTCCCAAGTAAGAAAATGGAGAGACTGTGGCCTCATAAAAGAATTCTGAAGTATGACAAGGCACAGGATGGCTAAGTGGCAGCTGGGACCATAAAAAACCACCACAGAACTGCTGCACGTGATGCTCAAAAAGTGGGTTAAGGTATAGAATAATGCCAACAGAAGGCTTCATAGGGAGATAGCAGACACGGGTATATTTAAGCCAGAATTTAGATGCAGGTTTCTCACCGTGGTGACATAAGGCTCTGGGACAACCTTCCGATGCAAAGTGAGGGCAAACAGGCGCAGGGTTGTGGGATAGAGTCTGTCAGGGTTTGAGGGAAGTGATATGACCCTAGAGAAGAGGAACCAACATTGGATGGAGTCCTTCCCAATACCATATTCCTTTGTGGCAACCTGCAGGAATTGCTAAACTGGAAACTATATTCCCACGAACGACAGAGGATATTGCACACAAGATATGTAAATTCTGTTTCACTTATTATATGTACTACAGGGGATACATTACATCCAAATTCCTCCTAATGACAGTGTTTTCAACCTGTTTTCTAAGGATAAAATTCAGTGGTTCATCTCCTAATCCCAGCAAGCTTGTAATGTTATTTTTCCCTCCAAATAAATTAGCTGCAGTTACAACATATACTTTCTGCCTTGTTATTGGTAAAATGATACTTACCACATCAGCAGAACACACTGTGCTGGAAGCACTCCAGTCCCCTAAGAAACCTTCTCACAGTTATCATAACATGCAGTCAGCACACACAAATAAAGAACAAGGAAAGCTAAATCTAAAGCAACTCCAATATTGTCTTTAGAGAATATATATAAATATCTCTTCTATCATATTGCCCTTGCCTTTACAAAGACATTTATCCTTTAAAATCACTGGTCAAATAAAGTGTTCAAACTTTTTTTGTTTAATTACTGCTTTTGTCAGTGAAGCTGGGTCTAGATCTAGTTCTTAGTCACTGAGTAAATACTGAGAGTTGGATCCCTCTGTTTTAGCCAGCAAAGGGTGCGGCAAGACATGGTTACTGACTCTTTCTCTCTGTCTCTCTCTCACACACATTTTCTCTCCCCATATATATGTATGTATATATATATATGTATGTATATATGTATGTATATATGTATGCATAAGGGGTTTGTTTTCAGCTTTTTCGGTGACTTTCAAAACTACACAGAGAACCTCAGACAAAATTTTTAAACACATTTTTTGAAAAGAGTAAGTGATTTCAGGGCTTTTGAGTGACCTGTCCTACCAAGACGACACCCCAAGTGAATCAACATTGTCCCACTGAAGTGAAACCAGAGCAACAGCAGGAGGATTTCTTGAAATACATGCAGCCTTATAATGCAAGACATATATATATATATGAGAAAAGTTTGGGTTTTATTATTTCAGATTAATTTATAGTCATTGCTAATTTTCTCAGGTCTGTTGATGAAACGATGAATGGCATTGATTCAGCAAGCGGTGAAGAGAAATGGAATAAATATCTTTGGGGTCTGGGTCTTGGAGTTCATCAAAGCTAGCTCTTTGGCATTGTTGCTTTTGATGTGAAAATGTCACAATATCAAACTTTAGGTAGGTACAATTGGAAAGCAATTCAAACAAATAAACAGTGGCTCCCACTGGGATAAACTGAGAGACCCTTTCCTTTGCCTTAAGAAGAAATAATCATCGCCTATTCCCATAAAGCTCATCATTGACAGATGTCCACACATGTGTATGCTAATTCTCATTCGTCCCTCCCTCCTCCATTATGCTAATAAATACACATGGAAAGACCTCTCTGGCTTGCTGTGCTCATGGGAACAGGAGGCAGTGTGGGAGAGGAGCCACTTGGTGAATGTGACCTTGGTCATAAGGCTGTGGAGCATCTCTCAGCTGAATCATTCTTGCTCTTTAAAAAGCATTGGGCAATGCTTTGGGACTCAGTGACCTGCGGGGACAGTGTTTGAACTGATCTGCTTATGTGTGTGGGAGGGAGGAAGGGGCAAGTTTTACAAAAGACAAGTCCATTAAAAAATCAACAACAGAAAGCGAAACCAACAGCCTATCATCCTACTGCAAAATATGCTTGGAGGGTTTCAGCACTTGGATTGCTGAAGGCCCTCAAATTCTGCTGCAGCCATAAACATGTGAACAAGTTAAGCTCTTTGTGGTTTTGGCCAATCCTAGCCATATTTAGTCTTAATCTATCTCAATCACTAGCTACCTTTTAAAAATAACATTTTGTGGTTCCAAAACATCTTTAGTTAATCCTTGCTTAGTTTGGAAAGAAATTATATTTGGAAGGATGCACATGTCCATGTGGCTTTGACGGATACTCCCTTTACTGTTCTCATCCATCATAAATTTTCTTGAGCTACAATATATAAGGCTCCAGCATCATACTACCAAACACTGGATTCTAAACAATATGGGTTTTTTCAGGGGAACCTAGATCATGTAGTAGACCAAAAATATTGAGTTCTTGAAAATATGCCAAGATGATACATGAATGTTCTTGGATCTTCTCCATAATGGAAGTCAGAGGTATCAGTGCTGCTTACCACACAAGAAGCTAAGGAAGAAGAAATAAAAATTTAATAATATTTCAAAGATCACACCCACAAATGTCTCCAGAAAGGGGCTGACATTTCACATGGAGATGTAGCGTGCTCTGAAGAACAAGAACTTGGCTTTAATTACTGAATGTAAGGAAAACAGTTTCTAAGATTAGTTTCCAATCCACGGGTAATTGAAAGAAAGCCTTTAAAATGGTTCATTTCAGGACATCTTTTGCACTCTTTTCTCAAGTGAAATATTAATTTTCATTTCTCATTCCCCTTTCAAATTAGAGCAGTCTGAGAGACTGCGAGTCTTGAGAAATCTGCTCTCAAATTCTCTTGTCATACTTCTTAAGCAAACACTTCTTTCTTTCCACTTCACCTTTTAGATACCCTGCAAAAATTTTTAACCAACCATATTACTCCAGAACAGTGTATTCGTAAGCACAGTCATTATCATTTCCCAAATAACACTTTTCTCCTGTGCAGAGAACATATACATTGCTTAAGGTCTTAAAATAGGCTTGCATGATGTGTAGGCCTAGGGTAGACCTTATAAGTAGGGAAAAAACTTGAAACTGAATGCAATAATGTCACTCTAATCTTCTGTGGATATCTTTCATTTATATTATAGCTAGTAATGTGTACATGCCTCTCAAATAAGTATTTTCCAGAAGGGGCATTGTGGACGGCGTACAATAAACGTCAAGAGCTCTTAAACGACACTGTCACTATTACAACAATGGCATTTTGTGGGAAAGACTTTATCAAATGATTTTTACAACCAGATCTGTGATTTGTACATTCAGATTGCATTTCTGCTGGAATCAAATGGTTAAACAACACATCTGCTTGATCATGTGAATATGGGCTAATGTAGTTAGCATGCAGACATCGAGGCCATGGAGACAAAAAAAGCTGCACACAAATTTGTGGACAAGCAAAGTGAGGGACTACAATTGTAGAAACGAGATCAAAATCACCTGCAAGAAGTTTGCAAAAACTTGACTCTAAATGTTGTGAGATTTCATTTCTGTACATTTTCTGTACATTTTTGAACAGCAAATTACAGTGGCCTCCAGATTCAAACACATAGGCATGATATGCAAAGAGCACAAAACCAAGCCTGTCTGTGCAATTCAAAACAATTCAGTATTACATTCCGGAACACATGCAATTATACGAAACCTGAAAACCTCAGGAAAAAAATAGAAGAATTCTCAAATTAGTTCTGGTTTGTGAATCAATTTTCATTTGTCTTGTTTCCACTGAACTGGAACTGGAAGCACTAAAACCTAGGAACTGCCATCGTAAAGGATTTTAGAGATTCTCTGCTGGCATATGACAACTGGGAGGGGAGAGAGAGAAGAATGATATCAGCAATTTCCAAAGCCATTTGCCATTTCTTATATTATTCAAACCGAATTAGTTGGATCATCCCCAAGAATGACGTTTACATGTCATGCATGGCAGTCACTTCTGGTCAGTTCTGCAGAGAAATACGATTTATGCAGCCAGCCATCGCATATGATGCCACAAGGTCTTGCTGCATCTACCCATAGCACTCAGCGCAGACAGCTATGTAAACAGCCCTGCAACCAGTCACAGCAAGGGGTACAACCCTAACAGCTAGGAGTAGTTAGAGGATGCTTCACTAAACAGGAACTATGATCTATTGATTCTATGAAATATCCATAAATATCCATATCTCAATACATATGTAGATCTTTAATCAATTTTGAAATTGTTTTCCTTTAATTAATTAAACCACTGGGTCTTCCATGTGAGCAAGACTTACAGCCGGACACCAGTGCTGCTGTAGTGCCCATCTGAAGCAAATGCTTCTTGAAACAACTCTGCAGTAAAAGTCCAAAATCAGGGGTATTTTCTCATTTGGCATCTTCTTTATCCCAGTTACTGGGATTTCTCGGGTGTTAGGCTGCTATTCATGCATAGGAGGGCAGTCAAGTTTAGTCCAAAGTCAGCATATATTTTTGGTATTTTCAGTTTTTATGGTGTACAGGAAGTTACTGTGCAACCATTGGATAAGTCAGATTTAGGAGAGGATTTTCAGCTTCAAAACTTGTACATTCCTGGGCTGTAAAGGACACTTCCACCATGAGTCAGAAGGATACAGAGTCCTTTTGTTTACCAAAAGCTGGCAAATCATTTCATCTCAACCAACAGCCTCCTTAGTGACAACATCCTGACTACTTCTAGCAACAAAATGGTTTTTCACAGCATGGCTCAGGCAGTAATTCTCTCTAAGAAACCTGCAAGTATTTCACCTTGGTAGAGGCCATCCATCTTTACATTTAAACTGCCACATACAGGAGGGGACATTTAGAAAATATTTGCACCTGGAACACAGCCACAGTGAGATAATATACCTAACTTTCATAGGCATATTTTAATTACATTCAATTTAATCAGCTCCTGAAATGCCAGGAAGAAGCACAGGGGTAGCATGAATGGATTGCGCCCAGGGACTGCAGATGTGAGAGAAGACTAAAGCCTGATACATCGTGTGCTTAGTGTTATGCTCAAAACTCCCATTATTGCTGCTACTAACACTTACAGAAAACCCTGCCAAAACATGCCTCTGAGCTTCTGCATTATCCGGTCAGAAGGTTTGCATGTAGAGGAAGACAGGACACTTACTTTATTTAACTTCATGAAGAAGACGAGAACAGCAGGCTGAGTGGAGCCAGGTCTTGGAGGCCAGTTAACTGCTGTCTGTCTCCATTTCATACGTTGGTGGACAGGTTCCTGCTCCTGCTGCAAGTCCCTGCCCTTAAATCTGGTTACATTAGGTTTTGCGGGCTTTGCAGCTTTTCAGGTGTTATGGTGTATCTCCTGTAAAGGAAACAGTTCCTCAAGGGTGATGAATTTCACTCCGAGGAAAGTGTGAAACTAGTAGGGCTACCAGCAGTCTTCCCAAAGCTTGCTTGGCTTTGACCTCCATTTCAGATCACTCTCCTACCTCTGATTTGCTGTTAGATGTCAAGCATCAGCAACTGTCCAGATCTTGACGGAACCAGGTAACCAAGCTGACATTTCCCAGAAGCCAGGTGAATGGTGAGATCATTGCATTACTCACCCTGCTGCTATTTTCCCAAGAAACCAGAGCTGCTTAGGTGGCGACGCGGTCTTCCATAGGGCCAAGGATACTCATCAGCATTTCTTGAATGGATGGTGCCCAAAGCAGAGGTACGTTCCTCTTCTGCTGAGTGAGAGAGATCAGTCCTGGAGACACTGTCCTGTGCTGACATCTGAGCTCAAGCACTGGCAAACTGGCACCAGCTATGCTCTCCAGCCACCCAAGCACCTCTAAGCGTACCAGCAAGGGCCAACAGCATCCTTGAGCAGTGCTCATACAGTTGCAAAGAAAGAAGCATCTGTGTTGAGGAACAGGTAGAAGATGGAGGAGGAGGCAGAACAACCTCGAGAAGCAAATCAAGAATGAGAAAATGCTAATATGGCAGCAACAGGGCCAGTGGGGCATGGCAGAGAGGCGGGACCTGGGATGCATCAGGGACACTGGAGTTCCTAGACTGTGAAACGAGAGGAGCAGCTGGGCAACCTGTGTTGTAGTCTACTCATGTGTGGTTGTTCATCTGGGTGGCAGGTGGCTGTTGGTGACAACAGCATTGCAGGGGCAGTCACAGGACTGGTGGAGTGGCGGCTGGTCTCAATTAGAAAGGCAGAACCTGCTCGGTATGACATTCTTCTCCACTCTTATTAAGTGGATTGTTATCTGTGATCTTTGTGTATCTATAAACAGTGGAATGGGTTAGTTCAGGGAGTGGCAGTTGCAAGTGATACGAATTTGTGAGGATTGGTATGTGGCGGAGTTTAAAATGTTGTTAATTTATATAATATCAGGAATCAGAAGGGAGAGCTACACCCATCATAGGCATCCTTTGACTCCTGCATGAACTTTCCTTGTTACTTTTAGGTTATTAAGAGCAAATCAAGTCTCCGAATACCCATACATATCTGTGCTTAGCTTAGCCTATACTCGGTTACTCACTGAGCACACAGAAGTATACAGATACTACGCAATCCATTGTGTACATATGCACTATGTGGTATACACTATATATGTATGAACTCATTATATAAACACATTTGTGCAGGGTGTACACAGTGTGTATGTAGCTGAATACCAAAACAGTGCTGCTGAGCGCAAAGAACCTTTGGGGATTACACCTGTTTGTACAGGGATATAAATGTTTCTTTCCCAACTTACAGTCTATCCAGTGATTCCCATTGAGAATTTGTTCGTGATTTTATACTCTGACCACAAAATTGTCGTTCTTTTAACGTGGTCTTGGAAAAAAATCAAAATGATATTGTGGAAAAGAATCTAGACATGGAAAATAAGTTAGACATCAAAACTGTTCCAATTCTCCCACTGAGCCACCTCTTTCCTACTTATTCACGTAACCTTTCTTCTACTTAGAGCAGTTTTAAATTAAAACAAAAATGTTACATTAGGAAGTTATGTACTCTGTAGTTGTGGATAAGAATTTATTTTTCTTTTGGATATCTGGTCACAAAACAGCTCCATAATGGAAGGTGTCTGCTGAAGCAAATATTATAAAACATACTCTACATTCTCAAAGTAGTATGTGTTAAGATTATTAGGTGATTATGACCATGGTGAGATGAGCTTTTAAGAGAAATATTTGAGGGCTGCCTCACAGAGGACCTATTATATCCCTGTGTTACCACACCAGCATTCCTGATCAGACCTTTTACAGCAACCCAGGACACCAGCCTTGGAGAGGAAGTAGTTGCTTTGTATCCATGGGTACAATATCATGTAGGTCTTACACTATGCATCACGGAGAAGGAAATATACTACCTTTTGTTAAGATGTGAACTAGTTCAATAGGAATTTCACTTACCTAGCAATCACTGATCCTGTGAAGCAGGTTTCTGCTGTTTCTGTACCCTGGGATGAAATGATGAACAAGTCCTCATACAAAGGGTGGCTGTGCTCTCCATGTCTGTGTCTTGCTCTGAATTTATGCACCGGGCTGGAGAAATGGCAGCCCTGTGCTTGTGACGGTGTCCCAGACACATGAGTGGTGGTGCCTAGTGAGACCTGATCCACTTTAACACCCATGCACTCCCCCAGTCCCACAGGTAGCAATAACAGATCAGGCCAACAATGCAGACATTATATGTGAAGTCCAGCAATTACGGGCTCTGCTGACAAATGTTAATTTCACCTGATTCTCAGTATTCTGGGACACAAAACAGTGAAGATAGGTATGGCAGAGCTAAATACAAGTACTTTACTCTTCCTAATGCCTGCCTCCCTGTCCTGTCCAACTCCTGCCCTCCACCCAGCCTAGCCTAAATTCAAGATAGGTGTATGTAGAGAAAGTTCATCTACTTGTTGTGCAGTAAGTAGCAAGTAATTTTTATGTAGTGTTGTTACAGAATAGATATCCATGCTATGCTAGAAATGAGTAATGCCTTCTGCATCCCTAAGGAAAAATTTAGTGAGTAAAAAATGGTGAGCGCACATGGTGTCTTCTCCCACATCTTAGTATTCACAGAGGTGTTGCAGGGCTAGAACCACAGAAATTTTTGGACCTGGAGTTTAGTCTTTTGCCTCTTTCCAGGCTCTTACATTAACACCTTTCAAAAGTCAGAAAATAATTGCAAATCTGAAGAATTTATAATTAGGATGCTTTCAAAACCATCCTATTTTCCCATTTTTTTTTTCATACTAGCCCATCCCAGGAACCCTGTGTACTTTCCATTAAATGTCAATGGGCCTGTTTGCGTTCTCTGCAAAGATACTGTGGTTTGGTTTGTTTTTCTGCTCTCTGAGTCTGGTGTGATATAAGAAATTAAGTCCAGACAAGCCACATTTGGGTTGGAGCAGGCCCATATGTCTAAGAAAGCTCTCCCATATGTCTGGACTCCTCTGGGCAAGGACTCCAGTCATGTATATAACCCTGGCGGACATTGTCAAACTGATAGTCCTATAATACCTACCAAACCACTCACAAAGTGAAAACATTGGACTTTGAACTTGCTAGAGTCTCTTGCAGCATGCCCTTGATCAGCAAGAAAATCAAGCTGTATTTAAGGGAACCCAATATCTTGCTGGGAACAGCACCTTGGTAATGTATGAGTTCTTTGAAATCTGTTGGGAGAGAAAGGAAAAACCAAATGGCATAACGAATGAGAACTTTGAAACAAAATGAAATGAAGGGAAACGTGAAGATGAGCGATTTTGATGACAGCTTTAATGCTGCTGGGATGATGTCCTCTTGTGTTACAGCACAGTTATGTGTTACAAATACCAGAAAATACTATTTGGCAGTACACACAGTTCTGTTTATTCATGGAATTTTTTCTTTTTACACATTATCATTGGTGATATTGTACCAAATTAAAAGGCTGAGGAGTTATTAATTTGCCTACTTATCCTAACTTTGGTATAATTCCTTTTCCTGAGGTATCCCAAACCTGCCATGGTGTACAGGAAATGAATCAGGCTTTCTGGGTGTGAAATGCAGGTTAGTTTGTGGTGTAAATATTTGTCTTTTACCTAGACATTCCCAACAGCATAGAGTTTCTCATTATAATCAAATGGCAACCCAGTGCTCCACTGGCAATTCCTATTGATATTCTGACACATTTCCTTTCTTCCTGATGTCCATTCCTTTTTGTATTCAGTATCCTAAAAGTGTTGCTTTTCAAATTATATATGTTGCTGCCACATTTAGAGGCCCTGGAGCCTACATGAATAAAAATTCCATTGTGTAGAGTGTTATACACAACAAATTACAGTCCTGGTCCCAAGGGATTTATAGTCNCAGTATCCTAAAAGTGTTGCTTTTCAAATTATATATGTTGCTGCCACATTTAGAGGCCCTGGAGCCTACATGAATAAAAATTCCATTGTGTAGAGTGTTATACACAACAAATTACAGTCCTGGTCCCAAGGGGTTTATAGTCTAAGTTGACAAGGCAGACAAAGCAGGGAGAGAGCCACTGGGCAGTGTTTTCAAGTGTCCAATGTTCACAATGACTTAGGAGGTTAAAGCCCATTGAAAGGCAACAGACTTGGGACTTTTTGTTAGTTTTTACACTTACAATTCATTGTATGTATGCCCCACCCAATTCACGTCAAATGTCAGGGTATCAGCTGTCACCAACCCAAGCTATAAAATCTGTAAAACACTCTGAAGGATTTTAAAACAACTTAAACTGTTACTGTAGTAGCCAGTGTGCCTATTTAATTGCCACATTGTCACTTGAGTATTTTGTTAGTTCTCTGACATCTCATTTATCATGACCAAGGTCCAAAATACTTGAGTCAGAAAAGCATTTACTGTACTGTACTTTTTCCACTTTAAATACGTTTCTTTGAGGCTGTTGCATTTCCCACCTAGTTCTACTTCAACAACCAGTTTTATCAGTGTTTTAAGCCCCCTTAACGCTATATGTTATGAAGGATACATTTTAGGTTGCTTCTCTTTGAGGTTTTCCTGTACACATTTTAAATGAGAGAGAAGCACTTTTCTCTGACTTTTGGCACAGATGGAAGCGCCCATTGTTTCTTAGACCTTTCATTTTTGGGAAAACCTCTTTAACTGAACTCATGGAGTGCAGATGCAAATTTGACTTCTTGAAGAAGACTGTGACCCAAAATAGCTTCTATTCTGGTCCTTCAATTTATAAAAGGTTATATTTGGCTGATTTATACTGAAAATAAGAAAAGTCAACTTGAGGATCATGTCCCAGAGCAGTAGACACTTTTTAAAGTTGTCTTCCTTCAAGAAATTTCCCTCCAAACTTTCATCCATTTTGAAGACCTAACACTAGCAATTGCTTAACTTTGCCTGTTGAACCATCATATTTATCCCTGGATGCTTGTAATGTGACTGTCACCCTGACTAAACTAGTCTTCTGATTTAACGTCCGTTTTAAAATGCCTTGTAGAAAAAAAAAAAACTTAAACTATTTTCCATTCATCCATAGCCATATTTAAAACAATCAGACATTTTGTTTTTCTTTAATTAAGTCTTTCTATAGTGCACATCAAATTATTTCACTGATGCCACAAATTCTAATTGGGCTTTTTCTGAAGAAACTATTTATATAAGGAATTATCTTTATCTTCCTCACTGGAAGAAGCAAACCTGGATTTTTTGCATTTCTCTGAGAGTCACAGGATTTTCTGGGGCACAGCAAATGTTGCATTCCCCTGTTCTGGAAGGATCTGTCAGACAGCTGACTGATCAGAGGATAAATGTGCACCAGCTCACTTCCTCAAGGGCTGGCCACTGGCCAGGCTGTAAGTACACTTCGAGTAGTGACATTAGTTAAATGAACAATGTAGAGATGCTCACAATGGATTACTCAAAATAAAACCTACATTTCTTAGACAGTTTTCTTAGTGGAATAGATACATTAGTACATGCTTCAGGTGTGACCGAACATCACAGAATCATAGAATCATAGAATAGTTTGGCTTGGAAGAAATCTGTAAAGGTCATCTACTCCAGTCCCCCTAGAGTGAGCAAGGGTATCTCCAACTAAATCAGGTTGCTTAGAGCCCTGTCCAGACTGACCTTGAACATTTCCAGGGATTCGGCATCAACCACCTCTCTTGGCAACCTGTTCTAGTGTTTCACCATCCTCACTGTAAAAAATTTCTTCCTTATATCTAGTCTTAATCTACCCTCTGTTAGTTTAAAACCATTACTCCTTGTCCTATTGCAAGAAGACATACTAAAAATTCTGTCCCCATCTTTATTATAAACCTCCTTTAAATATGAAAAGGCTGCAACAAAGTCTCCCTGAAGCCTTCTCTTCTCCAGGCTAAACAACCCCAGCTTTCTCAGCATGTCCTCGTAGGAAAGTGTGTATAATAAAAGTTGACTTTGCAGAAGTCAATGCTGCAAAACTTCAGCTTGGAAACAGGCCTCCAACTGTAAGCAGCCATAAATCCAAAAATTACAATCCCTGCTTGTACTTGCAGGGCTCACAATTATACTGCATGTACATTACATTCCCTTAAATATAATAAAATGTTACTGAAAATATATGAAAACATATTAAAAATATGGGGGTTTTCATACTTTTCATACTTTTAAAGGTACATGCCATTAAAAGTAAAGTAATGTTAAACAAACAGATAAGCAATGCATTGAGGCAGGTTTTGAATGGCTTCCTGACACTGGTTTGCCCCTCAGCTTACAAGGATACTCACTAAATGGCAGCACAAGCAGCCCAGGGACAGACCTACAGGCACATATCTCATTTCTCATGCTGAAGATCCAGGAAAGTACACTGTGCTATCAGTACCATGGAATTACTAATTTGTGATTTATCTTCTGTGAAATGACTGTACAAATTAAAAAAGCATGTAAAAGAGGCTGAGTGGCAGTAACGGGAGATTTTAACTACCAGCAATCAACTGGTACATTAGGAGGAGGAAATAAACTGGAGGCTGGTGATGTCTGGGTTTTGAATTAATAGAGAATATGCATTAAGTGTAAAAAGCTGGAGTAAAGCCCTGATTGCAGACAGGGGAGAATGAGGTTTAGGAATAGTCAGGTGGTTGGAAAGATGAGGAAGACATTTTTCCACATATAATTTCTTTGACTCTCCGCTATACAAACACAAATGGACAGCATGGTTACCTAATACAAAAAGAATTTTAAAAATACCCAAATGAAGGAATTTTACCCCATCCACAGCCAGAAAAGGGTCATTACTGCTGTTTACTAAAAGAATAAACTCCTCCTTCCTTCCTTGTGAATGAAATGTGTCTGTTGGATTGTCCTTTCAGCCAATCAGTGTCTCTCTCTCTCTTACGCAATTTTCGCTGATCCAGATATCATCATCAGGGAGGAAGAAGAAACAGCATGGACGATTTCCTACAGAAGTGCTGCGTTATACAGCAATAATAAATAGAGTGCAATGGAGTCAAAGTTAGACATATAGTAACTACAGCATGGCTACCTAAATGAGAATAAATGTAGAAACGGTTGTCTAGTTGTTGGAGACGGAAATTAGTTCTTTAGGAACCCTGGACTATATATATGATTTTGCCTCAGTCCTACTTCATAACTTTAAAATTATGTATTAGCTCTATCTCCTTGTTTACTTTTTCAGACATGGTGACTGTAATTGCTTTGCAAATTGTTTCACATTATTCAAATAGTTTTACTATTATTTGAGCTAATGCATAGAAATCTAATGCTCGATGAAAACTGGCTGTACAATAAATCACTGCCTCCACACAGACGTATACTACTTCCCACAAGAAAAATGGGTAACACAGCACACAATTACATGCTCAAAACCCCAAGCAAGACTAAAACTCAGAAGCCAAGAAGAATCTTTCAATCCTCATTTTTCCGTCCTATATTTCCTGTATTTTGTTTAAGTAATTGAAGGAAGGGTGTTCCCTGGGAGTGCAGCTCACTATATACAATGAAGAGAATTTCAGTCCCCGTAGTATTACCTGTAATCAACAACACAAATGTATGGACTCAGTAGGACTGAGTGACATTCATTGATACAACCTGCATCTCTTAAAACACAAATCTCCATACTTTTTTTGCTTGGGTGCAGCTATCAGAGAAAACAGCCCCAACAGACGCCATGGGGTCTAGGCTGCATAGGTGCATGTATAGATTGAGGTACCTGGTTTCTCGGACTATACATTTCTAAGCCCACCACTAGAAGCTGCAGGCACCAGTGCTGTCAATGCTACGTCCAGATAATATTTCTTAAAACATACTGCAGTCTATGGGAAGGAAGGAGATCAGTTTGGCAAAGTGCAGAAGCTCAAAACATTGTTAGCTTAGAATAGTGCATGTGCAACAGTGAAGTAAACCCTTGCTCTTAGCAAGGCCATCAGCCTAGATTTTTTTTTTTTTTTTTGCTCAGGACTAATTAACTGAAAACAGGACCAGTATCAGAAAACTCTCTTTTTCAAGAACTCTCTTTTTCAGTGCTCCTAAGTTAATAAAAATCTTCCATGTAAACTAGGTTTGTTTTTACAAAAAATGTGTGTGGCCCTTAATTCAGAGTATGGTGTAAAGTACCCAAAGGCCAGCTGAGAGGAAGACTCTCAGACTAAGTGGTTTTCATACGCTGAACTGCAGAACCTGTGGGTAGTCTGTACTGCATGTGAGTGTATCTTCCTGTACTTACCTTTCCCACCCCCAATTCTGTAAGGCATGGATAGTCTATGATTTGGCTCAAGAGCTTGTTTGCCAGTCCCAGATCAGCAATTTATAAGCTGAAGATAACGATAATCATTGGCTCTATTCATCCATTCCTTTGCTATTCTTTTTTTTTTTTTGTATTAGTGACTGGATTTCCCAGTTATGACCTGAACCAAAGCGTCTTCGACAGCCTCTCTGGTTTCTGAAGTCTCCTGCTGCTCTTGGTGCTTCACCTCTGTTGCTCCTGTCTAGCAAGGGATTTTTCACGTTGCTCTGTGTTGCTGGTGATCCTTTTTAATAAGCACTTAAAAAACCACCCAAACCTGAGACTACTTGATTTTACTATTGGTAAACAATCCTGTGTCTGGCTTCGTAAGTATTACCCCTTCTGGCTGAGTCACTCTATGTTTGTAACAAAGGAACAGATTGCATTTTCTTACACTGGCTACATCTGCACTAACACATCAGTGTTAATCACTTAAAGTTTAATCCACAAACTCAGTGTGGCCCCTGTGGGTGACATCTTGTACAGGGCTATATTTTATGACTTCTCCCTGGAGAGCTCTCAGGTTAGGCCAAAAAAATGCTGTTGCTTGATGTTTAATAGCTTGGACATTATTGTGGAGCCTGTAAAACCTCACTCCTGCTGTTATGTGGGTTCTTCAGCAACTGTACAATCAGCACGTTATAGCTGCAAAATGTTTTTCTCAGTCAAGGGAGTTGTAATCTAAAATAAATATTTAAAAGAAATATTATGGAGGACTTTTGTCTACAGATGTTCTCTTGTGTCATTGCAGCAGTAAAATTGCTTTCACTGGAGTTTTTGTGGCCGGCTACCTATAGTAATACAAATGACAAAGCAAAAATACTGACGTTTGATAGATGCATTCACTTTAATCCTTTGAAAACTGTTTGTTGTTGTATAGCTCAGAGCTGTAGCATGTCAGCAAAGGAGAAACAATTTGGTGTTAACTTCACCCCTTGTGATGCTACAGCTAATTGCTGTGAACAGAGTCCCGCTGACCCTTTTGCAATTAGTGGTTGGCATGACTTTACCCATAGGTTATGTCCACAAATTTATAAGTAGATTACAAAGCATAAATTTTTGCCTTAGTTAGTGTCCCTTTCTACTCTGAATTGAAAACAGAAGTAGCTACAGAAATGCACCATATTTTAGTCATGCTTTGCATAGAGGACAACAGGCTTTGGTCTGGCAAACTTCCCCTCTGGAGAAACAGAGATTATGTTTTTCATCACAACTGCATGACTTACATATTAATGACAAATTTGTAAACCCTAGAAAACTGTCCTGGTTGCATCAATGCAGTCTACCAACAAACTAGGGAGACCTGTAGTGGAGCAGAATTTAATTGACGTTGTACCTGTCTACTCGACGCAAAACCAACAATAAATCTGCTTTACCCTCAGCAAAATGTGATTGCCCAAGCAATAGAAAATATTTAAGATAGGGGGCTGTAAAAAAGAAACTGACAAACAAACACTTTTATATATGTACCTGTCTATGTAAGACTATGGGCGTGTTCCATGTGGATATACATTTTTCACAATGTGGAGCAGGAAGAAAAGTCATGCATGAATATAGAACTTATATGTAGAAACACATATAAATGTTGTGTGTATATATGTGCACATGTATTTACACACATATGCCAAAACCCCTCAAATTTTCATGAGAATTCATAGTGCTGCAACACGGCCAGCAGAATACAGCAGAAGACAGGGTAACGGCTGCAGAAAGTACTGCCCCAGTGAACGCCAAGTACTGTTACCTGACTTACAGTTCTCTTGTATATGGTCAGAGGTCTGTTCGTCCACACTCAGTGGTGGGTTTGTAAGTGATGGCTGAAATTGCTTAAGTAAAACTGGCAATTTGAAAGAAACAGATGAAAGAAGAGACGTGTCTGATCTCCTTGAAATGTGCTGCAGATCATGATCTTTCTGTTAGAAACTGCTAACTCATATGACTAAGCAGATATTTCTTCTAAATAGACTCAACATGGAAATCAATGCCTTGATGTTCGTTAAAGTCTCCAGAGAGACTGAAATCCTCAAAAAGGAGTAAATTGCCTGATTCCTCACAATGAACTGCTTTGTCATTACCTTAAATGTCACAGCTATTCACTATGCCACTGTTTCGGAAAGCATGCATAGAAAGAAGATGGAAAAGCCAGCACTGCTCAACAACACAGCCCAAGGCTTATTACCCCATCTCAGGACGATACAGGAGGTTGGAGTGTTTAATCTGCAATTAAAATCACTGGAAACAGCACCGAGCAGCTACCAGCAGGACTGGATTACCACAGCAAAAAATTCAGCGGTACATTTAGCTGTAATTTCTTCATATTATTTTTTCTGACCGTTTCCACTGAAAAGACGAAAATATAACTATATTGCCATATAAGTAGATCTACATGTGTCCTTCATGGGCATATAGTACTAGCATCACGTTTAATACAGAGAAAATGAAGGTTAAGAGTGAACTTTTGGCCCAAATAAAGTCAATGGGAATTTTGCTATGGCCTTTAGAAGACCAGACTGTTACCACAGGTATTCAGCCTGGGTCAGTATAACCCATTCTTATTTATGGACTTTATTTGTGAACACATTTTTTTCTTTAGTGGTTAGAGTGTGTTGAAAATACTGACCTTCTGAGCTAAAGAAAAGCAAAAAAAGCGAAAAAAATAAAAAGTGATTTGTGTGCACGATAAAAGTGTTTTTCTGCAATAACACAGCATGAGGTCAAGCATTACACAGGTTGCATTTGCCACTTTATATCTCCTGCCAGACGAATACAATCCGGGGCCTGTTACCCTCGCCTGCAGTACTGTTTCATAGTTATGAAGTCATGACAGCTGTGATTGCCGGTATGGAGAATAAAGTCTGTGGAAAAAGTTTGGATAGCTTCCCGCTGCACACTGGCCAAAAATAAGCTAGCTGGAATTAAAGTAGAAGAGGAGAAAGCTGGCAGGGGGAGAAGAGTGAGGGAACCTACCAACATTCTAGATTGGGACACAGGCTGAGGCACAGCGACTCCAGGACACATCATGGCTCCACTCCTGTCTCTGCGGGATCCTGGAACTGATTAAAAGTTTGAGGTGTAACCAAGAATCCATTTTGGCCAAGTGAGTCCTACCTCATGGAAATTGGTACTTCCCGTTTCCTGCCTCCCCGGAGATTCACAAGTCATTTGAATTAATTTCACTCCCAGCTTAACAATAACTGCGCAAACACACCACCTCAGTCCTTGCACCTGAGGAAACATTTTATATGATCTATAAACTCACAACGTCCCACTTGAATGCGGGGAGCAGGTGCTAATCAATAATGTGTTGCCAACGTTTCAACAAGGGATCTCCACAGACACAGTCTCCCTTAGCTGTGACAAACGTCACTGCTCTGTCCTCCTGTGGGTTCAGGGCTCTATGCGTTTGCAAAGCAGGATCCAATTTCTTCTTTCCTCATCTACCATCTGTGGAAAAATCTTTTCTCATATCATCCAATGCTTTGTAAATTAATGTTAACAAATTTTTTTTTCTATTTTTTTTTCGTGAAAAATAGAACAAGGGTATCCAGAATGGTATAATGTTCAGTACATACAGTTTGGGTTCTCACGTTGTTGTGTAAGAACCAGAGAGAAGATTGCCAAGATTTTTCTTTTGCATCTAGTAACTGATACTTGCTACAATAGGAGATTTATCATGAGGATGAGATGTGTGCTCTTCATAACAATGAGGAACCTCGTAGAGAGGTCACTTCTGCTAGGGATGGCAATGAAATGTCTAGAGAGGGTGACATATCAGATACAGAATAATGGAAGCTGATTGCAGGCCTTGAAGAACCAGTCTGGCATATCTGCATCTCTGACCTATCCAGGTGGACATTACAATTTGAATTCAATCGGATTATGTTGAACACAATTGCATTGAATGGGCTCTTCCCACTCAACCCACGGGGCAGCAGGTGCAGTGACACAAGGTACATGGCAAAAGCTGCTGAGAAAAAGGATCAGACAAAAAAGGACAAAAGGAGGACTGAAAAGGAGACAAGCAATTACATTTTAAGTTCAGCCAAGATGTCCATGACCATATTCAAAGGGAATTGTGTACTTCTTCTGCCCGACATGGAGAGAAGAGCTTTGAGTCATTCTCACAATGATAATTCACAGGGGCCTAACAATGTTATGCCAATGGCATATTTGCATGTCTCAGAAAATGCCACTTGTCTCAAAACCCTGCTAGATGGTGATAAAGTTCACTAGTACATACCAGTGACAACAACAGCGATGATTTTTTCTTTTTGTTGCTCCAGCTCATGTGGGAAGAACTCATCTTTGCCTTATTTAGAAATAAACTTTTGTATTATGAAACTATCCACTATGATAACACAGAGGCAGACTTGGACTGTTTGACTTTTCTAATCTTTATTTGTTTATTATTTTAAACTATTTAAAGACAAAAAAAATAAGATTACAAAATTAAACACGGTGAAAGCCGTATACAGGAAGAAGATTAGAGAATGAAACATTCTCCTTCTGTCTGTCCTCCCTCAGCAATTGCATCAGCACCGTAGCACCTCCTTGTTGCAATTGTGTCAGCTCTTGGGAAACAGCTAGCCTGCCATCAAAAGACAAGAAAACAAAAACATTAATGGGAAATTTTAAATACTTGTTGAAAGCTGCTTCTTCAATGCCACTTACCAGCCAGTGGCTCATGCAGGGCTAAAGAACAGGTAAGAAAACGTGAACTGCTGCTTGCATTTTGAAACTGACTCTAGACAACAGGACAAGAATCACTACAAGGCAGGAGAAGCATCACCAAGGGCAAAGCTTGGCCCACTCTGTAGCTCTAAGTACACTAGAGACACAGAGCAGGTAGATACTCCAGAGACAAAGCGAAATTGCCCCGTTCTAAGAAGCTCACATATTTCTACTCACACATCCACCATCTAAACAATGCATTAAATACACATACCCATACATGTTCTTTTCCCTGCTGCTTTCCTTCACCATTTTTTCCTTTGCATTTGGTTTCTCCCTCTGTCTTAGCTTGTACTTTTAGAAGAGAAATCAAGTCCCTGAAGATAAAACACTATCTCAACTCAGCCAGAGGACAGAACCAAGGCTGCATTTGTTCTGCGCACAACACCTAAGCCAGCAGCCTGAAAGCCAGAGTGAGATTGTTTACAGCTCCGGAGTAAGGCCCCAGCCACCAGAGGCGGTCACCATTCCCAGGCTAGTTCCTGCTGTAAACGGCATAGCACAGGAGGAAAACGAAGAAACCTGTGCATTGAAGCACTGGATTTTAAGACGACCAACTTATGCAAGGTTTTTTCAAAATGAGCACCAGCACACTTGCAAGCAATTGGATAGAGAAAGGAGGGAAAATAACATACAAGGACTATTCAGACAACAGAAGTAGAAGTGCATTGCCCTGGCATGGCAACTACAGACAGAGATGTTTTATTTATTTGTAATTACGCTGATTCTCAGGCTGCTAGATCAGAGTAAGACTAAAACTGGCACATTATCTGCTCTGCAGCCTCTTCCTGTTAATCACAGAGATTTGTCCTTGGAGTACCTTTTAATTTAAAAAAACCGTCAGTAGTCTGACTACCTTTGATTTATGTGAGACTACCACTTCTCTGGATCCTTAGCATCACAGCAGAAGGAAGTTGGGTTGGAGAGGCAAAGCTATTTTTCCTTGAGGCAGAGGAGAGGGAGTTGGGGTTGAACGAAGACAGGGAAAGGTGGCCTTTAGTGCTTTAGTGCTCATCAAGCCCACTTTGTTTTTTCCTGTCCTAAGGGGTTTGTTCTGTATCATGGCTGCTTCTCTGCTTCTGGGACTGGCATATTCAGAGGTAATTTCTGTACACAAACACATGCAGGGACTGTAAATAGAGGCGGACGTGATTACTTTCTGTATGTGACATGGTCCAGTTGTGTTTGTTTGCTTAAATTAGAAATCATAGGCATGCTTCCCCTCCCTTTCTGTTTTCCCATTGATCTCGCTTTTGTGCATTGTATTTGCTGTGCATTGCACAGCTGCCTGAACCTGAGACTAGCATCAACCTTGAACCTGATCAGCACGTCCTTCCCACTGCTTGATCCTGGTTAGGATTTGGTTGAAGTGGTTAATGCAGATGAAGTCAACAGATAGATCCGAGAAATAATATAAAACTCATCTTTTCCTTACATGCTGTTTTCTCCCGATGCAATAATGCATTAGATTTCCAAGTCTGTTGTCATGCATTACGTTCTGCGGGAGTAGAGTCTGCAGTAAATGTGAATGCGCACAAAGGAATAACCCAAAGAAGCATTGGGCAAGAGAGATGTTGACCTCTTCTTATATATACATGTTCTCAAACTCTCGTGCTTTCATCCTTCAAGTAATCCATAATCCATTGAAATAATAATCCATGGAAAGCCAATCAAATCAGAAGCAAAAAAAAAATGCTGGTTTTGTTGTTGTTGTTAAGTGGAGAAGAAATGAAATTAACAAAACAGTTTTTATTTTCCTTATGCACCAAAAGGAACCTCCAAACTGTCTGGGTTTCTATTTCGAGCAAGAAATACCCACACTTACTTATTAATTGTTAGCAGTGTTTCTGGAAAGGGTAGGCAAATTCTTTCCGCTTTTATTGCCCAACACCATGAGGGATGACAGGGGCACAGGAAAGGGCACCAGTTGTTGTGATTGGCAATTTCTATGTCATTATACATGCACAACCAAACAAAAGAAAAGTAAAAACATTGAAAAATGGTGCAATGGCGACAAGCAGAGCTGGGTCTCTGCTTTGTTTCAATACATGCTACAGGTTTTAACTATGTTTGCCCACAAGAACAGGTTAGGTCAATGTACTGCCATTATCACAACTGTGCCAATGTGTCACGCATTTCAAGAGTCATGACACAAACCCCCTTTAAAGACCACACTTTCATTCTATGAAAAACACTAGTGCACTGAAGGAAGACTAAGGTCTTTCCCTTTAAAACTACTAGATAGCAGAGAAGAAAAAGATGCCCGCAGTGTGCTGTGAACTGTATACTATATTCATTAGTGACTCCATCCTCTGAGCTGCCTTCTCTGGCCTTCATCCAGGCAAGCACAAAGTATACATTTAATTTTCAGCATGTGTGTAGAGTCATTAACTGCAAGCACATGCTTACATGCTTTGCTCATTGCTGCTATTTATTCTGTTATTTAATGCAAAAGGCAGCAGCGGCTTTTAGGGGTTGAGAATGTTTTGGAGGGGACCTAAATGAAAGTGCTGAAACCTTCCCAGGATAGCAAGACAGTAACGTTCTTCTGATTGACATGATATTCCTCCCTGGATACTGTACTTTGAATAAGCTTTGTCAAGCAAACATCTATATGTTTGCATGTGTGTTATGCATGCTACTAAGCTGGGCAGCATGGGGAGAACGGAAAAACTAACTGGCGTATTTTCACCAAATGATGTATATTGTTCTCACTTGAGCCAGACCATGCAGTTATCCTGCAGCTGTAAAGAAGTTACTTTTCCTTAAAGTTATAGCAGTGTTATAGTAATATAGTCTAGTCCAACTTCCACCCTGCCATGCACATGGCTGCCTCCAGGCATGCATCTGCCTTTTCCCCTTTCGGTATGGATCTGTCCAGGAGGAAAAGCATTCCGGAAGCTGAGTTGTTTATTTTGAAAGCTTCCTCTGCAACAGTCTCTGTAACAGTGAGGAAATCTGCAGATATTATTCCCTCCACGTCTCTGCTTGCAACTTGCCCTACGTTGAGTCAAGTGGGGAGACATGCAAAGTAAACTCCTGGCTTCAGTGAAGTGGCAAAACACAGGCGGAATTAAACTTTATCTCATTTTCACACTTTCTTCAGTGTCATAAGAAATGACAGGTTTCTTCTTTGTATGCTTCCGCTTCCTCCTCAAGCTGATACAAGCACTTTATTATGCCTACTTCTTCTGTGAAAGAAGCAATAAAGACAGTTTGGCCCCATGGTCATACACTAACCCAGTGGCAGAGGCAAAACATGAAATTAAGCAGGTGTGGAGTGGTAAGCTTGTGCACAAGCCATTAGACAGTGTTGTTTCTTAGGAGATCTGATAGGCAGTCAGGAAAGGCAAGTGACTAAAGAAGCACAGGCTCACCTACATTTACAGGAGCTGCCTGTCCTCTCTGTTGTGAGCGTTTGGTAAGCACTGCAGGTGGGGACTGCCCGAATCCCAGCAGCTTTCGTGCTTGGGAGCCCCAGGAGCTGCCACGTAGCAGTGCTCGTGCCAGCGCCTACTGGGCATGGGAAAGGCTTCTGCACGTGTGCGCAGGGACTGACTTCTCTGGAAAACTGCTCTGCACTGTCATACTCACTGTCAGTCCTGTTGGAGCATTGCAAAACAAGGTGAGTGTAAATTAAATCATCTGATCCCTTCCCCAAAAAACAAATCTAGATTTGCCCTGGGGATTTGGAGAAAATTTCAGTGTAGGTCTGAATTTATCAAAAATGGGATTATCCACTGCAGAAGATGTCCCAATATTGCAGAAGAGGAGATGTGTGAGCATGAAGTTCAAGTTCAGAGGCTGAAGTTCAACAAGCCAATAAACTTTTTTTTTAACCAACGTTATTTGTCTCATATATAGCATACATACATTTCAAAGTAACCTCGTTTGTACTGTTCTGTAACAAGAAACTATTACACACTATGAGGAGGGGGGTGAGGGGTGGGGATGTTGATACACTGTATGCGCCTGGTGTCTTTTGAAAGTTCTCTGGAGGCAAAAGTAGGCATAGACACTGAGATTTATTAAAATGTGAGACCTTGTTGAAGAGGCCAACTTTACTAATGAGAAAGCCTGAAAACCAGAGACTGTCCCTTCTGGCATATGTGTATCATACAAAAAGCCAGTAATGTTTGTTTATCTCAGTATTCCCAGAAATGGTATTAGGCTGAAACACAGCTCCAGTTAACATAAGCATCAAGTATATACTGGGACCTTTTAATGCTAGAACAATCAGCCAGCTTTATTACAGTGATTATTGATAATACGAGGGTTGTGCTGGTATTTAGTCATAACTACATAAAATCATTGTTTTTCTGCTGTAATCGCTGGCTATGTAGTTACAAGGGACCAATAATAAGTTTGTAAGTAATTAGTGACAAAGATTTCTTTTGTGGTATATAAATGGAGTAAAAGCCTCAGGCTAATTTTACCAGCATGTTCATATGATATCACTTCCTGAAAATACATGAAAGTTTAAAAAAAAAAGTGTATACACAAAGCAGAGGCTGTCCAAGTTCTACAGAAAAAATGACCTCAAGAAATATGCTGGTTTTCTACCTCAGAAACCTGATTTAACATTGAGGTCATTGCGAGAATTTAAGCAAAAATGCTGTTTCTGTCTTGATGCAGGGATAAAGAGGACCATAATTCTATGGCAATATTTTCTGAGTTACTCCATTGATTTGGCAAGACTTTGTTTTCCCATTTTTCCACACTGTCACTTCATGTAGATTCGAGCCAAGTATGCTCAACCTCTGCTCTAAATTACCAGTAGGCAAATGTGAATCAATTCAGCTGATTTTATAGGCTGTTCTACTGAGTTTACAGGCTTCACAATGAATTTAACCCAGGACAGCCAGATGCAGAATTTGGCCAGTTTTATGTTTGTAAGAAAACGTAATTAAGAACAACAGATATGTTTATCCTACAAAATATTACTGTACTGTAAGAAAGATAGCAAAAATAGTTATACCACTCCTTAAAATCCACAAAGCCTTTTTACCACGTCCTAAAATCTGTTCTGACTTTTTTCTGGCTTGCACAGATACACCACAAATTTTCTAAAGGATTTCTGAACTTCAGATGAATTTAGACTTGTGATTGAACTAAAAAGCTTTTTATCATTATTTTTTCTGGCAGAAGTCTCTCATGTCTCTAGTCTTTGGCTACAAGCTTACACTTTCCTTAGGATGCTGGATGGAAATGCCACTAAATTACTCCTTGCATAGGAACCGATTTTGTTCTTGCATCTTTCTGTGGAATAGTGTCAAATTTCCTGTTAGCCCTTGGTAGGAATGAGCGAGCTATTCAGAAGAATGTCAGAACCAGCCCTGATCCAACACCAAAATCAAAGTGATGCCATTGAAACTGGCTACAGTGAACTTATTTACATTTCTTCTGTACTATCTGGATTTGGCTAGAAACAGAGCTTCTGAAATGCTGTGAAGAAGCTTAAGAGGTCTAAGAAAATTCAGACGAGATTTCCCATCGATTCTTGTAGAAGTGTATGATCTCTTTATGAATACTGCTGGGTAAAATAAATTAGAACAAAGGTGTGAAAACTCCCAAATTTTAAGTGTGATTCATCGTTAATTATGAGCCCCTATGTTTTCTTCACAAGTGTCATAAAAGTATGATTTTGAAATCTTTATCAGTAATACAATATGCTTGAATGTTTGGTGTTGCATCGTTAGGGGTGATAACGTGAAATTGCTATTGTGGCATTTTTGGGTCGCTCAGCCATTCTTCTCAGCAGGGTCACAAACTGAACACATTCTTGTGACATTTCCGATGAAGAAGATCAAAATGATCCTGATGTGTACTCTAAGGAAGTCTCATTACATTAATCTATTTAACTTTGAATTGAAATACCACAAAGATAATATTATCCCTCTGAGCATGCACTACAGGTCTGAAGACTACCAGGGGTCTGTAGGCTGATACCAGGAAACAGTTGCTTCAGAGATTCAACTTACCTGGGTAGTGTTCCCTGGACTGCTTTTTGGCAATGCACCATGCATATCTTCAGCTTCTTCTAGGTGTCTCGATACAGAGCCATGACATAACATAGCGAAGCCATGTTGCTTGTCAGCCTGGGTAGTTTTTTATCCTCATTGTCTGAGATATACTTCTTGTTTCTTGCAAGAAAATATAGTACAATTCAATACATTTTAATACAATAAATATAGATTACTTTTTATAAATAAGAATGCCCCAGTCTTATGTGTCAGTCTGAGCGCTCACTACTGTAACCGCACAGGTCTAAAGCAAATGCTGGAATAAGTTTTATGGAAAATGATGATATTAGGAATTCATTACCAGCATGAGTGGAAGTACACTAAATCATTCCCAACATGGAGACAATTACTATGCTTGTGAAGAAGTGGAAGAACCATATTTTCACTAAAGGAACGGTTCTGGCAAAAGCATCAGTTTGCTGGCATAGGCACATCTACCCCTAAGAGCTTTGATCAGCAAAGTGCTGCCAGTCAGAGCTTACACCCCGACATCACAGCTCTCTGTACCCTGACTGACACAGTTATTTTGGTACATGTCTGTGATGATAAGTATCACAGAAGGAAATTTCTCACACTCTTTTACAGACCGCGGTGATTGCTGAGTAGTGCAGAATTTGCAAAAGTTGAAGGATCACAAAAGCAGTAGATGTACAAGTACGTTCATTACTGCATCTGTGTTGTTTATTTCTTTAAGCCCCAGTAGATCTGAATTTTAACCTAAGGACAAATGAAATATTCATAAAATTTAATCGCTGCTTTTCTGGGTACATTGGAAGGTGTCATGCTATGCTACATCAGGTCTCTTGTGGGCTCACAAATAAATGATTATCCTTGCCATTAAGATTCCTGCACGCTGATAGACAAGGCATGTAGCACATGCAACCTCATCAGTTTGCTCTCTCTCAGGAAAGTGCTGCAGAAAGAAATGTAAAAGAATATTAGAGGAGAGATCTCTCTCAGGGTCTTGCAGATTGAAAACTGCTGGGGACTTTAACCGAGCAGCAGTTCAGGTTTCTCAAGAGCAAACCCTTTACTTTGTCTGCAAAATCCCCCAGAAAACATTTTACTGCATAACATTCCACAGAGCACAGCCCCTGGCACGTCTAGCAAACGGCCGGGAATGGGAGAGTGCCGCAGCCACCAGGGCACGGGGCTGGAGTGCCTGCACCAGCCACAAACTGGTGTGTGCAACCACTATTTATCATTACAGTTTCTGCAGCAATGATGGGCTCTGGCACTCCAGCGGAGATTCGGATCTATGTTAAATTAAACACACACACACACGCACACAAAAATTCGAATAACCTTGAGGGTCAGAGCAAAACCAACATAAGCCTGCACATGGGAGTTACGGTCGGTACACCCTGTTCTCCACCTGAGCTGCTGGGGAGGAAGCAGCGTTAGCACCAACAGTGGAGAGCTGGGTTAGTGGTGCGGTGCCCAGCTGGCTCAGGGATCCCACGGAGCTTGCTTCTCCAGCTCTCCCAGCCCACTGGAGGCTTCTCAGGCTGCCTGTCTGATTACTCAGAGAGAAACAAGAGGTAAAAATTACGAACGATGTTTTAGGAACTTTCACAAATAAATAGAAAGAGCATTAATTAGCAAGGTTAATTGTGCTGTATCAAATAACACTATGTCTCCTTCAAATTTTTCAGTGCTACTAGTCAAATGTCTTACTGGAGCAACAGGAGTTGAGGCATGTTTAGGGTTTGCTACCAGCTGCTCTTCTATTGAGTTTCTATTCTAAACTTGCTTTGGCTTCCAACTTTCTAACGTCTATAAAAAAACACCCCCTGGAAAAAACAGGCATCTGAGTGGGAAGATTTTCAATCAAGGTAGACATTTTTCTACTAGTTTTGAAATGCTTTAGAGAAGAGATTTCTGGAGTATGATTTTAATTTTTTTAACTTTTTTTAATGTTTCCTTGGTGTGGAGAAAAAAAGATGAAGAATAGTGAAGTTAATGGACCCCTCTGGCTGAAATATAGCAGTAAATGCCAGTGTTCACTTAACTAATCATAAATAAGAAACATTATTAATGTCTTATTCTTTTATTTAAGTATATTAAAGAGCATGAGGCTAGAGCGCTTTGTGCCCATGATGAGTAATAATACCAGAGCTGTTTTTTCTCTGGTAAAAACCCCTTCAACTCTTTTTCACGCAAAGATAAAATACAAGATAAAATAAAATACCTAGGAAGATGTCATTATGGAAGAAAGACGGGCTAAAACTGTGCCAGATTCTGATGTCTGTCCAGGTGAATTGAGTTTACAATTGACTTGATGGGAACATATGATCAGAACAACAGGAGGTGGTAACTATAAAACAAAGACAGAGTCCTCTCCCTGGGAGGTGGTTTATAGGCAGATCCCAGGTGCTGGGGTGGGTTTTGTGCTCATCAGAGTGCCTTGCTTCTAGGCACCTTGCAGAAGGCAGCTGGAAGAGTTGAACTGGGATAACTGAACCTCGTAGGGTTCTTCCAGAGTGAGGACTGCTGGCTAGCTGCAAGATGCAGGTGGGAGACTGCTGCCTGTGTCTTGCTTCTCCTCCTCCAGCTTTCTGCCACTCTGCAACGTGAAGTTTCTTTCTTTCCCTTTTTGTCTGAGGCAATGGCATGAGCAGGCTGCATACTTCCTTCTGCTACCTCTCTCTGAGGTCAGATCTCTTATCCTGTGCCCTCTCATGTGCTTTCTGAGGAGCTGAGCTACTGCCACGCAACATGCCCTGGCTCAGCTTCCAGCTGACTGATGGTGGTTTGAGACAAAACCCGAGTGACAAGAGAGGTTTGGGGATCCTGTGCAGGGTGGGCAGTGAAGAGTCTCATTAGAGAGTTTTCACTAAGGCAAGTCACCAGACTGCAGCTCTGAATCTGCTCAAAAAGCTGGCTCTTTGAGGAGTGTGTTTTGCCTTCCCTCACCTAGCAGTCATCTCATGACTGCTCAGGAAGACAATGGATAATGCAGGTGTGTAAAAAGATGCTCTTGTTACCTTGCTAGAAAGTAGGAAGTATAAAAGTATATTTGCATTGTGAAAACCATAAAAAGAAACACGAAGTGGAGTAATAGCACTGAGGGTGCACACAGTGTGATCACCTTCGCTTCCAACTTCAGAAGATGTTGGGTTCATAAATGAAAGCGAAGCTAGAAAATTTAATCTCCCACCCTGGTGCCTGCAGCTTCTGGAAAGACAATTTACACTTAAAGCCTATAGGAAAATTGACTATATTGACGACATCATCCTTCCCTATCTAGACCTTAAGCTAAATCTAAGTTAATAGAACACATTCTAAGGGGAGAAAAGGGTAAAAATCCTTCTTCGCATGAGCTGTTATCGCCAATGTTGCTAAAAAGAATGTGTATTTACCTCTTTGGTATAGCAAAACATACATCTTGATCTTGCCTCAATAGTACCTAGTGTTACCAAATCATCCAGATGAAATTATCACCAAAACCCCAAAACTTATACAGGACAAGTGGCCTAATTGGAAATGAGCGAAAATGATTAAGCAATTGTATTCCAGCTTGCATTCAAAATTCTTTTGAGCTGCTGATGGCATCAAAGGACTTATTTATTGCAGCCACAAGTAAATGCCACAGATTCCTAAGGAGAAATGTGGAAACCTTATCAGCACTTCTCTCTTTAAATTACATTGTGGGGAGGCGGGGAGCAGGAATCATCAAGGGAGCAATGTGAAAGAATAGATCCTGAGCCAGTGTGATATTTTCACCCTTTCACTTAACATCTGGGCTCCAGATACCCGTTGGTACATGTGAGTCACTGCGGATGCAATTGCAGAACATAGCAAGCATGCATTGCTTGATCTGGGGAATTTTGGCAAGGGGATCAAGCAGAGCCCAAAGCTGTCACGATTTACTGAAAATTCATTTTCAGTCACAACTAGTTTCATTTGAAATCAGTAGGATTTTTCTTCAAAGTTTATTGGGTTAAGCTGTTGATCCAGATAAATTTATGTTTCTACAGATATTTATGCACTCAGCTCAAATCAATATTCCTTCATGTGAGAAAATGTGGCCTGTGTGTGTCATTCTAAAAATAGCAAAAAAAGGAACTGTCACCAATTTGTCCCCAAGTAAATACGGTCACTCTGAGACCCTTACCTTCCTGTGATGGTTAACAGAATGTGAGTTAACAATTAATGGTAGCAAATAAGGTATTTAAGGAAAAATACTTTTTGTCACGCAGGAGGGGAAAAAATGTATTAAAACACGAAGAAGTGAATGAATGTCAGCAACCAAAGACAATTTGCTGGATAATTTGAAGCTGGCTTCTAGGAACATCTTATGTATGATCTTTCCTATTTTTTGACAGACAGCTCCTTTCTGTCTAAGTTAGTAAAAAGATATAGTAGTTTTTAAAAACCCATCAATTCCTTTAAAAGCAGGCATGAGTGAATACCTGAGAAATAAAGTTGCCAAAGGCCAGTAGATCTTCAGTTTGCTAAGATTTTTCACTTCTCCCCATGTTCTTTATGGCATCTCTCTCAACATTTGGAGGTCTGCATAACTATGTTTGCTCCACTAACCCAGGGGTACCTAGAGGTCTTATGTGAAGACCTTAATGTGTTTCATCGAGATACTCTATGGTGAATGGTTTCCATTTGTGGTGTGATTTGCTCGAGCAACAGAGATGGTCACATACTGCTCACTTAAAATGTCAGCCTGCCATTACGTTTTACTGTATCAAGCATCTCCCTGAGTATCTGCAGAAATAGGCCTTGCATTCATTGTTCATAGAACCATGTGTTTCTTCGCCCGCTTATTCAAAGTCGTGTCAGCCTGCTGCCACCTGGCCTGCAGCGTGTAACAGGAACTAACACAATAAAGCAAAACCCGCTGCAGATACGACACTAGGAAGCGCAGCTCCTCGCATTTCATGAAGACCTCTAACTTCCAATAGAGCTTTCCCAGATTAGCATCCATTATCTGAGATAAGGTAACAAAAAAGATCTTGAAATACACTGATTAACTGCTACCATTAGGGCTCACAGTCCCTTAAGTAAATGAAGAGTTGTCTGCTTGTTTAATAAGTGGAGCATTTTAATGCGCTATGTTCTAATGTCTGATAGGTAACTAATGACAACTAACGCATCATGTTGACAACTGGTCCACACTGTGCTGTGACATTTATTTTACAGTAATTTTAATTATATCCAAGAGCTACCAACCTCTTGCAGCATCCTTAGCAATTCTGAAGCAAAGCGGCTACTCAGGAGATCACTGCCCCATACGGCTTTCTAGTCTTGAGTACTTCCTACTATGTCTACAGGCCTGCAAATTAACTAGAAGACTGGTAAACATTTCTTTTAGGAAAACCAGTGTGTTTGAACTGTGGTCACAGGATATTCTAGTTCATTTGTCCAAGTCAAATTTCTGTGAAGTCTAACTGAAAAAAAAAAAAATAAATAAAATCCATTGCAGCTCCATGCTCGAATGCAGCCACTTAGAAACATATCCATCCCTGTTCCATACCACTACTATTAATTTTCATATGAAATTCCACCAATTACCAAGTAAGCATAAACCACAGTATGGCTGCTGGCAGAAGTACAGGACTTGCTGCAGCTATAAAAGCAGCCTAGACACATTCAGGTAGGAAATTACGGTGCCTAACCTTTCAAAACTTGAGTGCAATCCACCCCATGCAGGGATCTGTGCAGACACTTCTAGCGCTAGACTCACATGGGGCCCAGGGGCAAGAGAGGCTTAATCTGCTCAGGGCCAAGACAGACCCTTTGCATCTGCATTTGCAGGTTTCACAAAATCAGGTCACCTGAGCATTTCAAACGTATCAACCAATTTTGCTTTTCGTTTGTCATTCATATCTACGAGTAGTTTGGACCTGCTGCTTGCAATGCATTCTGCAAGGCACTATGGTTTTTGGCCCGAGGATGGATGTTGCGCACACATGCCGGACGAAGACCCTCTTGGTTATGTGCCAACTGAAGAAATTACATCCTAGAAGCCTTATAAATGTTGCAATCTTGTCCTTCCTTTCAGTGAGGGAGATTAGACGTGTGCAGAAAGAGCAAACTGATGCAAAGGGAGGACTGGGCTATTTGCCAGGGATAGCTCAGAGTGCATATTTCTCATATCACCTCTTTTTTAGGGTGCTCGTCTGGAGCCAGATCTTCCTGTTACAGCTGGGTAACTACTGGCAGACAAGTAACTCCGAAACCCCCTTTGCCTGCAGCATGAAAAAGGGATGCGTCTTATCAGCTGGAGGAGTCTTCAGAGAAAGTGATGGAGGGAAATGCAAACAGCATGCCTTCCCACAGCCTCCCTCCTCTCATCACTCTCGCAAGTCCCCTGGGCCACTGTCCAGTGCATATCTGTCTGCTGCTTAACAAACTCAAGCTGTGGTTTTCAGGCTGATAAATAATTATGCTAATTAACAGGTTGGAGGAAAAGGTGATGTTATTTCTGTGGAATGTTCTGAGAGGCTGGAAACACTTAACTGCAAAAACGACATGTGGTGAAATAACCAATAATTTGCTTAAGAAACCCACATCTGGTATGCCTGCTAGAAACAGGGGTTAATAGTCTGTCAGGGGCAGGCAGTGGCAGTGAGTAGCCCTAGGATAAACAAAAAAGCCTTAACGGCAGGAAACTGGCTTGTTCTCCTAGCGTAAGCATTTACATTGGCTGCTAACCAGCAAGAGATGTAAAAGGAGTTGTTTAGTTTACACTTGGAAAAAAAACAGAGAGATGGAAACAAACAGTCTTTTGCATTTTGTGTATCTGTGAAAAGGAATAAAAGCCACTGAGAGTAGCTAAAAAATGGTAATAATATCTATGCTCCACGCTCCTGGAAGGAGACATAGACTCAGCACAAGATTCCAGTCGTAAAAAGAGAGAAGGATTACTTAATTTATTTTTGTATTATTGAAATAACAGTCATACAATTACATGCTTGATTTTAAGTGACTGCTCAGGCAGAAAAGGGCGAGGAGGGGCAGGAGGAGAGAAGACAAATGGGAAAACTTGGTTAATTGACTTAGGTTGACAGCCTGATTTTTTTTGTAGAAAGATTGACCCTGATTTTGAGGATGAAAAGTCCAAATGCCACTTGTGATAAGAAGGAAGGCATTCCTAATTGACACTATGGTAGAGAGGAAAGGATCTGGACCGCAGTGCTAGGAACGCACCCTTGCGTTGGTGTGGCATTGCTGCAGCACTTACGAGCACAAAAGAAAAAGACACATTTTAGGATTGGATGAAATGTAAATAATATACCCATTTGACGAGATTCAGATGAAGTGCTCTGTGTGTGGCAAGCTGAATCTGTATTTATAGCAGTTAAAGAAACACACAGGACGCTCTGGATACACTAAGGACCATGAATAATACATTGTTGGTTCCTAATTTTGTTTTAAATAAACAGACAATGTTCTACCTTAGGTGGTGTTTTTCTGCTGAAGTGGTGCGACCCTTGCAAAGATTGCTGCTACATCTGAGTTGTGTATTTCACACAAGAAAACACGGCACCCCAGCAGATGTTGGCAGCTTTCTGTTGCATGCTGGATTACTTGACATCTCAAGCTAAATTTTCTTTCGTAGTCACTCTCAAAGATGTATATTATTCCTTGTCAAAATAAAGAGTTGTGGTCTCTTTCCAGCCCAGGGAAATACAGTAAGTGCACATTATCACCATAACATCTAAGTTACTCTGTCTTTCACTACATTAGTGCATATTACAGCCTTGCAAATGACAGGCTTTCACAGCCTCGTATTTTTGTCATGTCTTGTTTCATAATGACATCACGTTTTTTCTAGTGACCATAGCACACAGCACCAGCGTGACCCTGCAGCTTTGCAACATTTCTCATGGCAGCTAGATCTCCAGGCCACAGGTTGATACCTGCGGTGGGATGCAACCTCAGCAATAAAATGACTCAAAAGCCTATTTTATCAGCAAAAACAACTAGCAGCACTCAGCTCTCACAGTTGCAGGGAGTACTACCCATCCTCCACCGTGTGACGTGTTCTGAAGCTGCAGCCTCCCATATGAATGTTGAAACAATTCTGGTGCTTTTGATGCTTTCTGCGAGCATCCGAGGCACTCCGCTGCAGGAAGCATCTGTCCTCTAGCACTGCTTCCCTATGAAATAGCAGATCAGAGGACGTTGCTTCTAGAAAACAAGAAATGCCAGGGAGAGGCCATCTCAGGCGGTGGCGCATTCACTTTTTCCACATTGTGTGCTTACAAATGGCTGTGATCACACAGCTCTCCATGTGCAGTACTTTCCCATGGTTTTACGTATACTTGGGTTGTGTTTTAGATGGCCACATGAGTAGCATGAAGTAAGAATAACTGCAGCATTCCGGGAACAGAACCAGAGATGGAAACCATAAAATCTGTGCTCAGCTTTTTCTCCTCTGTGTTATGGTTCAGTCATATGGATAGAAGTGAGACAGTCCATTTTTTAAACCAAGACTAGAGCTCATTTGTGAATATATAAATGTAAGAACTCCAGTAAAGATAGAGCCGCTAACACTCAGAATTTCTGTTCACCAGAGACTGACCTCCTGGATCTAAATGGCTAGCAGCAACTTGAAAGACCAGGTGACAAAAACAAAATTGGCTTTAGAAATGGCTATCAGATCTTAACTGAATTCTTGGAACTTCAGTAAGCCTTTTCTTATTTTGAATTCTGCTTGTGTTGTGTATATCTTTTTGCCTTTTTGCCTATTCATAGTCCAAGCACATCCATCACCCTTTTGCTCATAAGAATAATTCTGTGTGATGAAGAGGGCAGGAAAAATATGTAAAATAAACATTAGCATGGCAGCAGAGATCAATCATTAGAAATTGTAAATCCAGTTGTGTATTTTTCACTGAAAACATTACTCAAGGAACGCATCTATTCATCACAAAAAAAAAAAATAGTTCACCAAATAGCTTTATCCTTCTCTGTTTTTCATAGTACTTCCATCAACATGGTGAAATGGTGCTCTAGTGTGATTTGGTGAGAAGTTTGCATAATTTCATACAGCTTATGCATAACTTGGATGAATTTTGAGTGAACTGATCTGCAAACTGTTGAGAAACTTCCACAAGCAGCCTCAATGCTCACAAACGGGAAGCAAGAACAGTCCTTTCATTCCACTAAAGTCCTCTGAGCTTCTCCTTTTGGGGAGAAGACCCCAGGTATAGTCCCAGAGAGGCAACAGCAGCCTTTTCTCCTGTGAACCACACTTGGGGATGTTTTATTTAGGTTGGCATGCAGTGAAGGCAAAGAGCAGCAAGCAAGGGCTCACCACCAGACCTCAGCACTCCCAAAGCTTACTGAGTATCTAGCCAGGCCCCAGGCATCAGACTGCTTGCAGTGCCTGTTTCTTCCCGTCAGCCAAAGAGGGAAGCTAAGTTTAGATATAGGATCAGTTACCTAGGTTTGAGATTTGAACTGAAGTGTTATGAATGTTTCCCAATCCTTCACAAAACTACCTGGACTGCAACTAATATTTGTATCTAGCTCTAATCATGAGATGTTCATATCTATTCCAGTTCATCCAAAACTCTGCAGATTTTTAAAATTACTTTTCACAAAAAAACTCACAAACAAACAAACAAAAACCCTTTTGCTCAGCTCTAAACATTTACTATCATAACCGATTTAGGTATGTTGTGCATCAATAGAAACTTACTAAGCTTCCAATGAGTGACCAAAACAAACTTGTAGTGTGGTAGTTGTACTGAGCATTTGATGAATTTGATAACAATATCCTTTATTGCTTCTATTTGGAAGGTCTTTCCTTCAGGAACGGAATTTCTAAGTTTGAAAGAAAAGCAGCAGGAAAAGGGACATTATAGGGACAGTCAGGCAAAACTGTTTAAAGGACAGCAAACATGTTTCCTTAGCAGATGATGTGGAAAGCAACCAAACACGGTTGGTTTCAGACTGCATTTTCTTGACATAGGCCCCACCTTCTGCTCTTACAAGAGAGATTGTTTTAAGCTGGGTAATATGAAGTCAAACACTCTTCCAATATTTTGACAATAACCAACTATGACTGTTTGGGGTATTTTTTATCTGCATTAATATCCAGTCTTTTTAAATGGTCTTGGCATGCTTTTGGTCTCAAGAACTTCCTGTGATAATCAGCACCAGAACTGCATTATGCGTTGCTGTCAAATGATATTTCTTTAACCAATATCATTTTGCCAGTTTAAGATCATTAAATGTTCTTTTATTCCTAATCTCCATGAACTTTATTTACAACTATGAAGATCTCATAATTATAAAAGTATAAATGAAAGTGCACTTGTGAAAGGATGAAGACTTAGTTGTGATTTACACAAAAACTTAATCACAGATGTAATTACTCAGTCTGGGAGAAAATACCAGTGTGTATCTGAGTACATGAAGATATGCACAAAAATATTTGCATGGGAATATCTCTGGGAGGCTTCTTGACCACACTTTTCATATCAAGTCATTTCACAGTCATTCACAAATATCAGCATCTACATGTATGTGAAGCAGGCAACTACATTTGTTTTACATGCATAACTACAAGCACTGTTTAAATTAGAAAGTTCATTGTGTAAAGGAGAAGTGTCTTGTGCCTATGGCTTTACACAGTAAGCACTCCCAGTTGTAATTGGAATAAGGGATGTTGTCCTTCTGAATAACCCACGTGTGTAGACAAATGTTCCCACCGATCATTTAAATAACAGCATTTAACTAATTTAACAAATGGCATGATGATTTAATGCTTTCAATACATCAGGTTTGTGAGTTCCAGCAAGAACTGGAGCCTGAATGTGCTGTAGTTTTTCCTAGAAGCCGTAAGGCTGACGTGCTGGCTGCTCCATTACACTAAGCATTGTGCCTTCTCAGCATTACTGTGGGAAAGCAATTTGAGTTCGTTCCTTCCTTTTGCTCATTTTGAAGCTTAAAATTAAAAGAGAAACTCCTCACGCACAATTACTGTTAACATTAACATGAATGACACGTGCTCCTAACAAGTGAAACCAGACACCATTCCTCACATTTGCAGTTTAGGTGTTGTGCAAATTGCATCTCCTTATTAAGCTGGATTTTTAAATGCCTAATGCTTTCAGTAACCTGTTTTCAAAAAGGTTGTTTTCATTAGTATTGGGTCATGTCATACAACACCTTCTAATCTGGAGATTTAAAATTAATGTCTTCACATATGTGCAAAGTGTAGAAGAAGTTGTTAGAATTCTCTACGTCTTTCCCCTCCAGAAGATCGGTTTTAAATTTTAATGGTTTCTAAATGGTAGGATTCAGTTACATTTAATGCACATTGAAGGTCACTGGTGAAACAGAGAAGTAATGATTTAACTTACATTTTAATTAAAGAACCAATAGCAACACCAAACATATTCTGGTAAAGTTTATACCCTGAATACTTTTTTATGTTTCTAAATCTGTCAGGCACATTCTGAAGCGGATATGTCTGGGGAATTTATCAGGAATATAAAGAAGCTCAAATTGAAATCCCAAATTATCCCCCAACATGTTTAGATTGGAAAGTTACCACATCCCAAACATCCCACCTGAGTTTTGGTACATCTGGGCAGATCAGAGCACTCTGACACTGCGAGGTGACCCCATTCAGAAAGAGCCTCCTTTATGTTCTGGGGGCAGTTCAAGCCATTAATCATCCCACCCTGCCCTCTGTGCACTGTGACTGCTAAAAGCTTTGCCAGGTATCAGCAACATCAACGCTGTGGTCAGTTGTCTCCCTGAAAAGGGGCTGAAACTCTCTGAAACAGAACAAAAAAACCAGACTGCTTTTCAGAGTCTAACCTGGGAAGTCAGTAAGACCTTTCCTTCACAGATGGGCGAAGATGAGCCCCACCGATGGGCAATCCCAAAGCCGACGGCGTATGCTCTCACACCTGCAGGGCCTGCTTTCTTTCTCAGCCATCTGCTTCCGCCTACACTGCCATGACGTTATGGAAACAGCAGTAAAGTTTTGAATGCAGTAAAGAACGTGTTTTGTTTTGTTTTCCCCCATGGAACTCCAAAAGTCATGAAAAATGCAGGGTTTGTGGGGGAGGGAGAGAGAGAGAGTAAATCCCTGCCCAGACCTAATCTTTTCGTTAGCCCCTTGAAGCTCAGAGTAAGAGCAGCTGTTGAAAAGTGCAACTGTCTTTTCCATACATGATTAAATATAGTCAAATACCAAGTCCTACCATCAAGGGGTCAGTTAAATGTGATTTCTTTCTGCTCTGCATATATGCGCAGAGGGATCTTAAGTCCTCTCTCGTCTGGTTTCTTCATCCTTAAAAGAAACAAAAGCACACTGTACAGTTTTTTTTCTAATTTGATAGTATCTTTATGGGATTTTAATATCCTCCTTCTTGCCAGCTACAAGCCAGACCAGCAACAACTGCAGCTACAATTATGAGCTGCAGCTGTTTGGGGCCTGTAAAGGTCTATCTACAGCCTGGAAAATTCCAATCAGTGCAAACACAGGACAGGCTCCAGCACCCTTAGCAGAAGTTCGGGCTTCTGCTGACAAAACGTCGGCTGCCACCAGCAAATGCTGGCAAAATTGAACCTGCTGAAGCAAGCGGGATAGCACTGAGAGGGGTAGGGACAGCCAGCTGCCAGGGTGTGCCTGGGCTGCTAGCAGTATTAATCACAGAAACTGTGTTGTCAGCCAGGGAAAATCCCATCTGCAAAAACTGCTCCAAATGGCAGTTGTAATGGCTGGCAAGGGGCAGGATGTGCGTGACGAGCGTGGAGGATTTGGGTAGCTCCTCTACGGAGCAGGGCTATTTCCTCCTCTTCGTGAGGTCAGGAAGGATTTGCAACTAATATCAGTGACTACAGACTTGGGAGAGTCACAGTAGACCCTGAAAGGTTCAGCCGCTATCTTTTGTGTATAGCTTATAATAGTTGCATAGAATTTACATTACCATAGATACACACTTTGCTGTGTTAAGTTTCAGTTGCTTTTAAAAAAAAACCCAGATAACAACACCTAAGCTAACTGAACTGTTTGTTATTTGTTGTTATTATCACAAAACAGCCTTGTTGTGTGATCCTTCTTCTGCAGCTCAGATACTTCTCAACATCCTTGACATGACAACGACAACATCTTCACATGTCCCCAAACCTGCTCAGGGAAAAAGGTAATCTTCTTCCAGATTATTAAAAAAAAAAAAAGAGAGTTCAAAACATTTAATCATCTTCAAGCTCCCTTCTATCCTGAGGGTGTTTTTCTCTTGACTGGGTTGTTCTTTTGATGGAGCTTTACCACCCTATACAGACCATATTCAACTTACCCAGTGTTCTGGAGACACTGGCAAGGGATTAGATGCTGAGGCTGACACCTTAAAACTTAGGGAAATACAGAAACTTTAGCCACTTTCTCAGTTGGGTGAAATGTTTTCTTATCCTTGGGACTTAGCTTAGCCTACAACCGATACCTCAAGATATTATTGACAGTGCAATGCAGTGCAATAACGTCAGTTATGTGACCACACAGATAGGTCCATCTTTCCTCACCATAGCTGGTAATTAATATATGTACACATACTGTTTCTCTGAAGAATTTGAACCCCTGTCGTCTGATGATGGTTTTCACTTTACAGCGGAATCAGCTGAAAAAAGGATTCAGGTAACTCAAGATACAAAGACAAATTTTCAGCATGAGGATGAAGAAGTATCAGCATTCACAACACTTCCTTAAGCCTGATGCATTTTCTATAGAATATAATCTGTACCCACTCAGGGGGACAGAAGAGAAATCTGTGTCTTTTTACTAGATCTAAAAAATACAAATTAATCTTAATTCCATAATACCATTCTGCGTTTGCTGTTAAACCTGAAGGAAGGATTATGGGAGCAAAAATATGTGATTCTGTAAATGAAAGACCTCATTCAATAGTATTTTAACATTAAATCTCCTCTTATCAATGTATTAGAGGTAATATCCATGTCAAACAAGTTCTTTTTGCTTGAAGGTTCAGCGTTAACACTCCCTTAAGCCCCTTTTAAACACAGGTATCTTGGCACCCTTATACACAATAGCTTTAATAATAGCTTTGTTTCACACAACAAACTATACCTTTGTTTCTGCCCTTAACCATTCTTTCAGCAGCTGCTGCTGTGCATGTTACACAGAACATGTGAGGATAGACAAACAGACTGGAAAAGTGGTTTGTGAAAATATGTTGAGACAGCTGCTGAATTTTAAGGGCTTGTCTGTGCCAGGGAAAAGGTGCAGCAGAGAACCAGATGGTTTGAAATGCAATGCAATCCTTGCAGCGCTTGTATGGTACACAATCGAGCCTCAAAGCTGTTTGCAGAGATCAGCTATACCAAAATGCTGTGAGGGCGTAGCTGCTGCGGCTACTCCCTCCGTGTTAATAGCATTGGCTTAACTGGGACTACAGCCCAAGCTAAGCAGAACTCTCTCGTACGTATTTCTTTACTCACGACCCTACCCTACCCTGCTTCACAGGCACTTTATGTTTCTCCCTCCACAAAATCAAGTCTCTTTTTACCTGTTTGTAGTGGTTTCATGTAATGAATCCAGATATCCCAGGCATTCAGCATCCTTTCGTCACCTTCCTAAGACTCCATCAGTGGGTAGCAGAGAGACTTTGTAGCCTGGAGTCAAAAGGAAATAATGAACACTTATGAATGTTTTTCAATGGGAGCTCCCTCTGAACCTCCAGGTGGTGACACCCAACAAGATGTGACTGCAGGAGCCACCACCCACTCAGAGAACATCAGGTGCACGAGATCTTACAATGTCCACCTGGAAGGTAAGGAAGGGCTTGATGAAGGCCTGTCCCCTGAGTTTCTGGAGCAACCGGGTCACTGGCTTGAAGTTTTGAGCAAGACGTTTCTTCATCCTTTATGTCCTTATCGCATTCTGACAAACTCTTCAATTGTATTGTAACCACATACTGGTTTTCAGAAGGATTCTTCATGGTGCAGGTCAAATGAGCACAAGTAATGCTCTTGCAACCCTAGTGCAAATATTCTGCTGTCTTGTAAAACACTGAGAATCCAAGAAAATCTGTCAAAAAACTACCACATATATACACATTGCCATGATGCAAACACACAAAACGTTTCAATGGACTTTCTGATGCTGCTTTCTCCCTGTCTCATCTTTTCTGATGCTGATTTTCTAGCAAATTCCAAAACCTGTGAATTGTAGAATCACAGAATCACTTAGGTTGGAAAAAACCTTTAAGATCACTTAGGTTGGAAAAGACCTTTAAGATCATTGAGTCTAACCGCAAACCTAACACTGCCAAGTCCACCACTAA
>VZSC01009906.1:75172-91941 GCA_013398225.1 Steatornis caripensis | reverse complement strand
GATGGTTTGAAATGCAATGCAATCCTTGCAGCGCTTGTATGGTACACAATCGAGCCTCAAAGCTGTTTGCAGAGATCAGCTATACCAAAATGCTGTGAGGGCGTAGCTGCTGCGGCTACTCCCTCCGTGTTAATAGCATTGGCTTAACTGGGACTACAGCCCAAGCTAAGCAGAACTCTCTCGTACGTATTTCTTTACTCACGACCCTACCCTACCCTGCTTCACAGGCACTTTATGTTTCTCCCTCCACAAAATCAAGTCTCTTTTTACCTGTTTGTAGTGGTTTCATGTAATGAATCCAGATATCCCAGGCATTCAGCATCCTTTCGTCACCTTCCTAAGACTCCATCAGTGGGTAGCAGAGAGACTTTGTAGCCTGGAGTCAAAAGGAAATAATGAACACTTATGAATGTTTTTCAATGGGAGCTCCCTCTGAACCTCCAGGTGGTGACACCCAACAAGATGTGACTGCAGGAGCCACCACCCACTCAGAGAACATCAGGTGCACGAGATCTTACAATGTCCACCTGGAAGGTAAGGAAGGGCTTGATGAAGGCCTGTCCCCTGAGTTTCTGGAGCAACCGGGTCACTGGCTTGAAGTTTTGAGCAAGACGTTTCTTCATCCTTTATGTCCTTATCGCATTCTGACAAACTCTTCAATTGTATTGTAACCACATACTGGTTTTCAGAAGGATTCTTCATGGTGCAGGTCAAATGAGCACAAGTAATGCTCTTGCAACCCTAGTGCAAATATTCTGCTGTCTTGTAAAACACTGAGAATCCAAGAAAATCTGTCAAAAAACTACCACATATATACACATTGCCATGATGCAAACACACAAAACGTTTCAATGGACTTTCTGATGCTGCTTTCTCCCTGTCTCATCTTTTCTGATGCTGATTTTCTAGCAAATTCCAAAACCTGTGAATTGTAGAATCACAGAATCACTTAGGTTGGAAAAAACCTTTAAGATCACTTAGGTTGGAAAAGACCTTTAAGATCATTGAGTCTAACCGCAAACCTAACACTGCCAAGTCCACCACTAAACCATACCTCAAAGCACCACATCTATACATCCTCTAAATACCTCCAGGGATACTGGCTCCACCACTTCCGCGGGCAGCCTGTGCCAATGCCTGACATTCATTTTTGTTCTCACTTCCCGTCCCATAGTTATCCTTTTCTTCCGAGTAGTCTGCACGTTAGAACATCTCATTTTTAAAAAGTAGGAACATTGCAGGAGTAACTTCAAGTACCAAGCCACAATTTCCATGCTGGTTCTGAGATGAAGCCACTGAATTCAGTGGATTATACCACTTGACGACAGTGACTAGCAACAGGGTGTAGCAACAGCAGCTGTACCCTCATATCATGTAAGTATAGCTGATCTCCTAACAGCCTTGAGGCTCACTGCAAGGATCGCACCACGTTTGAAACATTTTTACTGACTTTATTTCTAATGTGCTCTAAATAAACATGCTTTAGACTAAAAATATATTCTGGTCTTCCAAAACCTTGAAATGCTGAAATGAAATTTCTTGCCTGCTGGCCATCTTAAACAAAAGCTTGGAGAACCACTTCAACAACCAATTTAACAACTTAGACCTAAGAATCCTATAACCAGTCAACAACACTAAATCATATGTTATGAAATCCTTTTTTGAATCACTAAAATGATTTAAATAAAGCAAGTCTAGCATATGGTTTTAGACATAAATATTTATGACCCAATACTTTTTGTTGAAGAGCATCTAAAAACAGGACTACAAGCATGTCCGTAGATCTGACATGTAGGCTTCTATCGATCTGACACTCTCCTGGGAGGAAGCATCAAAAGTGAATAACACTTACAAATACTTGCTTTGGCTGAAAAGAAAAAAATCTCTGCTTTAAACCATAACTAGATAGGTTTATGAAGGCTCTTAACACTAGTCAACTAAGGATTATGGGAATTTAGTTTAAAAACTGTCATAAAAGCCTTATCCTAATAAGCAAAGTGGCTAACTAGATACCTAAAATAACAGCATATGTCAACACACCATTGTGAGACATATTATTTTGATTTATACCTTTGATTTCTGCATTATTAGACAAAGTAGAACATTAAAAAGCATTTTCCCATTTCTATTGCCAGTTAAATTGTTCAACAGAGTTTATAAAACATTTAAAATTTTTCTTTTAGTGACTGTTATCTGTTATTGCTCATGCACACTCTAGGAAGTTTATGAGAGTTTTGTGCCAGAGTGTTTTTTGGAGGGAGAAAGTTATTTTTCTATTATTTATGTATAATGTAAGTTCAGAAGGAATAGAAAATAATGACTCTAGAATAATGATCTGTTTAATGGCTGACAAAACAGATTCTGGAGCAGTTTAAGTCTAAGATCACCTTTCTATTTTTTTCTCTCAGTAGAAAAGCAAAATCATGTAAGCTAATTCTGAAAGGTAGATATTTAGATCAGAAACTGAAAATATTTTATTCTCACATGGCTGCTAGATGGTATATCCACGTACATTTCAACTTCTGTGTTTCAAACCATCAACACGGTACATTCAACCTATTACAAACCAGCCACATCTCTTGGAATATCAGTATATAGTTAACCACAATAAATCAGCAGATTATTGCATGTAAAAAAAAAAAACTTGTGATAATTTAAAAAGCTAACAGAATATGTGCACATTTATTTTCAGGCAAATGAGGATATAGGTTTTTTTAATAACTGAGCACTTACAAGGTGCATGAAAATAAGCCAGGGCGGTTTCTAAACTTGTTGCAATGACTCCAGCTAGTCCCTCTCACTCCTTTCTCCAGCTCTCTCCCTTTGGGACTGCATTTCTATGGTGCTCTAAATTGCAGCTCAGTTACACGCTCTTGCTGTGCACTGATGTCATTGTGCAAGCTTCAGTGGAGAGTTGGAACTCATGCCTCCAAGTATGCTCCAGGTACCTGGTACAAGGCATCTAATCTGTCTGTGCAAAGCATCTGGCTTAAGATAGCAGGAGGTACCTGGTTTGTCTTCCCATTGTTTCTCCTGGGGTGTGCTGAGATGACCCCAGACATCCCCTGCAATGGGTCAGTGAGGAGACAGGCCCTGACTCTGGGTCCAGGGATGCACTTATGCACCATCATAAGAACAACTGTGGGGTTATCACATGGGATGGAAGGACTGGCAGCAGGAGTTCCTTCAGGATATTTGAGGGGACAAGGATGTTGAAGTTGGTGATGTGTTCAGTGGCTGTGGTCACAAGGGCCATGAACGTATTTAAGATATTATGATTTCTTGGCATGCCACCAGATTGCAACCTTCAAAACCTGCTGGGTAATATTTTTTTCATTGGTGCTGTCGAGACTGTCACTGTCCAGTAATGACATCCAGAAAGTGTATCCCAAGCCCTCCGCTTCTGGAGGAACTGCAAGATAAATGTTTCACAGTTTTTGTTTTTGAGGACTATAGTTGGCTCATCAGGCAGCTCCACCGCATACGCAGTGGAACCACAGCCAGTGCAGTGAATGCAGCTCCTGTGTTCACTGTTCTGGTCCAGTGGGACAGCACAGACAGGGAAATACACATATTTATATGAATCTTGGCAAAGGTTTCTAAAGTGCAGATTTTAAATTGGTGTAATGACTTCAATTCTTTGGTGACTTAACTCAAGAGGTGCTGCTCTTACTCAGAAAGTAATTGGAAATGAAAAACATTTAGAAAATAACTTCACTTGGCTAGATGCTGTTAGCTGATGCTCCTTTTGTAGATAAGCTGCAGGTCAAAGCTGTCTCCCAAGCAGAAGGCATAATTAAAACAGGCAACATGTTGCTGCGACAGAAAAGGAGGTTATCATCACAGTCCTGGAGCTGGTGGTTATCACACATAACCCCAGCATGCTGCCCCATCTCTGCCCTGTCCCCGCGATGTCCCTGCCCACCGTCTGCAGAGCATGCAAAAAATCAGCCGCAAAAAGGCACATACCTGCGGTCACATAAACACATAAACACTTTCACTCACAGTAGTGCTCTCATTATCTGGCCATCATAAGGGTAAGACAGGAGAGACGTTATAGGATCCTGTCTGCCTCATGCATTCACGGCCCGCTCCGGCCGGGAATTACTTCCAGATGTTGGTGTGCTGTGAATGCATCTCCACCCCACACCTCGACCCCTTATGGATCACACTGGACAATACTGGCACTGAGGGGGGGGTGAAATGGTGGCTCATTCAGCCCATAGGGTGCTTATAGACTTTATCAGGGAAAGGGCAAGGAAAAGCTCTCCAGGGTTGTGGAAAAACTATTCCTGCCACAGAAGAAATGTTTCTTATAATAAAAAAATTAACCCCAAAAAGAAAAAAACACACAAAAACCCATGAGGCTAGAAAAGCATATGTGACCTGCCTTGATGCCCTTATATGAAATCTGTCTTACGTAAGTGCCTTTCCAAAAGAAACTGCTATTAAAGGGTTAACTGTTAAGGAAAACTAATGTTTGTATCTTTCTGTGTTGGCTCACTTCTTTATGATGGTCCAGTCTGCAGAGACACAAAAGTCCTCATAGACGTTTTGATTTTAAATGGCTTGGTTCAAGTTACCTTAACTGCATGTCACAGATTAGCTGAAGCAATGCTGAAATAATCGGGATCTGCACCACCGAACAACCGTTCCTGTGTGCAGACAACTCCTGTTAAGAATTATGTGGGACTTTTCGCAGAAATTATGTTACTGAGAGCTTCTCTCTTTTTGGGAATATTTTTTTAATACTAACATCTAAAATAAAGACTGGAATGAATTTTCTGCAAGAAAGCCCACTTTGGTTCAACTGTATGTTTAGGCTCCGCCTACTGAAGGAAGAAATTTATTCTTCTAGTGATGATCTCCTCCCATCCCTTCAGTTTTTGAGCATCTATGTAACTGAATCTATTTCTATCCTAAATTTCCTCCTGCAAAACCAGAAATTTCTCCCTGCTTTTTATTTAATATACAAAATATTTTCCTTTTTTTTCCCCCCTAATGTATAGCTCTGCCATAATTTCAAACCTTTTCTATGCAATATTACAAGATACAACGGAATACAGATTCCTGTTTTGATTCATATGCCCAGTGCTGCTTTGGAGGGATTGATATATTATTTTCTGGCAAGCCATTTTTAATCATTTGCTGTGGTGTGTCTATAATTGTAGGGATATGAACCTATCTGATGCAGAATATGTGTCGCATTATAGCCCGCACTGGTATGGAGTGGCAAGAAGTATGCAGCTATGAACTCACCTGAGTCAAGATCTTTGTGTCAAATGTGTACTTATTTTGAAACTAAGACCAAAGCTTAAAGATATTTAGCAAACTAAGGTTGTAAATTGGACATACTTACCGATTTTTCAGAAGCATATAGGCATAAATCTCCTACTAGATGCTTATCTGCATTATTAAGCCCCTTAATTACATCATAAACTTCTTGCTTGAGATTTTTTTTTCCTTAGCAAATTACTTACAAACCAGTCCTGCCTTTCTCTGAATGTATTACTTCAAGTATGCACCAAATGCTTTGGCAGAATTACGTTCATGCTTCAAGCTACTTGGAAAATGTTAATTTAATCTGCTGCCTTCTTGTTATTCATGTGGGCAGCCAGTCACCTAAATCACATGTTATCGTTTCTGCCTTCTCACTGGCTGCCTAAATGTTTTTACCAGGAGAATTATGAGCATCAAACGCAATAAGAAGCAAAGCCCAGGTGATTTGCTGCTGATAGCGATTCGGGGGTAATAGTTATTCCTGTTAAAATTCACTAAAGTTGTATTTGATCTTGGTATATTTGTGGCTTCCATGTCTTGGCATCTAATATACCCCCTGTCACCACAAATCACAGCTACAATACACTTATCCACAGGAGTGTTTGCCAGACACTTTTCTTTTACTGTTGGTTGCTTCACCTGAATGATGGTCCAATAAAGTCCTCATTGACAAATCTGGACACTTAAATAGTGCCTTATCCTGTGCTTTGGAATTGAAAGAAATACTTAGATGCCTGTGTATAAACTTAGGGACTTAGAGACAGACTTACGAGCCTACTAGTAATTCAGTGTTGAAGACTTAGTTCTCTGTGTGTGCTCTGTGGACATATATGTCAATTAATTCATTTTTATTACCAGATTTAATTCTAAATTGTGGTCTTTTCTTACTTTTTGAAATTGACCGAGATAATAAAAATGAAATAACATCCAGGTAACAGTTAGGCCTAAAGCAGTGTTGACACTTTGTTGTAAGAAAGGTAAATATTTACTTCATGAAAGACCTGCCAAGCTCACAATTTCTGTGAAAACATGAGATTTTAGTAGAGTAAGCAACAGGCTTTCTTTCACAAAAATAGCATTCTGGTAATGCTTGCTTTCCATGGACGCTTTTCACCAGAATTGCAGTATTTTGTTTGACAGACAAAAAGAGTACTTTTGAAGGAGTGCTTGGAATGACTTCCCTCTTTTGACCAGATTGGAAGATGAGCACATGTATTTTTATCTGTTCAGTGGTTTTCCCAAAGACTGCATCTATTTTTCAAATGTTCCGGGCTTGGTCCATCATTAAGATAATGAGCGCTCAGCTTCCCCAGCATCTCTCCCTGCCTCCTCTTGCATGATACCTCCCTCCAAAAGCATCTGAGGCCTTGTTCCGTTGGATAAGGAGGGTGGGCCAAGAAGAGAGGTGCTGCTCCTTGTACACTTGTCCACTGTAAAGACACACAGGATTTTGCATCCTTCTGCTTTATTTACTCTTTACAGACATTTTAGGGAGGATTTGTTTTGGAATTTGTTACGTTTTATGACTTTTACCTGACAGACACAGAATGATTGAGCTCCCTTACACCAGGGAATTGCTATGTTTGAGCAGATGGGCTTAAGGAAGTGAAGAAAATATTAATCTCTGTTTTCTTATCCATTTGTGATTGTCTGGGTGAACATGTCATCTTCCTTCTGTCAGAATAACATTACTTACAGAGAAAGCCAAGGGCAGCCATACAGAGGTAAAACAGCCATTATGGCAAGCCTGTAAAGCAGAGGGAAACTTCACTTGTGCATGTTCCTCATTTCCTGTTCCAAATGTTTTTTTCAGTCCTTTAAAATTACCAGGCAGACCAGCTCTGCAGATTGGTCAGTTCAGAGACTCTCTGTAAATCAGGTCCTTCATAACCACAGTGCAGAAACCTCACTTCAGCCTAATTCAACAGCAGAAGGTTTGGCAAGTGCAGATGCAGCCCTTTTGCCAAGGATCTGTGGTCCTCATCAAATCGATCACCACCACTGCTGGCAACATGAAGACACTCCTGCTAAAAAGAGGGCTGTGTCTGACGACCCCCGAGCCCGGGCTGTATTTTTAACCCAACCAAGACCGGTCAAGCTGGAAGTGGAGAAGTGGCCCAGCGTGGCTCTCCACTGGTGCCGTGACTTTTGCTGTGGTTTGGGGATTTCAAGAGGGCTTCGATCTCTCACCCTCCCTGCCCTACATCACAGACTCTAATGTTACCACTAGGTAAGGATAGGAAACATTTTGATGATGATCCAGTGCATTTGCAGTGAGAGCAGGAAGGGAAAAAGAAACCCTGCTGTTCTGTATCTCTGCAAAACACAGTTATCTCCCAGTACTGGTGCAGAGCTCTGCTATCTTCATTATTCCTCACCAGCCCTGAGGAAGGACACCCTTCTGTCCCTGTACAGTGATGTTCTTGCTGGAGTGGCCAGGCACATGAACAAGCTACGCTTGGGCAAGCAGAAGCGAGAACTTCATACTGCACCGGCTGTTTCAAGTTGCCTTAGTAAAGGCTCACCGGCTCGCCAGCCCATGGTAAATGTGAGGTACAAGTTCCCTTTTTGCCTGAGGAGTAAAACACCCCAAATCACAGAGGGGTAAAACAGGTAGCAGGTAGCAGGGCACACAGTGGGCAGCTGTGTTCATGAGCCTGCAGACTGAGTGCAGAGTACCCTAAAAACCTGGCTATATTTATCTGCTAACCTTAGATCCCTTCAATGTGGCTTCACTAGCAGTGTGTATAGGAAACGTTTGGTTCAGTTTCCCTGGCTTTTCTTTACCTGCCTCAGTTCAAATTAGATGATCTCTACAGCTATTGGCTTCTTTCCATACCATACTACTGAGCTGCTCTCTAGAGATATTTGTTTCCAAACCTCAAGTTATTTCCTTTAAATTTAACCTAAATTAAGGAGGCAGAAGCAGGAAAAGTGAGTGGTGGTTTCTTGCCAAAAAAGCTGCCCATGCTCCAAATTTCCCAAGAGGTAATTTTTTAATCAAAAGGCAGCAATTCTGGGGAGGAGAGCAGAGGTGCATGATGAAAGCCCTTCCCCAAGCCAGTACCTCATTTCTTTTGCCTCTTTATGGCCCTGCAATTCTAGGAAAGCCTCTGTTGCATACTAACTGTCCTGGCTGCAACATCTGCACAGTGGATTTAGTTTTTTAACTCTAAAGCCTAGCTTTTGGAGAGTGACCAGGCCAACTAAAAAGGACAAAGCAACTCAGGAATACAATTTCATAGAAATCTTGGCAGAAGGTGAGCATGGTCCTGCCAGGTTCCATGGAGGCTGGATGCCTGCAGCAGATGCAGGGAGAGCCTGGAAAGCCAGCCAGCTCCCTCCTTTTAGCCCTGCACAAAGGCAGCCCATGGCACCTCCGGGGCTTTCCACCCACAGACTTAACCCCACAAGCTATCACAAGAGCAGTCAGTGAAAGCTCCCCACCTTCCCTGCCAAAGCCCTAGGCAGCGCGAATGAGGAGGCAGGCAGAGGTGGAGCTGGCCAGCTCCTGCCCACCATTGCCACGTCAGGCAGATCTCCTCTGGGAGAGGAGGAAGGAAGGAAGAGCCTTGCTCCCTGTGCTGTTAATGTGCTGCTAAGAAGACAACTTTAATGCCTTTAATCAGTTGCCCACTGAAGACTTTCCCTCCTGCTTCTCACCGTCTTGTTTTGTCATCTGTGTAGTAAGTACAGGCCTCAGGAGAAGGACAACTTGCAACGCATATCTACTTAAACTGCTGTTGTCATCCACAGAGCTCCTTCTCTGATTTCATGTATATATGTCTTCATATTTTGGCCATGTAGTGACTACAGCCTTTATTTTCACAGTGCCTTAATTCCACCCCGTAGTACAAACATTCACTATGTAAATGTATTCAAACCACAATTTCCACTGCCCAATGCACACTGTGAAAATATCCCCCTCCCCAGCATGTTTTAAGGTCACTTCCATCAGTTCAAACACTGATTATTCATTATATCAAGTATCCAAACTGCTAGCTGATGACAGCCAGGAAACCATAAGCTGCCTTGAGGCTTGTCTTCCTATCAGCTCCTGCAGCTGGGCAACGTGGGACTTTTTTTCCTGCCATTAAAACTATTAGGTTGCTTGAGTTTGTTTGGTTTCAGCTTACCATAATTGCTGCCATTTCCACGGCCGATTTGGGCTATGTTTGAAGTTGATGTACAATACAAAGTGCACTGCATGTGTAGCTGCTCTCCATGTGTCAAGAAATTAGAGAGGGAGAGTGTGTGTATATGTGCGTGTGTGTATATATATAAACATCTGCCATGTAGCTGTCTTCTACTTACTCACGTCTCTGAGGGGTTTACTCTACCAAAGGCAACTGAGTGTCTTAACAGCTCTCCCAGTGATAATCATTCAGGTTCCTGCTACTGTGGGATTTTGGTTGGGTGGGAGCAGATGCCACAGGCAGGGGAGAAGGGGGATGACTAGCAGAGGGTATTTAATGTATATATAGTTACAGGCCACAAGTCTCAAAGATCTTGAATGTGGAGGTGTATGTGGATGTGAAGCCAACAGGGCAACATCTGTTCATGGTCCTGGGGCTCTTGTCCCTCCTTGAAGCACTGTAATTCAGCGCAGTCCCAGAGCTGCTATGGCACTGAGGAGACCAGGTATTTACAGCCCAGGGACCTAGAGCAAATCCTGGCCCAGAGAAGGAAAGGCAACGGCTGGTGCCGGAGACAGGGTCGTCATTCATTAGAACTGCTGGCACAGGACCTCAGGACATTGGGATAAGAGATGGTTTTTGGGTGAATCTCGCTGTGTCTCAGGTCCCCATTTGTAACTGCGGGATAACAAAATCTGCTACTCACCACCATCTGCCACATTTGTGGTGCAAGCTCCTTCGAGGGAAGACCCCTTTCTAGCACGCATCAATGCATTACCCAGTGTGATGGTAAAAAGACACTGATCATAACTGTGTTACACAGGCACCTGAAGAGTATCTGATGAAAAGGAGAATAGTGAAATATACTGCAGTATTTTTTTGTTAATAGAAAGAGGACAAATAAAAGTAAAGTGGATTAAGTCTCTTACTTTCAATTAATAAAAATATTTACAGTCTTTCTGTGAGTCTTATATTCCCTATGCTAACCTACGCTGACGATCATCAGAGTTTGTCTCTTTGAGTCTCCAGAAGGTACTCATGGTACTCATATGAGAGACAAAGAGCATGGAGGAAGCCAGGGGCCTTTTTTGAAACCATATCAGGACCAGATAAGAAGGAAAGAGTGCTCACGGATGGGAGGACATGTCTTTTCAGTGAATCTCATTCTTTTTTTGAGCTGTCTCCAGCTTGCAGCACACGTGGGAGGCATAGTAGCATATAATCTGGAAAAAACAAGTATAACTAGGCAGGATAGAGAAGTGTAGAAACATGGTAAGTTGGACTGACTGTAGTGGGTAGACTGGAGGTGGTTTCCCATGTGCGTCTGAAAGCCCTGCCCTTGACAGTAATGGTATGCAGGCTGCCAGGTGTTGCTTCACACACTAGTTTTCCTTTATGTGAAGAAACTGTTATTTCATGGCAAGTAACTTAGCCAGAGATGGATATTGCACTGGAAGCAGGAGTCCCACTGTCCCAGCGTCACTGGTGGCTGCGTCCATGTGCCTGGCACCTCCCAGCCTCACAGAGTCCACCAGGGCAGGGCTTCTGGAGATTAACACAGCAAGCAGTAGACCTGCTTATGCTGACAGCAGCTGTACTTATGTCTCCTCTGTGAGTGTAAAATCACTCAGATTTGGAGTACGAGGATCCAAGAACACATCTCCTGGGTGTGGGTGTGTGGTGAACTAGCCCAACACCCTGCCTCCAGCCCTGGCCAAGAGCAGATGCCAGCAGAGGAGAGGAGCAACAGGACATGAGTATAAGAAACAAGTGGTTACACCTCTGACAACTGGTCCTGGGCCCTTGAGAAGCCACGGCCACAGAGCTGTGCCTTGCCATGGGCCAGGCAGCAGGAGGCTGGAGGCCCCAGCTCGGTCCCAGAGCTGAGCTATTTTGCCTCCCTTCATCCTTCGTTTTTGATAATTGGGGTAATTTGACCTTGGTCAGGGCTTTGAGATCCATAGGTTAAATGCCATGTAGGGGCTGAGCATCAGTGTACATCACGGCGTACCGTAGTACAAGGACGTGAAAACTCAGGACCTGACTTCAGACCAGTTCAGGTCTCCCAGGTGAACCCACGCACCATGTCACCTACCATCGCTCATGTGCAAGACTGTGCCTCCGCTCCCACAAAAGCCAACTGATGCCTCCCAGCCCATTCCTCGCCATCACCACCCTGGCCCTACGTCCACTCCCCTTCTCCTCCCTGCTTGCTGATTTGTGCTCCTCCCCGGCCACCCTGCTTCTCTCCTACAGCAGCTACCGCTGTCCTGTCATCCTGTCTGGCAGCACTGATCAAGGTGTGCTGATTACAGCCTCCTTTTTTTTTTTTTCTGCGAAACCTGAACAATAGCTAAGCAGCAGCTAGTGTAACTATGTGAGTTCACTTACGTTCCTGCCTGTCCTCTTATTCACAGTTTTTGTCAGGATTTGCTGGGTTGGAGAAGCTCTGCTGATGGAGAGGTGTCTTTGGTAGACCAAGGACTTGAGCCCAAATGTCCTGGGATGGGGATCGGACCAGTGTTCCCCTGCATGTTTTCCCCGCTCCCAGGTTTTTGCTGACACAGCATGGACTGGCACCACCTGCCTGTTCAAAAAATGCCATGGGAGCCAAAAGCAGATGACACCTACAGCTCTGCAAAAAGTAACGGTGGCTGTCTAACGTGAACCCTCATTTCCCACATCACCGTTACCAGATCCTCTTTTTCCTCTCCTTGGCGAATGGTTCATTTCGGCATCTCACGATACAACACTTGAAGCCCTCTCTACCACCAAAACTGCAGGAGCCAGGCAGGAATGTGATCCATTGCTATGGATGCATTTTTAAAGCAAAGTAATAACACAACCTATATAGGGAAAGGATTGAGTCCGTTACTGTGAGCTGAATGAAACAGCAGGTTGCAAAGCCTTTTGTTTTTCAGACTGACATTCAGACCATTTTTGCATTTTTGACCCATTTGTCCTCTGTCCAGGCTAACACATTTTTGGAAAAACTACAGAGGGTCTGTAGACACTGCATTTGCTGACGCCAACCATAATCAGAAGCATTTCGCAGGAACGACTGCTGGCAGCCGCAGTGCTGACTGTGGAAAAGCATAGTGAATGAAAAGAAGTTGCAGTAACAAAAGCCAAATTAAAAAAACGACAAACACCCCGCACACACACATTTGCAATCGTTTTGTCATTCACACGAGGCTCTGCTTCATGCAGCCCTCCTTCCCCAGCATGTCCTTGCAGAGGTCCCTCTGAGTCCCCATGCTCGGGGCTGAAACTTCAGCTGGCCACAGGGTGGACCAGCCAGACCCAAGCCCATATTAAAGAGGGTGGGGGGCAGCCACCAGCCTACTGTGCAGATGTCCTCTAACAAACAAGCCAGATAACATTTTCCCATGTCACAGGGAAACAGCGATCTCCAGAAGCATGTCATCTGATGTTTCTCTGACTTTTTGCCGTTGCTGTTGTTGTTGGCCATATGCTCACCCCTGCCCTGGAGCAGAGCACGTGAGTATCGCTCCATCGGCAGCACAGCAGATGGTTCATGGTAGCCATGGCCAGACCAAGCTGAGCACAGCAGCTAGGTCTACAAGAGCACGGTTATTTTGATTTCCTGTTAAAAAAAAAATTATTTGTTGGAAAGGGAAGAGGTCTTGTCTTTGCCTTAGCAGGAAGTGGTTTCAAAAGTAAATGAAGATTAAGGAGATTAAACTGGAAGGATCTTTTTAAAGCCATGAAAAGGTGAAATACTTAAGAATGGTCCTGCAACATTTTGTTCCAGAGAAAGCAGAGGATAAGGAAGTCAGTTTCTCAGACAAATTTATTTCACCATTTGTGACTTTATAGTCTCTTCATTCAGGGGATGAAAAGAATAAATAAAGAAATCTGTGTGATGGGGGTAAACAGACTTTGTAAAGTCCTACAACTAAAGATGCCAAAAACCACATGTTGAATGGAGGTAGGGAATAAATCGGTTTTGCATTTATATAGTTGCTTGAGGGAAATCCTATACCTCTTTCTATGTATGCCCGTACATTCACACAAGTTTTCCTCAAGCAGCAGAATCAAGGTAAAATCCATGCAAGCATTAGGATTTTACAACAAAAAGGCTGTTCAAAATAACAATCTCAATGAAGCATCTCAGGGGGACCTACAAATCTTCTGTTGATCAAGTAATATTTTTATGAACATAATAGTTTTTCACAGCCGTATTCATTAAGAAATGAGCATAATAGGCCCACGGGAGTGTAAGCAAATATAAAGCAGTGTGGAGTTTCACGTCAGAAGCTAAAGGGAAATCTAGGGCTTATCTCAACTTCATACGTTAAAACTGCGGTCGCAACATTAAAATGCAATTTTGTGTTACCTACAAGCTACATAATACAGGCAGACCTACCTGGAGCAGAGAGCTTTAAATGGGGAACAATAGCAGAGAGAGGTGATGACACACAATCACCAGCAGAGACTTCATAAATTAGGATGAGAGAGTAAACCAAAGCATGCAATGTTGTGGTGAATGTCTGCTACGGACCACCTGGTCATGAAGAGGCAGATGAGACCTTATTTCATAAACTCAAAGAAGCTTCTTGTCTGCAGGCCATCATCCTCATGGGGAACCTTGACCTCCCCAATAATATTCAAAAGGCTAATGCAGTGGGGCACAAGCAATCCAAGAGGTTTCTGGACTGTGTTGGTATCAGCTTCCTGGCACAGGTGATCAAGGTGCTGATAGATAAAGATGCTCTGCTGAACCTCGTACTTACAAGAATGAAGAGTTGGTTGGTTGGGAATGAAGGTCATCAGTAGCCTTGGCTGCAGCAACTGTGAGACGGTCCGGCTGGAGTCCAGGATCCTGAGAGGAGGGAGCTTCGCAAAATCCTTGGATAAACGATGGGTCAAGAGGATTTAGCAGAGCCCAGTGACAGTGCAAAAGGCAACGAAATGCAGGAAAATCCACTTAAAATTAACAAAAAGCCCCAAAACTTCTTTACCTTGAGGGTAGTCAAACACTGGCACAGGTTACCCAGAGATGCTGTGACATCTTGATCTTGGAAATATCAAAATCTGCTGGAGGAGGCCCCGAGCAGCCTGCTCTGGCTGACCCTGTGCAAGCAGAGGAGGTTGGACAAGATAAGTTCCAGAAGTGTCTGCCACCCTCAGCTGCTCTACGACTCTGTAACGCATCTAAGAAAACCTTTTCCGTTGTAAGACAAAATCTGACTTCCTGAAATCAAAAGTTGCCTTAAATGGATCTCATGTAAATCACTCTAAATATCATTTGTTAAAAGAGCACAGTTAATGCCGTTTTGAGGATAGCAGGCACGCAATCTTTACTCGCTAATAACCTCTAATGAATTCCTATAAATCAGCATGGAAAATTGCTTCTTACCAATGACAGAACTGTAAATATCTGAAACAATAATGTTATACTTGTGGCAGAGTAGTTAGAAATTACTGATGGAGGAATCCCGTAATGACTCCACTCTCAACCTCTCCCATTTGTATCAGGTTGCACATTCTCCCTTGAGTAAAGTCTACTGGCATAGACTGGGCTGTGGAAAAAAATATATTTTTAGTATGAAAGGCTCAACTTTAGTGGAGTTAAAAGTTTCTGAATTCAGCATGAAAACACATTAGATTAGGAACTGGTGACAAATCCTACTTCTCCGATGTCAGGTGGATTGAGTAATGTCTGGAAAGACTATGATTCTAAAACAAGCGTCTGGACATGTCAAAACAGTTTAAATATCCTTTCCAGAGTGTGCAAAAATGAAGTTAACTATTCACTTTGTCTAAAATATTCTTGATACCCCAATTAAGCTATTACTTACTGTATTGTAAACCTTTCAATTTTTTTAACATGAATGCTCCCAGCAGCTGAAGCTTGTTTAATATAACCATAACTTGACAGAAGATTTATGAAGTAAACACTTTTTTAATGTGCTTTTTTAGTGTGAAAGAGATGGTTTTCAAACACTTAAGTCAGGACACTTTCTTTCTTGATCTGAATTTGTTATATGCTTACAAGAGCATTAGTGAGTATTGCACGTGTCAGTAGAATCTGGACAACAAATATGGTTCTATTCCCCGAAAGTACCCATACTTGGATGAAAGCTAAGTTACCTTTGATCAAGTGCAGCCTAAGCAGCACCAGTACAAACTACATGGAGAAAACCAATACAGGCTTCTAAGAGTGTACTTCGTATCCCAGATTTCAAATGCCCTTGTTTGGACGCATCAGATGCTCAGCAGCTTCAGAGATCTAAATTTTCTGTTTTCAGAAGCACTGTTGGCATCTGCCTGGATGGCTTCACTGTGCCTCTAGGAGACCCCTGGCGCAGTCATTGCCCTCAGAGTATTTATTTTTCAAATGAACCTTAGTATTCACCAAAGTGTTAACATCAAAGTTTTGAGAGCTGGACTTCAGGAACATCTGTAGATCCAGTCTAAACAGCTTGAGTTTTACTGAGCTGTTTGCATAACTAGTGAAAAAGTAATTTACAACAGTTCACATGTTTTCAAGTAATACAGCATATAAAAAATAGGGGCATCAAAGTTTTATTTATTCAGTTCTGTCTTGTTCACTGCTGTATTTTGTTACTTTTCCTAATTTCTTTCTTCTTCTCTTTACTGCAAAGATATCCTGCCAAAAATAAAAATCCTCAACCTCCCTTCCTGCCCCCAAACAACCAAAAACATTTTCAAGCCACAGAAGTAGTAAGCATTATAATTTAATTGTATATAACTCCTCAAACAGCTGTGTTTTAAACATCTTGATGCTCTAGAAATAATTTGCAAGTATATCGAGAACACTTCTGCTACACAGGATCTTTCACATACATGTCATTCTCTTTCTACTCTTCCCCATTCTCTCATGTGTATATCTGTGCAAAGCAGGTTAAGCAACCTCCAAGTGTATCAAAGACATATGCACTGATTTTGGCTCTGCTACCTAGACTTTTGTTTTCATTCTGAAAAAATGTGAAAGACCCAATTCTAAAATTCCTTTTAACAAAACATCAAACATTCTGGTCTGCAGTAAATTTTCTCCCTTCCAAAATCAATTTCTTTTGCATTTTTGACATATGAACCAAAGCTGAAATGAAATTTTGTTGTTGTTACCATGTTTCAATCAACAAGAAGTTTACTGTATTGTCAGTTTCTCAAATGGAAAAAAAAAATCCAAGCCAAATATGATATGGTATTTAGACTGCTGCTGAGCCAAGACTCACTTTCTTGTAACTCCATTTAACTGATTTAAGATCTATTCCAGAAGAATACTTAAATATTTGTCTGTGCGCTTTGAATAGTTCAACCCAGTAAAAACAAGAGCAATGTCCCCCCCCCCCCCCCCCCCCC
>VZSC01009906.1:43115-66281 GCA_013398225.1 Steatornis caripensis | reverse complement strand
GGGGGAGGATCACCTCCCTCGACCTGCTGGCCACACTCTTCTTAATGCACCCCAGGATGCCATTGGCCTTCCTGGCCACAAGGGCACACTGCTGGCTCATGGTGAGCCTGTTGTCCACCAGCACTCCCAGGTCCTTCTCTGCAGAGCTGCTCTCCAGCAAGTCAACCCCCAGCCTGTACTGGCACATGGGGTTGTTCCTCCCCAGGTGCAAGACCCTACACTTGCCCTTGTTGAACTTCATGAGATTCCTCTCCGCCCAACTCTCCAGCCTGTCCAGGTCTACATGCCCAAGTTCATGGTGAAAAGACCCTTGAAAATTATTTCCCTACCATACTCCCCTTGAATTCTGCAGCATTTTTCTTTAAAACAAGTGACAAACCCATTTATCCACAGTCACACTGATATAGTGGGGAGGAAATTAGCCACAGCATAGCTGGTTTTCTTTGGAATTTATTTCAGTGATATTCACACCACTTGCATGTAAAAAAGAAAGATGTAAAATGGGGGACTCACAGGATCCCTAACCAAACCTTTCTAGTATACATCAAACCAGAATTATGGGACTCTTACACCATATTCCTTATATACCACAAACCACAAAACAGATTCACAAAGGGAGGATGGATAATTAACTATACAAAAAAGTGACAAAGAACATGTGCAAATCGTGATGCCACCCACATCCACGTTGCAGGAAACCATGTCTGTAACTCTGAAAAACAAATACCACAGACTTTTGTTTTCAGAGTGTTTCCATAGGAGTGTATAGAGTCCTCGGAAATAAGCTAAAAAATGGGGAACAATAGCAGGCATCAGCACCTTGAAGAAAAAGGGAGAGCAGGCAGACTGACAGTCCAAAAAGCCGCAGCAGGACTGGCTGGCTGTCCTGAGCACAATATGTCTGAAAGGAAGAAGCAGTCCTAAAGAGAGGATGACCTGAGATTACATGTTTCATTTTATATGCCTGATTCCTCACGCATTTAAAAACAACTCAGACGCTGCCACCAGAATATCTTTAATCCTGTAAGCAGTGGTTTTGCCTGCTTACCATTTCCTTTCATAGAAAACAAAGTGTGTTAGAAACACTTCCCTCCATGTTTGCTCCTGTGAGTTTTCCATTTAATGCTGTGTCTCCAGCAGATCTCTAGCATGAGCAGATAGAAGAGGCATTAAGGTGTGGCATAGCAACCTTAAAAGTGCTTTCTGTTTATATAGCTTTTTATTTTCCTGTGGTATTGCCAACCAAGAATCAAAGAGCAGAGATAAAAACCTCTGCTCCTTAAATTCCCAGCGTGTTCCTCCCTGCCTCATTACAGACAACGCTGAAGGACATGATAAAGCTGAGCTGACCTGCTTCGATCTTGTCCATCAGTACAGGCACAACTGGAAACAAGCCCTCCTGGAGTAATGTCAGCACTTTCATTGACAGCAAGTGTAAACTAAACAAGGGCAGAAGGCAAAACACCAGGAAGTCCTATTTGGTGTCTGAGAAACCTCTTTCTTTCAGCCTCCTTTTCCACATGTGATGCAGCTGCCAACAGCACGCATGCATTGGTGCATGCTGAAAACCAGACTGCCCATACGCCCACTATGCTGCGTGCCTGTGCTGGTGTTTACAGAGAAGTTGCTTTGTGCACTGGTGGTGGAAACGTGCTAAAGGTTTGAGAACCAGGCTAGATCCTTAGCTGGCATTAGTGCTTGAGGTCAATGGGAAGGCAATGCTGAGCATCAGCTGAACCAAGGAAATGGCAGTACTCCAAATGAAGGATGCTAACACCAATGCTTTCTCTCTTTCCTACACAGGTGCAAATACACACAAGCATTCATGCCTTTACTTTTCACCTGTTTAAGACTTTTTCATAGGAACCATAGCATCCATTCTACACAGTCCTTCACAGCAAGCCAAATCCCCAGGGAAGAAGTTTTTAGCAGAGGTTTTGGCTCCTGCACAGGCTTTTCCAAGGCACAGGCATACATACAGAGTCCCAGCAGCTGGGATCCCAGAGGCACTCATATGCAGCTGAGCAGTGAGGAATAAGGTAGGAAGAAAGCAAAGATAGTGGATGTATTCGAGGTTCTGGAGGTTCAGTCTGCTCCTCAGGCCAGGTTTATCCCCATAACCCATGGACTTTTCTGCAGGATCCAAGTAGTAACATCTCCACTGCACTTGCCCAAATGAGTTTGGGAGGGGGCCGGGGGCGTGAGTGCCAGATAGGGTCTTTTCTCCTACACAGCTTTACTCCCCAGGTTAGCTGGGAAGCCCACAAGGACCAGAACCAGCCCTGTACCAGGAGCTATAAGGGGACACCATCACCCCATCACACCTTCCCATGGAATGAGGCAGAAATCTACCTTCTATGAGGCAGATTTCCTTTGGTGTAACAACTTCACTTTGCTGGTCTAAATGGACAGCATTTCGTTCCAGATGAGATTTCCCCATTCATGCTCAACTGAGATGATACTGGTATGATAACACAAAGTATTTGCATATATCGTCTTAAGTGTCACCACCAGCACACATAACAATTAATTAGGGCAAAGACGCGTTGTTTTCGTCTGATATGAATTAGTAACTCAGCAAGTTTTCAGGGTCAGCTTTGAGTTTTGCCTGGCCCTGTAGAGAGCCCTGGCCAAACACCCTGCCAAACACCAACATTTGGAGGCACCAAGTGCATTTTTCAGCTGGGTGAGGCTGAGGCAAATGCCGATGTAAGCAGAAATGATATAGATGTCCAGTGGCAACTGTGGCTGTGCTGCTGAATGGTATCTATACTGTGCAACAGGAAAATACATATAAAACCAGCATGCAAACACACAGAAACCAAATGAAAATGTCAAGGCGTACATTTCAAAGGCCATCTGCTCTGAATAGGCAACCAGTGTAACCGAAAACTGACTACTGTATTTGTTAAACAAAATCAACCACAAGTGATAAATGGGGAGAAATCCATAATTTTATTGAATCACATTCAACAGTACTGAGTGTGTTACCGTAACTCTACCCCTTTTAATTCTGACATCCATGTTTTATTCATTACAGGCACAGACTGCAGATTCTAATGGAGGACTCTTGTGACAAATTATTTCTGACTTTGGGAGATATAATGAGCTGCAACTGTCACACTAAAATCATAGCCAGTTGCATGGCAATTCTGCTACTTCATCTTCTAATTCCAGGGAGCCGGGAATACTTAAACTAGTGCGTGCACTCTTGTAAACTGCAAAGCCAGTGCAAATTACACAGTGAAGTTTGCAGAGAAATATAATTTGTTTCACAGATAAATAAACAAACAACATTTGGTTCTCTCTGTGGCTACTAGAGTTATTACAAAAGTCCAAAAACAGGAGTAATGCTTTTTACCATAAAATTATAAGGCAAGAAAAAGGATTTAGATAACAGTAAGGGTCTCAATTGTATGTTTGTAAACTTACAGGCACGCTTCTATCAGCTACAGCTTAGTTCAAATACCATAGCGCATACAAAGCCCACATTCTTTTTTCCCTTGTCTTTCTTCCATTCCTCTCCAAGTGACATACCACCAGACAATGCTGTGCTTGCCAGAAAGGCTGAAATACATGGCAAAGTTTTGCAAAAGCCATCACTCCACACTGAACTTCAACACTTGGATCACTTACTAGGATGATAATGTGTCAAAGCATCATGGCAATACTCCAGCACTGTCCTCATAGAGTCATGAGATTTCCAAAAGCAGAACTCCTTCAAATTTCTCTTTTAAGAAGTAGCTATATTAAAGAGGTAATTAAAGAGGTAATTTCATTTGAAAAAATAATGTATTGTAATTTTCAACTCATATACTGAAAGAATTTCTTTCTTTCATAGACTTTTCTACAATTGGTTATCTATGGGAAACCTAACATCTTCATCTTCTTCAGGATACTCTATCAGTTCAAAAGAAGTCAAAAATTGCCTGGCTTATTTTAAACACCAACTGCCCCTCCCAAAAAAACAACAACAACAAAACCAAAACCACACACACAATAAAATTATGGATCAAAGATTCCTTCAACTTGACAGCTTGTATAAATGCTATCAGTGCCTGTTCTCTGTTACCTATATTTCAGCTTAAAAGAACCTTCAATTCCTTTGAAACTTTAAAGGTTGTTTGTGTCAAATTCCAATTTTAGTGAACATAACAGAAACTTCAGTGGAACCAGAAGTCAGGCATCAGTGTTCAGTGTTCCACATCTGCATACATTGTCTGTTAGTACATGCTTAACTTCCGAGTGTTTGTTGCGTTGTACCCAGCTATTGACATGATGTTTCATCTGTAACACTTTTGAACCATGTGGATTTTCCTAAATCAAGCACCGAGCTGTTGGAGAGAGTAGCATGACTTACGACAAAAAAAAGCATCTCTTGACCTCAGCTGGCTATAGGAGGTAGAAAGTATGATGTTTAGTAGATGTTTAGATGTAAATGTTTAGTTTTATTCAGGTTGTCTTCCAATCTTCAGGTGAAAACATATAATATTAAATATAAGTAAGTACATATGTTGGACACAGCAGCTTAGAGTGATCAAGTAGAATTTTGTCTGGCTGCATGATAAAAAAAGGGAGAAGGAAAAATAATTATTACAAAGCCAGGAGAAAAAAAACAGAGGAGAAGGCAGAAGTGGGAGTGGAGGACTCATCTTCACAGTCAGATTAAATAATATCAGATGGCATATCTCTTATCCCATCAGGCATCACGAGTTTCTTTTTCCATTAAGGTAGTGGATGGTAAATCTGAATTCTTATCAAAGACTTGCAGAGGACAGAGGAGTCTCTTATGTTTGGAGAAGATTCATGTGTACATTCTCAGATAATATAGAACAGTCACCAGGGTCATAACTGGCAAGTCCAACAGCAGAGAAGTGAACATTCATTACCTTAGGAGCAACAGTCACTACTCAGTCAATGGTTGCTGGTTGGTATCCAGAATAATCTGGTGTTTTGCGTGGATGCAAAATGCTCTCTCTGACCTTAATCTCCTAGAAAGACTGGGAGCTTCTCCTGAAGGTAAATTTATTGAAACATAGGGCTGGTGAGCTCAAAAGTAAGCTTCAGCTGCAAATTTCATAGTCAAATGAGAACTGAGTTTGTAAGTCAGTAAAGCACTTCTTTGAAATTTTACATCATGTATGATTGAAAAGTAACTCAAGGAATTTCCTATTCCTGATAATATAAAGGATCTAGGGAAAATTAGAGAAGATGGCCTACATCCATGCTATCCTTACCCATCTGCATGGATGACAGCATTTTCTGGCAATGACTGATAAACGGAACAGCTAAATACAATGTACACTCCTGGTATTTTACACTTCCTGTGGCTGATGATAACCAAGAAGTTGAGAAGGACAGGTAGTCTAGTCAAACCAGCAAAATAGGGTCAGCTTGAGTCAAAAGTAATCAAAATGCTTTGCTCCACAACACTGAAGTGCAAACGTCACAAGTCCGATTTTTTTCATGGCATCCTAGATGTCGCCTATTGCCTTTTCTAAGCACACATGAATCTCCAATACAGGCAGAGCCTTCTCCAACTTACAGGAAAAGTCTGTCTCATCCATCTGTAGCTCTGAAACCTATCGTTAGCTTGCTGCTGCTCCCAGCAACTCCCCTGTCTTGGTGGGGGGAAGAAATGACTTCTCTCTGATTCCTCCTGGGCTTGGATCTAGGCAAATGCAGCTTTGGAGAGGTGCAGTTTTGGAGAGGCAAACCCATGTGGGTGTGAGGGGCAGATCTGGATCCAGGTTTCTCATCTCTCTTTCACAGACATTTGTAACTACACACACAGAGATATACAAACACACCCTCAAAGTCACAAGGGTAAATGCAGTGGCACAACTGCATAGATAATCTCCTAATTATCATCAGTCAGTATGGCAGCATGTGCTTTTTGTATCAGTATGCCCAAACTTATGACCTCACCACTGGGAAATTTTGCATCTCCGTTCCTGCATGAGAGAAGACCACTTGAGCCAAGGAGGGCTGTACAGCTAACCTCAGGACAAAGTTTTTAAGCAAAACAATCTGATTCCTCAAAAGCATGATTTTTTTCCCCACTTGATGGCAACCTCTGACCTCATGTCTGGGGGTGATAGATGAGGTGAGACAGAGCCATGGGAGAAGACCTGAGGATAGTTGCCGGCATGTTACAGCTAGCAGTCATTAACAGGCAAGGTTTCCTCAGGGGGAAATAAGAATTATTTCAAATCAAGAAAAATAAACACCAGAAGAATCAGCTGCGCAGAGTGGCTCACGTAAAATATGAATATGGCCAAGGTTTGTAAGTCCAAGGGGAATCCAACTTTGTGAGCTTACCACAGAAAAATGCAGGCCCCAGCCCTGAGCTCTTATAAAAGCGTTGAAACGAAAGAGTAAAGCCCTTCCCAAAAACACAGAGAAAACCACATAAATGATTGCAGCCCACAGCTTGCCAGGCAGTCCTCCAGCACCGAGATGCTGATGGATAGTTACCTTTCTTTGGTGTCTTCTTCATTTGTCCAGCATAGGCAGAAGAGAGGACAGGAAAAGTAAAACGTGTTCCCTGGCAAATGCTAAAGTGAGACTTTGGTGCACGGAAAAGACATCTCTCCTGGTGTTTGTTTTGGCAGGAATAGTTTCAGCAGACACTATTACAATCCCATTTGCTTGCAAAGCAAAGCTGCAAGCTCTACATATTATTAAAACTCCAGGGCTGATCGTTTTCCACACGGCAATGTTACTAGAGCTAGCAGAACACGGGCAAACCTGTTTGATCAGCAAAGATTTTTTTCATTAAAAAATACAACAATATTTTCTCTGAATAAAGAACGCTGGGTGGCTTCAAGCAAGGGGGAGAACAGGGTCCTTCTGAATAATGGTGATGGGCACTCAAAGTTGAAGCCCCAGACCTTTCCTCCCCAGGCACCGGAGCTGCCAGCAGCTGCACCATCTCATTGCCAGAGGTTGCACAAGTGAGCAGGGATCCTGGGGGAGGCAGACAACCAGAGCCTAGCATTAGAGCTGCACTTCATGATAAGGCTGCTTGAAAATGCTGCTGAACCATGAGCAGTTAATTCTCTGCACATCAAAGGATGCTACAGGGGTGAAAGCAGCTTGCCTAGATAAGCCAACCCAGTTTTGTGCCTATAAGAGTGATGTGGCAACACAGGCATGTGTCTCTGCAGCTTTCTGGTGGCTGGGATCTCTGGTTATCCATCCTACTTCCAATCCCCAAGTACCAGCTCATGGATGCTGACATAGGTTATTGATGCATCCCAATTGCAGGCCTGCCTAGTACTCGGCAAAGCCCTCTGGGATCTCACCCTGGACCTCTAAGTTTCCCCATACCCAGACAGAGGTGGGACAGAGAAGTCCCCAGGAATGGAGGAAACTCTCCTTTAAGCTTTGCACAATCCACCTGCCCCAGCCCTCCTCTCAGAGCGAGGAAGCAATCCTGTACAACAACAGCAGTTTTGCCTCCAAGTCCTCCAGCATGCAGAGTCCTCTGCTCGCAGCGAGAGCTGCTGATCTTGGACCACAGAAACAGCCATTGCACATAAAGCATGCAGCTCACTTACAAGCCCAGGTGCTTACACTGCCATACTGCCTTTCTTTCACCTCACTTGAAATATGCCTCATTGGCTGAATATTCTGGAGTATCATATGTGGTGTAGTGCTAGTGAAACAGTGGCACAAAAGAATAATATTCGTCACACATGAATGCAAAAGTCACAGTCTTTCTTGGTCAGAGTTACCACAATGTTTATTTGCCAATGTCAAATACTAAAGTGCTGCCTTTTTCCTGAAACATTTTCTTCACTCTGTGTATACAGTACTGGGCACATGTTTTATTTTACATGCCTTGAAGCCAAAGTGTGTTGTGTTATTTTACTTTTTGATAGCCTATAGAGCTAAAACGAGAGCAAATAATTGTGTTGCAAAAAAATGTGTTAGTAAATCCTAAGAAAGCTATGTTTTTCTTTTATGAACAGAAAGGTCAAAACCAGAACCAGTGACCCAGGTTTTTTTACACGTTAGGTCTGTAATTGCTAAGAAGAACTCAAAATACCCATCTCTCGCTTGTGCAAATGAAAGCTGCTTTGGAAAACATGTTTATCCATGTCTGCTTCAAACAGTGATGGGCCAAACTATCTCTCAGCAAGTGTTCAAGGTGACATGATGAGCTGGTGAAATCTGTTATCCTTCTACTGATGACAGTGGAATACTTTTGATCTGCACTAGCTGAGGAGCTGCCTTATGAACTAAAATGAAATGCAAAATCCCAGACATGATACTTCTGCAAAACTGAAGTCACAACTTTGTTCATGCCTGATTTAAATAATTATATTTTCTATTTCCCATACACAATGTGCGTGTTAATTCTCCCTCCCAAGTCCTATTTAGAGCATTTGGAGACAACTATGGATTGATTCATATTTCAAACATGAAGCCTTCAGAATGACTTAGGCCCAATGACTAATGATTTCTCAAAATTAATTGATTTGCCCGATGAAATTGTCCAAGTCTCTATTCTCCCTGGTCTGGCTGAGCACTGCCTTTTATATCAATGTCAAATAAACATAAATGCAGCCAGTCAAGACTTGGGAACAATTACATCAGTCTTGATATTTGTATAGCTTGATCTATTACTTGCTTTACCATTGTCCTCCTGTTTGCCTCAGAGCCACTTGTTATTTGCACTTGGAACAAACTATACAACACTTTTTGTAGGCACAGCTGTGTTCCTTATGCACACACTGCTAGCTGACACCAACAGCCACTGAAGACCAGATCCAAGCTTTGGTGCACCCAATAGTACAGTCATCTCCATTGGTTTGCAGACACAGTTTCACACTCATGGCTGTACACATGCATTGGATCTCTCTCTCTCAAAAAAAAAAAAAAAGCAGGTTTTCATCTGTATTGCTGGACCATTACCTGCTCCCAACTGAGATTTCTCACTTTCTAGTGTACTGATAGCTGCTTCACTTTAGGAATCACAAATCTGACAAAGAGCTTGTCTTTGCACCTAGTGGATGCTGTGATTTACTGTCATTTTTTTAGCTATGAGAGCTTTAAAAGACAAAGGTAAGAAAGAACCAACTGTTCCACATTAATCACTGAACAGAACCAAATCTTTTAAAAATCACACCACTACAAAACCGTGAACTTTTTTGTCAAACTAATGTAAAAGTTTGATGAAGAACTATTTGCATTGATGGTTTACACCCAATAAACTTCCCAGTCCCCTATTAATAAACAAAAACAAAAAAAACCCAAGAAAACTAAACAGAACCCAGCAAGCCCAGGGAACCAAAAAGTTTTAGGCATGTTAGAAATAATCATACGAGCTCTACCTCAGTCTGCCCAATGTTTCTTTTTTTTCAAGCACAATTACAGTGTTTCCAAATGAATGCAGCCATGAAAATACTTCCATGTATTAGGATTCACATAAGTAGTAAAAATTTCCTGTACTACATACCCATAGGTATTAAAAACAAATCCAGACAATTTCTTTGCAGATGGCAAAGGAACTGGTTTATATTTGTACAGTCCTGCTAAAATATATATTGTAAATATTTATTAAAAACTACTAACCATTTGTATTTTCTCATTGGCCCCTTCTACTCCTGTCAGTGTATACGTAAAGGCATTTCCTCTGAAAACAGAAGATTTTTTTCTTTCCTGTCAGTGTTCTTCCTACAATATTTTATAAAAGACATGGCACCCACACAACCTTGTTTCAAGCTACCTAGAAGCATTTGGAAAGGTTTATGTCTTTAACTGTGCTGAGGTGCCTGGTTTGGCAGAGAGGGTCCCACATGAGAGAAGGAATTCTTTTCACAAATTTAAAATAAAAATGGTTTTGCACTTTGGAGAGCTAAAGAAAGCAATCCTGTTCATTTCCATATTTCTCCCTTTAAAAAAATGTTAAATGGATGACATATTTTACAATGAAGTTGGTCTGGTCATAATGTGGCTGAACCTGCAGGGATATTTTCATTATACAATTAAAATAGCCAGGTTGGAAGAATATAGAGCTCTCTCTGACCTAAAATTAAACTGGGCCACATCCAAGAATTTATATTTTTTACTTCCAAATACGCCAAACCAAATAACAATAGGACACTACTAATCCTTCTTGTTGAGCTGTTCCCAATTCTTGGAAGTGCCCCTATTTCAGTCCTTCAAATAAAGAAGCAATTAACCCATGTTTAATAAAAAACCTTTCCGGTGGACGGCTCCCAAGATAGCCTACGCTGTTGTTCAGTGGCACTGGGAATGAAAGCACCAGAGGCACTTCCCAAGTAAATCACAGCATATCCTGACCCCAGCATGGGCTCTCCTTACACAGAGATCAGACCAGCGCACCAGAAAGACAACAAGGGCCAAGCATGTCTACATCTCCTACAGGGCCTCTTGAGGCCCTATTTCCCAACAGGGCTTCCCAATGTTTTGATTTCTCACTGTAAATATTTCAGCCCTGCAAAGTGCCACTAGACTATACTGCCTAGCTATATGAAGAACGTCTAAATAAAATCCTAGTCCACAGTGGGGACAGCCACTGCTGCCATGGTGCAAGTTTTGTGAGCCTCATGCCATCACAGCACCACAGTTTGTTTTTTTCATTCTCTTCACCTTCACAAACCAACCAACCAACCTAAACTCTGTGCTGGGGACTTCTAGTGTGGAGCGGAACCGATCCACCCTTCCTCCTGCACGCCCTGGCCATGGCTCCCCATGGCCACATTTGCCCAGCAGGTTTGTGGGTATGGCAGGGCTTGGGGTCAATGCCACTTCCCTCCCCCAAAGCCAAGTCCTTTGACCCCAGAGCTCTGACCAGGGCCATTCATAGCCTGCATTTGCCTCAGGCTAGAAGAGCAGTGCCACACTCCACCCACAGATCTGCGGCATACAAATCAAAGCCTGACCACTGAGCCTGCCTACCTTTCCTCCTTTCTCACCTTAGTATTACTTACAAATACTTCCCCCTTGTCCTTTAATTGTTGAAGTCTCTGCCTGTGGAGGAAGGGGGAAATCTTCACCTTCCTAATTCAGTTGTAACAAAACAGACCCCCTTTCAAAACAGATTTCTTCAGACTACAAAGTTCTGTGCATTTCACCTGATTAATCATATTGGAAAACAGCACACAGCATCCCCTGGAGCATAATCCCTACGGCCCAACTCCTGCTTCCTGCTGTGCCTGTCTCCTTACTGATGCTCATGCTGACAAGTTAGGAGAAATAATAAACCTCAAACAAGGAGGAAAAGAAAAGCACAAAAACAGGAGTGATCCCACTTACTTAGTGGTCTGTTTGTTATCTGATGTTCAAGCATACCAGCAATAGCAGAGAACTGGAAGGAAAGGGGAAAAAAGAAAAAAAAGATGAAGATGTGGTGCCAGAGACTAATAAGCTTACTCTATGCAAATACATGTTGTCAGGATTGTTTCTCATGGGCAGAGAAAGGTCACAGAGAAGGGAATCTTCAGTTACGAGGTTAAGAAAAATAGCATTAAAGAATTATACCTAAAAAAATTTCTTCCTTTTTACTGTTCAAAATGAAGTGCACAATTTCTACTGTAAATAAGAAGTAAGTTGTTAGGTAGGAAACTAAATTACAAGCCAGGTTTATAGAAATTTCCTAGTATGAAAAAAGGACATAAAATAAACCAGTGGCATGGAGAGTTCAAGACAGTAAGAAGATTTCTAAGAGTGCTAAGAGCGAAAGGAATCCCAGTAACAAGCATTCCAGACCCAGACAAAAATTCAATTATTGTTAGTAATATGCAAAACCCAGAAATATGTGGTATAACTTCTTCTTATAGCTGAGAAAAAAACAGAGACAAATTTCTCTCCTGTCACAAGGAAATATTTTCCATTTCACCAAAAAAAAAAATCAAGGGGAGGTTAAACAGCTACTAAACCAAGACATTTTTGAAAAACAAAACCAAAAACAGGTATGGAAAACTTGCAACCAAAAAGTATACAAAAGGTTTGGATTAAGTGTTTATGCTGATGTATTGAGATGGTTTTGAATATGATGGAATTTCCAGAGGACTGGACGAAAACAAAGTGCTACAAGGGAGAACTGACAAATGGGTGTCCTGGGTAGTCAGAGAAACATCAGTGGGTGCTGGGCCAGGACAGCAGAGTGGAGCAGTGGTGGGAGGTAGCACTTACATTGCATGGGGCTGATGATTCCCAGTATCTGGTTACGAAGAAAAGGGAGGCACTGGTGCCTGCCAGCCTTCAGGGACATATTACAGTGCTGGCACCAAAGCTGATGCCAAGTTTATCCTACACTTACCAAGAAACAGTCAAACTGGCAAGCATGTGATAAAGTGTCTGCATAACTGGAAGTGAGGTTTTCGCAATAGGTTTTTGCACGAACCATTAACATTACTAGCAAAAAAATATGAAAAAGCCTAGCAGTAAAATACAGCACAGAAATAAAATCTGGGCTAATACAAAATAATGACAAGATCAGGTTTCTACTGAATTCGGACCACTTGAGAAGGAACATGGAAAAGACAATGTTTAATTCAAGATAGGCAGTTGTAGGCTCATCTGTCTAGGAAGGAGGAAGAGGCCATACTGAGAGGAGAGGGAGTCTACTCTGGAAGCAGCAGTTGAAAAGGTTTTGAGTTCCTGATGGCTAATGAAGTGAATGTGGCTTTCCAATTCAACACTGTGGTCAACAAGTGTGATCCTTGGATATATTAAATGAGGGGATTTTGAGAAGGATCAGAGCAGTCTCTTCTGGCCCTGTAATATATGTAACATCCAACTCTAAAGGCAAATACAGCCTCCTTTATAGACATAGAAATCCAAATGAAATAAGGGAAATTTTGACATAAAATGGGTATAGGCTCAGGCCCCTAAGTTTCAGATACTGAAAATGTACAGTCCTATCTGCAGAGCTTTTAAACTGACTCTGGTCTTTCAGTCTAATGATACTACTTACACGAGTTGAGGGGCTGGTTCACATCTCCAGTAAAGCAGTCTTTCCACACATCAGAAATAATTTACAAGTTACAGCGACACCATAAAAGACTACAGGAAAGACTTGGGATGAAAGGATTGACAGGTAAGGAAGCAGTAAAAGGATGAAATATTAATATCTTGGCTAAGAGATTACAAGGACAGCAGGACATAAAGCCACATACAAAAACATTGGCAGAGTTTAAGTGCAATAGTAGAAACCTTATTTTGGAAAATATGTAAAGAGAAAAAGTGAGATAGGAAAAGTCAAGCTTCTTATCAGGAAAAAAAACACCTTTCCAAACTGTAAAAGTTATTAAATTGGTCTATATACTGACCACATGAAAGAGCCATATAAAACTAGACGAGTAGGAATACATGACAACAAACAGAAGTTATTGGAAAACAGTCAGGGGACTGTCCCTCCCCGACAATTTCTCTATCATATGATCCTATGAATAATTAGGTCAGATGATGTAAATGTTGGTTATATGTACATTGGGGACAGATAAACAGGCCAAGACCCACAATACCTGTAGGAACAATTGACATTTCAGAAACAATTTTCCAGGCAAGCAGAAACGTGTTCAGAAACTACGAAAGGACTGAAAAAGAAGAAATAAAACGAGAAGAGTTTCTTGTGGAAAGAAAATGTAGAAATTACAGCTGCAGCTACCAACAAAGGAAGGCAGGAGGAGGGAAGCAGAAGGGAGGTCCCATACCTTCATGTACCAAGCACATCCAAGATAAGGAAGTGAAGTAATACCCAAGGTGATAAGCAGAGTATGTAAACATCGCATGAAAATCAAGTCTCCTGACTCTAGCCTTCCAGAGAGTAATGGTGTAACCTGCAAATAAGGTATGAGAGAGAGAAGTGTCAGGGGATACCTTGAGGAACAGGGAGAGACAAGCAGATGAAAAATTCCATCTTCTGGGGCAGAGCTTCCTATCCCTCTGCCACACCAGGAGCTGCCGATGTGCTCAGCAAAACTCCTCTCACTAGGGCTCTCCAGTAGCTTTGCTGGAAAAAACACGAGGTTGCTGGGCCTCTGCACCCGTGGGGTTGCTGTGTCAAGAGCAGGGTTCCTCGCTAACACAAAGTCACACCAATAAAGTACTGAGCAGTCTGCAGCAAATTGACTGAGTGCTAATGCTCATTCTGCAGCATGGTCTTAGTGCTAGGTGCTTCTCAGGCCTTACGTGCAAGAAAAGGAAGATTTTTCTAATCATCTGGAGTTTTCCTTGTGCTCCAGACAGCAGTATTTGACTGTCATGTGGACAGTTTCTGTGGGACAAAGACAACGGGTAGAAGCTCTAATGACATACCACCTGTACTGGGTAAAAAGAGCCAGAGCAGGAAGAAGAATTATCTCTCTGGAGCCAGCACTCAGGTAGTGACCACAGAGCAGATGCTGACAATCACAGAACAATGACAGTCGTCTTGGGTGCTATATGTATTGAGTCCACATCAAGACGCTACCCTACAGCATAGGAGTTGACTTGTCAGCATGACCATAGGCCCTCTAAAATCCCTGGGAGCTTTGCTGTTGAGAATCAAGAATTTACTGCATCATTTACAAATGCCCAGATTGCCTTTTCACTGTCAGGGGATGATTAATGCAGAATAACCATTCCCTTTGCCAGTGTTGTGCAGAGGTTAAAAATGAACTAAAACGCAAGTCAGTTGGAGTCATCAGCCACTAAACTGTACAGAAGTTTGAACAAAACCTGGTCAGTGGATCTGTGGTGTCTCAAATAGTTTTGGGTTAAACCACAATAAACAGACATCTCTAAATTATCGTTTTTCTTAATAGTTTATAATGGTTTCCCATGTAGCTTTTTAAAACATCTTCTGGAAAATGACATATATTTCACAAATTTTTCCAAATCTTGCTACTCTTCATTCAGAGAACACAACCTAGCTTCTCTGCTGATAAAACAAATTGAAAGCTGTGAACCTTCCCTCAAAAAGGCAGAGAATTTGGGTCAATGTCTGCTGTTAGAGATTTGTAGCATATTGACCATTGTCCAGCTATGCAAACATTCACAAAAAATAATGTCAAAGGCAAGACGTTCAAAAGCACTTAGTTCTCTTTGAAGTCAATGGCCAATCTTCTTCTAATCCTACCGATCTCAAAGATTCGCTTCCCTGTAATTTATTTAATCTTCTTATTTATAGATGAGCAGGTCATGTGGAAAGAAAAGACTCTTCACAGAACACACTGCAAGTATTTTTGCAGTTGATGCACCCCCATGACCATTAAACAGTCCAAACAGGTTAAATTGTGTCCAAAACCTCTTTCATCAGAAACACAGTACTCCCAAGTCTGCACTTCAGACGGCGGAGCCACTTATATCTTTGCAGAGAAATAACTAAATATTACCCATGATGGATTATCAGTTCAGAAGGAACACAAAGGAAGAGTTTGTCCTATGAACCATGTGTCATTTGTCTGTCATTTAGCTTATTCCCATGGAAAAAAAGTAAGAACTTTTATATTTTCAATAAAAAATATAAAGTAATTACACATAGCTTTTGTGATCAGAGATTAAATGCTTCTAGCATGTCTTGCAGGATGAACCACTGAACTTTAAAGAAAAATTGTGAGCTCTCAAATGTGAATATAAAGTAAACTGAAGAATATAAATAGCCAGTGAAATATATTCCATCTAAAGGGAAATGAGCATGCTTTAAATTGCTGGTTTTGCAGGGCATGTATTAACTCCAAAATAACTTTCAGAGTCACTACAGACTATCTGCAAAATGAACAAAAGATGGGTAACAGCTTAAACATTTTCTGGAGTTTTCACAAGTAAATAAAACCAAGAAAAAACAGATGGAATGAAACAGAGAAATATTAATCATACTGAATGGGAAGCTGGTATATTGAAGAAAGACAGAGAAACCTAAAAAGGGAGAGAAAAAAATTGTCCCAATGCTATCAGAGTCAAAAAATTAGTGAAGCAGGAAATCAGAATACGGGGGTGGAATGAGAAATTTCAGTCAAGACAAAACATCCAAAGCACTGTATGAAGAAATGCCTCAAAGAAGCACCAGCCCTGCCATAAAATAATAACAAGCACAGAATGTTGAATAACCCAAGAACAAGCCATGGGAATAGACATCGTAATAACAAACCCCTCCGCACTATAGCAAATCCACAACTTGTATAAGTTGTCTTACATCAAATAACTGTATAGGTCCGTTCCTACAGATTTCATGAAAGAATGCCTTCCTTCCCTAGCAATAACTAAACACAGGTTAAGTGTCTTGAAGCAAACTAGAAGCACCACTCATGCAAGTCAAACAGCTGTTTAGCATTGAGTTTTAATAGGAAAGAAGGCAGAACAAAGACCAAAACCATACTAAAAATTATTCAATTCAGTTGTGCGAAACTGAAGAATAATTCATACCACAGTTTCCATATCTCTTAGATTATTTTCAAGGAATGAGAAAAACCACATGCCAGCTGAAAAACTTTACTCACAAAATAAAAGAAAAAATACCCACAGGGACAGTTCAGGGCACATCAGAGTTACATGCCACCAACATTCTGGCAAAGCAAATTAGACTTTATTACCTTGATTTCTACACACAGACAAAAAATTCCTTTAGCCAATTGGCCTTTCTCCCAGGGGAAGAACTTTATTTAAATGAATACCAATTCATTTTAAAGGGTCTCATTGTTTAACTTGGGTTTTGGAACACAGAAAATGTCTCTGTAAAAAAGCTATGTTTCTATTTTATTTGAAATCTTTGTGGAGTTTTAGCACTAAAAAACTTGTAGTTGGTGTAAGGAGGTACCTACAGAGTTCCTCTGTAGTTGATTATTTATTAATGAATGGGTTTTTTTCCGGTCTGTTGTCTTTGAAATATCTGAGACTCAAGAGTGGGGAATTTTGTGTAGGTGAGAAGATTTCAGAGAGAAACACTGTAAAAGGGACACTGGTTAACTCCACGCACAAAGACTCTACAGAGTGAGCTAAAATGGACATACAGGCAACACGTCAGCACCTAACCCTTTGTCCATCCCAATAACCAGTTCAATAATGCCTGGGAAGATTTCACCAACAAGGGCAGGAAAAACTTGAAAGTTATCACTCTCATTAACAAAAGGTGAAGTAGAGCAGGATGAAGTCTTGAAGATTTTGGCGAAGAAAAGGATGGATAAAGAAGGCAGTTGTCTCTACCATAAAGACTCTCAGTATACCATCATGCCTACGAAGATAGTCACCATACTATGGGGAATAAGTCTTGTAAGGAATCTATCAGTCTTTTATTAATCAGCTCATTGGCATGACCAGTCCTGTTACAGACCTTCTTTAGGCTGTAATCCCAGGTAAATTCCAGGGAGAGAGATGAAAAATAAAGAGGGTTACCCCAGAGCTCTAGGGAACATCTTAGGGAAGAACAGGGTTTTATTTTAAACAAACCACACATAGTAAAGCCAAGATTTTCAAAAACAGATGTGTTAAGGGCATATCTGAGGACCCAAATATGTAGCCTGATTTTTAAAAGGGCTGAGAGTCCACTGGTAGGCATTTACATAGAACACATACTGGGTGTTCAGCCCTTCAGAAATCCGATCAATGTTGGATATTCAGCTGACCCTACAGTCAGGCAATAGTTGACATTCTGTGTAATGATACTGGTTGTCCTTTCTTGCTTCGGTATAACAATGCCAGAATAGGCAGGTTGAGTTAACTCAGAATGCACAAGTACGGTGTACAGCCTGCACCTTTGTGTGCTGCTTGTGCTTGGAACTGCTCTGTGAACAGCCAAGCAACAGGACAATGCTTCCAGCTCAGGCAAAATCAACTCTTGTCTTCCTTCAGAGTCTTCCCTTGGTTTGAGCATTTAAACATAGGAAAAGGGAGTATCAGGGACCTATCATGGCAGATCAGGTTATCATGATTTCAAATAAACAGCAGTCATGAGGCTGTGATATCTTCACATACAGGTGGGACATGAAGTGGAGAAAAGGTCTTCAACTCTCAGACACCACAGCCAGCACGGCTAGTACAGTACACTGAGGCAGTTACTTGCATTGAGCCCGACTGTGGATGTATCACTCAGCTAAATAAAACATGCCCAGCGGCATTCCCAGACAGTGAACAGGAATGGAACAGGCTACTTCCACAATAGCCAAGTGCACATGAACAGTCTGTTGGAACGTGTCCCTGGGTCTTTTGAGCTGCCAAGCTGTGTCCAGGAGCAGCCCAGAGCTTGGGGAGAACACTAGTTGGAGTGGGCCCAATCTGTGGCAAGGAAGGCTTTAACACTCTCTGACCACAAGCAACCTCCCAGTAGCTGGGAATGTTCCACCTGAATTTCATAGCATAGAAACAGCTATAGAGTCTGTCTAGGCTGCTCTTTGAGCAGTGCAATTTAGTATTGGCAGGTGTACATGGAAACAAAAGCATATATAGGCCATAAAGGCAACCTATGGCTCAGGAACCGTAATGCACGTTCTTTTGGAGTCAGACAGAATGGTAATTCTTGCCCATCTTCATCAGTAAGAGAAACCTGCTTTAGACACTTTAGTGGTCTCCCTGCACTGAAAATTCAGGAACTTCTCTCTCCCTTCTAGCCTTGTCTTTAATGAATCTTCTTAATACTTCTCAGAAAAAATGTCTAGTGCTATAGCCAAGTCAAAGACTCTCCAGAGGGAAATGTGTTTTGATGATAATCTGTGGCACAGGATCACGTTGAACTTATTATCCTCATCAGTCAAAGTACAAAGACATCATTAAAACTAGAAATAACAGTATATTCAAAGTGATCCCATTTGCTGCTGATAAAAAATGTGTGTTATATAGAGAAAGAAAGCAGAGAGAAGCAGTGATTAAAAATAAAAAGGACTCCAACTTGTGCAAATGGGCTTTGATGTCTGGAAAAATCCTAGTTGCATACTGAAAAATGTTCCTTGCACTGAGCTCACAAACTGATGTCCAGGCTAAATGGCACCTGGAATGAAGTAAAGCATCTTTTAGGACTACAGACCGTGCTCTCTGCTCTCTTCCTCATACTAACAACAGTCATGCAGAGTGCACTGAGCACACATTGGTAATGGCATGCCTGAGAGACAGGGAGAGTGAGCTCTCCACTAATGGCACAAGGATGTCTCATTTATTTCTTGTTAGTCAGCTTGTAGGGAAAGATTTCGAATCCCACACAGTTTCCATAGCTCTTTATAGATATTCCTCAAGAGAATAAATAGCAGACATGGTCCCATCTTTTCCTGCTAAGGCTCTGTGCCTCTGTGAGATTTGGTTTACTTTTTTCAAAGTCAGGTAAAATATTTGTTTGAGATAGATAAGAGAATAGATGGATCAAGCAGACCTGTAAAGATGATTCGTGAAAGCACTTCTAAATGCTAATCCAAGTTGAAAAGAGAGAAATAACTCTCACAAATGCATTTACTTCTGCCTGAACTTTGTAACTAGCATCTTACCCCTGCTGTTCCGTGAATACACATACACATGCACACAACCATGCTTAATCCTGTCATCACAGCCATCTCATCACAGCTGTGAGAGGAGCCAGATGGATTCCATTGATTCTCAATATTTATCAGCACTGAAATTGTCATCTAATTCCCAATTACTTAGTTTTAATGACTGATACTGATAAAGGAGGCAGAAAGAACACAACAGGCTCTCCGGTACTCTGCTTGAGTTTGCAGGGCTGCCAGTACAGAAGAAACTGTTCTTGAGCTGTTGAGAAAACCGGTGGCCCAGCCATTGATGGAGGATTCCAGTTTTTAAGTCCCATACTGAACAAGACTTTCAGAGCTTTAAATATGTTCTAATAGCTGTTGTCAAACATTTGTGCTGAAGGTGGCTTGCTCCGGACTAGACAGCCTCCTCCAGCAATGTTAGAAACCTTAGCTTCCTCATACAGAGGGAGCCAGTCTGACCTCTTTAAGTATGAGCCTGGGCCTCAAAACCCACAGTTTCACTCTTTACTGTACAACCAGAAACACAAACCTCTTCTGATACTGGAAATTAAACCTCAGTAATCAGTAGGGAGTTAGAGTGAAGCAGGAGGCCACTTCCAAAACAAACCAGTCTTTATTGGCTGTCTGGATCTAAATAGTCAACCCTTGAGTCAGCTGCATGGCACTTCCAAAATCCAAAGCATGTCCTATGTGTGTTTCTATCTTCTCCATGGTCTTTGCTGCCCATTCAGTTAGGCAATGGTATTCAGTGGTGATTGTAGAAGTACACTGTAAAACAGAATGCAAAAATTATCTAAATTTAGAGATAATCTTTTTTATCATACCCACTTCAATGAAGGGGCATCAAACTGCAGGGAAAAAAAGAAGCCTCAGATCATAACCACTACCGTTGAAGCCAGACACCCTGAGTCTTTCTGTCTCTCTTTGTTTTTCTAACTCCTTTCATCTTCTTAAGCAGTTTTTTAATTGCCTGGTTTCTATGAGGCCAGTTTGCACATGGCCACTGGACTGTCGCAATCCATGAGTCTGGCACCACATGTAACAAAAAAATACCAAACCCACAAAGGGATTGCTTTTCATACAAACTGATAAACACTTTGGAAATGAGGATTTGTAAGATCTACAGAAGAATCTTTTAACCATAAGCACTTTTGTCCTATGGCATTCTGCAGCCATATCCCACATCCACAAAAGCCTAAAAAACGCTTCAAAGAGATGAGACTCCAAAATGACAAGGAGAACAAAGGCAATGGTTGCTCATTTGGGCCCCCTTACTCATAAGCTACCCTCCCCTGCACAGCAGAGGTGACGGTGGTGCAGCACTGGAAAGTAAAATCGACCTATCACCTATTTGTGATATAGATACGTTGTATTAAAAAACTTTCTCTACTCTGATAGCCTGGGGGAAGATGACTTCTCGTTGATCCTCCAGTTCGCCACTATTCAGTGGCTTTTCTCCAGCTGCAGCTTTTGCCTTGCTCTTTATTTCCCCTCTTAGAACCTTTTTACTTACAAGAACAGTGTCCAGGCTTAATGGGATAATTGACAAATTATTCATCATTCTGGAGGAGCTGACAAGTAAATAGTATCATATTCACTCAGATGTATAAGATCTTATTAGTGAAAACACAGTAGTCAAAATCTGTGTCTTGAATGGTCCTGATTATTTAGATAAAAATTGGCTCACATTCTTAATTGACTTTAATATTTGTACATGCACACAACAGACAGACATGCACCATGTTAAGGACCTCAACAATAACTGACTGCTTTCACAACTCCGTGAGGTCTTTGCTTTGCTTGGTCTAGTAAAATAATCAGCTTTGGATATTTGCCTGTGTGGAATCAAGAGATAAATGCTTTATCATCATCTCTGTCACCAAGACACAACTGTCATCAATTCAGCCCCTAAATAACATAATCTGACCTGGAAGAATGCGTTTGTAGGCCCATTGTGGGCATGAGCACCCTGCTTGACCTTTCCTGCGCAGAATGTAGCAGTTTATATTGTAATGATTTTACTAAACAACTGGACTATGGGTTAGCAGAGGTATTCACTTACTCATCTTTTAGACTTTTGCTTGTCAGGCTAGAAATTACTAAATGCATATCTCAGTAAATTTTTTATCTCTGTCAAAGCCAAGATAGTCAGCACTAATAAGGTATTTTTCTTATTACTATCAATATAAAGCATTTCCCTGGAACTGCAAATGGACATGGCGCACCACAGCCCTAGAAAAACACGTGTTGCCTGATCTGGGAGAGCTGGAAATTGAAGTCATGCGTGACACACACACGAAACATTTTGGGCAGTATTGGATGACTTCTCGGAGGACTCCAGAAACACTGTTCTATCAGCCTTCTGGTTACTTCTGTACATATCTTCCCAAAGCAACAGCAAGACTTAATACAAGACCTGGAGAGTACATTTTTCTCTGCAGCAAAGTCTTCCAGTATCTGTGGCTGTCAGTCAGCAGAACAAAGCCACACATCTTCTGGTCATGAAATAATATATTGAGAAACAGATGAGTACACCCTATCTAACTAACTGCACTGGAGCCACCCACCTCAGTCTTCGGCACTCGTTTAGATTTTAAGTTGCTTCTTCTCCTCAGTTCTACCCTTTTGGTACAAGAAAATAAACTATAAGATGAAAGACAAACAATTGGGTTATTTTTCTTCCGATTTATTTTGAGAATCTAAGATTTGTCTGCAGTTCCTGCTTTTGACTTAAGAGGACAGATTCTTCAGGCTATGAAATGGCTGCCAAATTCAACATGAATGGCATTTAGCTGGCAAAGAGTGTGTTACTGACAAATGCCTAACACACTGGGCATATTGTATTTGTACCATCTGGGAGAGTAAACAGTGACAGGAAATAACCACAAACAGGTGTTAATGTTAGCCCCTTAAGGGTCGTTAATGAAGTGTGGCAACTGACAGCATTGAAAGAGCCCACACACAAGTCCTGGCAACTGGAAAAGAGAAGGGGATCCCAGTGAGCGTAAGAGTGTACTAATTTGTCACGCACAAAAAAAAAATCTGTTCTTGACTGCGCCTCCTCTACATGACCTCCTTTATCCTCTTGCTGTATCACATCCTTCAGCTGAGCTCCTGTTGAATACTTCTTCCTTTTCCACCTTTAGGCATCAAGCTCTTTCCTTACCTAAGCCAGCCAAGACAAACACAGTCCTGAAATACTGCTCTGTCTCAGAAAGCCTATCACTCTCTGAAGACAAACGCACACCTTCACGTATTCTTCAGAAAGAAATCCTGTCTCAATTTTCAGAGCCATTTCTACCCTCACTAAAATAAAAGGCCTCTGGCTTCAAGAAAGCATGATCCAAATCACACTACATCAGCGTTTCCCCAGTGCACCTCCAAGGTTACTTTGCTGTCCCAGAAGCAACCTGAGAACAGGTATGTGACAGGGACACCACCTGCCTTTATAATAGTATCACACAAATCCAGAGTAGAGAATGTCCAGACTACCACAGGGAAATGCAAACAGTACAGTGAGTCTCATAGGTGAATCTAGCCTGACATATAACTAGTCATAGACTTTTGAAAACATCGGAGCAGAACTTATGACTTAGGTCAAAGAACTTTTGACTTAGGTCAAAAACTGGCTGAATGGCAGAGCGCAGAGGGTTGTGATCGGTGGTGCAGAGTCTGGTTGGAGGCCTGTGACCAGCGGTGTTCCCCAGGGGTCAGTGCTGGGTCCAGTCCTGTTCAA